>JALIZH010010415.1:0-315000 GCA_030522465.1 Rhipicephalus appendiculatus | reverse complement strand
CTGCTTGTTTCCTGCATTTCTATAGTTGGCTCCTGATTTGCCTTTTTTGCTTACATTTGGGCCGAGGTAGGGTGCAATAACAGAGATTGCCAGTGCGAGTGCATGCTTAGTAATTTGCTTTTAATCGCACAACATAAAACTGTCTATTAGGTACAGTGACAGCAATTTATTTTTTTTTTTTTGTTAGAGACAAAGTGGCAGGCACTCGGTACTTAAAAGAGAGGATGAGACATCAGCGAAGCCACACAGTACCCACCCCACTGCCTGACTCGTGAGCACAGAGCCATGGGCATGCTATCTGTCCTGAATGTCCCCCCATTCCAATGGGGATCAACGAATAGAAGGGGGGGCTAGGTTACCGTGCTCTGGCTTCGCTTTTAAAATTTTTCAGATATTGTTCTGGGGAGCCCCAAATCCACCATACACAAGGTGCCTGTCATAGTTCGAGATTAGCTTTTGCACTTCGCAGTTTAACCTAAAGGCAAATGAGTTGGCCAGACACAATTTCCTTTAATATTTGGTCTTGAGTAGACCAACACAAGTAAAACGAAGCAACAGATACGCACCTTGAGCCAACTTCTAGTTGTTTTATTTATTCGCTTCAACGATGTATTTATTAAGGGTTACCGGAGCGTATTGACAGTATCCACCTCATCATGAGGGCCTAGAAATTTGTCGTCTTTTTCCGACAGCATGGTCAAAGGCGTGCACACATAAGGGCAAACAAGACAAGCTGTCAATTCCTCTTCAACAGTCACATTAGCTGGTTACAAGTTCTTTGTCTGGAAAACGATGTAAAAACCCAGCTGACAGCAGCAAGCTGTGCAATGAAGATGTAGGCGGCCATCCTGCTCGCCGGCGTTGTCGTGACGTTGTCGGAGTAAATTAATCACGCATCTACCTCACTGACCTACGCAGGGGACTGCACTTGACCGAGTAAGAGGGGAACAAATGACGTTTTTAGTGCAAGAAAGAAGCCCTCTTTTTGTGAATTTTCGCATAACCGCCGGCAGGATCAGGCCAGGCAGCTAAGCTCGGTAACGTTTGCTGTCGGGCTAGTTGGTGCATAGCTGAACTTGAACTGATGGCGCAAATGTTAGATAGGGACGAAAATTTCATGTCATCTTGTTAAGCCTAATAAATAATCGGTGCGCCAGTGCACTACACCGTCACTGCATGCCACTAGTTTCAGAAACCTCAGTCTCCTACTACAGAGAGTTGTTTTAACAGGTCACATTAAAACATGAAAGAATAAATAAACTATATGACAAGCATATAAACTGTACAGGGCGTCCCAACTTATCACGCAGCATGATCTTGAAAAAGAGGAACGGCGTTACGCGAAGCAAGTACATATTGTTCCCAGTAGACTGGATTAGACAGCGCTACTTTTTCGTTAATGATGTTTAATTAATTAGTAATAAGTGCAGTGATAACTAGACAAGCACTCTCGTCATTATCAAAATGTCAATGAGTCATACGTAGGCATGTTCAAATGACATCTAAGTGCGAACTAACTGCGTGCTCATTTTTTTTCTGGCAGATAAAGAAAGCCCACGAAATACGAAAAATAACGCGTGACTATACCCTCCCACTCGCAATAGAAAGCAGCGTCCTCAAATAAGCTTACTGCGAGCAACCGCTTTTCTTTTTGTCGCCAGAGACAGCGTTCCGCACTTTGGCAAGGGCACGACAAGCGCCAAAATGCGTCGCAATCTGACAGGGATTCATTCCACTCGATCGTGCACCACTATCATTATCCAGATCTCATAGTCGACTATTCTCATTCATAACGCGGCAGGAGCGCTGTTCTGATTAAGGCCTGCCTCTGAAAGACCAAAGCGGAGCGTTTCTTCGGCCGGGGAATGGCAGGTAGTGCGATCTTTTTTTATTATTATTATTATTTTCCTTTATACTGGCTACCTCGCATTGAGCTTGTTTGAGGGCGCAGCTTTCTGATGCGCGCAACAGTGTAGTCACGCGTCACTTTCCAGATTTTGCGGGCTTACTTTATCAACCGGAAAAAATGAACGCGCAATTAGTACGTTGTTGAAAATAGCGCAGTTAGATGTCATTTGAACATGCCTACATATGCCTCATTAACGTTGTGATAATTAGGTGAATACTTGTTGAGTTACAAATATAATTATGACTCATTAATTAAACCTCATCATCGAAAAAAATAGTAGTGGCCGCTTCGGTGTACCAACAATGATATAAACTAGGTTGGCTTTGCGTAACGCCGTTCCTCTTTTTCTTTCTTTTTTTTAATTGTGCTGCGTTATAGCTGAGACGTCCTGTATAAGAAAGCTAGAAGAAAGCCAACCTTGGCATGTGAATCTCGGTAAAGCCAATCCATTCTCTCTTTACCACGCAGTCAAAGCCCAACACGTGGCCTTCGAGAGCCAGTGCTTTGGCGATAACGTTCATTCGGACGCGCTGGCGCAGCCTCGCCTGTACTGCATGTGTGCTCTGATGTGGAGTACGCGTTTAACCGATACTTTTTTTTTTCTTGGCCTCCTACGTGTTGTGATATGACCTCGCATTTTTCCTGCCTCCATACAATAAACATCGCATCAGAAAACTATTAAGCTATTTTCTTTGAGATTCAATTTTAAAGTTAAACGTACTATGAAATGTGCAAGGTATGCTAAGCTCACGGTATGCGCGTGCAGTAAAGCGGAGTTTCAAGAACAGCATCAGCCAATTCCGTGATTCACGAGATTTACGACTTGAGTTTACGAGCGCTATCAAGTGGATGGTGCTGAAGAATTCCATGAATTCGGAGAATGACGACACTGCGCTCTGTAGGGTGTCTCGATTCCGGGTGTCTGTTCGCTTCAATAATTAGGGGGTCTGCCGCATTCCTGACGCAAACACATATATAGTACTATGTGTTTAACCGTAAGCCTGTGCCGTCGAAATCACTGCTGTTCATTGCGTTATTGCTGTGTATGCACCTTTGTGTTCTGCACGCAGAGCGCACAGTGCATCGACGCGCCAACCTTTTCCTGCCGTTGTAAGATGTGAGGAGACGCGGTGCCTAATGTAGAGAGCGGGATTTTGTGTGTGCGTGCGCGTGTGTCAGTGTGTGTTTAGTGTTGTGCGCGACGTCGTTCCCGAACAGCAGGGTGCCTTCAGCGTCGGTGATGGTTCCGAGAACCTTAGAGGCGATCCCTCACCATGTGCGAAGCGACGCCGCGCGCGAAGCCATGAACCGCTCCTCCTCCTTCTCCTAGGATGCAAAGGACCCGGACTTCACACTTCAGTCCACCTTTATCTGCCCAAGAATTCGCACCGCTTTTTACGGTGTCGAGTGCGCTTACGACTTGTTTATCCCATAGATCTGTATTCAATAATTCCAGTTGCCCAATTAAAAGTTTTGGTTCAAGTATTAAAACGTTTTGTTGGGCTAGTTGGTAACTCGTCATATTTAAAGTGTGTGGTGTGTGTTTCTCAATTGGAATCGTGTGTATGTGTGAGTGTTTCGAGAGATCACCAAGTTGCGCTAGATTCTTATGATATGGTTTAAGTATGTTAACTGCATTTGACCCGTTATCTGGCTGGCTAGCCACACACCTTTTCTAATTCAGTTAGAAAAGCCACCGCGAGGCCAGCATACCTTTGGGATGATTGATGATGGCTCATGCATCTGACGTGTCGGAGTACTTCCAAGTTACACTTCAAGGAACCGCGCAAAACACAACAGGACAACAGAAGAAGATGCACACAGCGCATACCGGGTGTCCCAGCTATCTTTAGCCAAGGGTTAAAAAATACAATATTTGAGGCAGGCGAGTGAAATCAGTTGAATATTGCTTACAGCTATCTTGCGCACTACAGGCAATTTTTTCTTTTGTAATTAACGAATTTGTTAATTAGAATTAATTTACTAAATTGATAAATATTGACTTTACGCGAGAAATGAGAGTTCCAAAGTTCGAGGGCGTCTTCACAAACCCCCATGGCATCATTTGCGATAAAGAAAGTTTTACGCGTACCATTTTTTTGCGTGCTTGAAAGAAAGCTCGCGAAATACAAAAAATACCACGTGACTACCGCATTCGCGCGCCGCGACCCTGCTGCTCTCAGCCGTGGTTTGAGCGAACAAAATCAGCTGCGACCACGAACCGCCGGCTGCGTTGCAGCGGTAGGCCGATAAGTTGATGGTGGTTTCTTGGCCCGTTGCCAGCCAGTTGGCGCGCGTGACTGTGCAAGTTGTGCCGAGCACGGGCGAAGAAACCACCGTAGACTTATCGGCCTACTGCTGCAACGCAGCGGGCGGTTCGTGGTCGCAGCTGATTTTGTTCGCTCAAACCACGGCTGAGAGCAGCAGGGTCGCGGCGCGCGAATGCGCGTCACGTGGTATTTTTTTGTATTTCGCGGGCTTTCTTTCAAGCACGGAAAAAATGGTACGCGTAAAACTTTCTTTATCGCAAATGATGCCATGGGGGTTTGTGAAGACGCCCTCGAACTTTGGAACTCTCATTTCTCGCGTAAAGTCAATATTTATCAAGATAGTAAATTAATTCTAATTAACAAATTCGTTAATTACAAAAGAAAAAATTGCCTGTAGTGCGCAAGATAGCTGTAAGCAATATTCAACTGATTTCACTCGCCTGCCTCAAATATTGTATTTTTCAAGCCTTGGCTAAAGATAGCTGGGACACCCTGTATATATGATCGAACTATCTGCGCATAGAACAGAACAACGGCGCACGACATACGTATCGTAGAACATAACATTTACATTCGCAGTTTTACCGATAAGAATAATGGAAACTGCAACGCCACGCGCCACGCTAATGTATATATCTGCACTGCATTACGCGCGACGTTTACGATCGACTTTCGTTCGACAACCAGGTGTCCTCGCTGTTGGGCATTCGCTCGGACAATCAGCGCGGAAAGGCTTTCGGGGGAAATCGTGAGTCCCATCCGAGTCCCGGCGATCCAGCTGGGGTTCGAGTGAGCGGCACGTGCAAGGCCACCTTTGTGTGTGGCAAGCTGCCTACCTTCAGCAGCACGAACGGTTACGTGAACCTCGGATGCCCGAAGGTCTACCCAAGCTGAACGCCGTGGAAGAGAGAATGGATGCTCCTCGACTGCCACTCATTTGTGTTCCTGTGTGTGTGAATGGTGAACGATGTGTCCCTTGATGCCGTGTTGACCGCGACTGTGAGTCAGGCGCCGGATGCGCATAAACGGCAGTCGAGGCGCAACCAGTCGCTCTTCCACGGCGTTCAACTTGGGTAAACCTTCGGGCATCCGAGGGTACACGTAACTGTTCGCGGTGCTGAAGGTAGATAGTTTGCCGTTGGCCTCTTTAGGAGTTGACCACGTTGCGATGGCCGAGCCTCTGACCGTCTATCATGCAGCGATCACAAGGCAATACTGTGCAAGTGTAGAGACACCCGTGAAAGTGCGAGTGTGTCCGCGTAATTAACGGCCACATGATCTAAAATGAAGCTATGCAACTTATCGAAATGTGTTTTCATTGAAGTTCAACGTTCAAGAAATACAATCCTCAGCCAGAAATCAAATCACACGCATCGAATTGGATCGCTCAGCATTATATGGGTTTGTTGCGTAGTCGCTGGGTTTAGACTTTGACTCTGGTTCAGTGTGCATGGGGAAAGCTTCGTGTTCAACCATTTGTCGTTAATAAAGGGGCTTTGGATTTTTAAAATACTTTACACAAACAGTCCAGACTCCCTCCATCGCCCAGAATATATATTACAATAATTGCACTTTTTATAATTTCTATTACCTCTATTTATCTTATGTTCTTGCACATTTTTCTGCCCAGTTTCTCCTGTGGCCTTTTTTCCCGTTCTTCCACTTCGCCTGCCGAACAGCAAGTTAGTGAATATACGTTGCTAATCATCCTGCTTTTCAATAAGGAGCTATATATATATATATATATATATATATATATATATATATATATATATATATATATATATATATATATATATATATATATATATACAGCGGGTACACTTAACTCGCCGCGCTCGGGAACGGCGAGGCAAGCCACGAACACGAGGAGGGAGCGATCCGCTCGATATATATATATATATATATATATATATATATATATATATATATATATATATATATATATATATATATATATATATATATATATACTTCGTATAACCAATGTGTGAGTCATTACTGCGACCGGAACGTCATGTCAAAGGGTTCCTGGCATTTCAGCTAATTAGAGCCGGAGTCTGTATGGAATATTTCAATTTATTTGTTGTTTCTTTAAGTGGCAGTGTCGAAGATACTGCCCAGCCCTGCATGGCAGTATACTGCCCAGTATACTGTCATGTATGCTGAAGATACTCTACATCCCTGCCGTGGATGTATCTCATATAATGACTCAGACACTCTTTGGGTATCTTGTATGTGTACCAAGTTACCTTCGGCAGATGGTGTATCGGTATATGCATTTCCGGTACGTCGTACAAATTATCGTGTATTTTAATGTACAAGATACACCTTTCGGAAGCTCGGTTTAGCGTAGGCAAGAAATACAATACAAACGTTCACAGCTTGAGAAATGAATGCGAGCTCAATTGTTTCACAGAAACCACAAGATACACACAAAGGACTGTCCAGACGTCACTGGCGGTGTAAGAGTTCGCAAAACCAACACACAGCCGACTCTTAGCTTTGAAAAGAGCGCTCTGGAACGGCGAGGCAAGCCACGACCACGAACACGAGGAGGGAACGATCCGCTCGCATCACGCTGGTGTGCGTGCTGGTTTAGGAGGCGCCCACGTATAAACAGACGAGCATTGTGCATCATACCCGAAATCGATGTTATAGCTAACGAGCACACGTAAAATATATTGCCCATTGGAGACGCGTATTATCCAGAACAGAAATATATATCACTGAAAATATTGTGTACCTAGATTTATCTTTGCTAGAGCGCTTGCAATGACTGCTAAATACACACTCCCGTACTCGTAATACTATTCGGAACTCAAAAGCATGCAGGCGCTACAGAGTAAAGCAATGCCTTATTAAACTTATTCGGCTGGCAGCGGTCCCTCGATTGTTGTTGCCCACATCTCTCTTAGCGCCAGCATGTTGTTTCAAGTTCGACGAATAGAGAAAGACACTTTGCTGAATTATATCATCCCAGCTTTAGCTCAAGTGTCTATGCATTAGCTTTACGACTCCAGTCGTCTTCGTCTATATACGTTATTCTCGAGGTTTGCCGTGTGTCGTAGGTAGAAAATTATCATCATGAACCGGCACACGCTCTCTATGTCCCCTTCTACTTCGCTGCCAGGACACGTGCACCAATTTGTCCGGCGTGGGATGCAATAACTCCTAAGGGTGAGAGAACGAGTACAGGCAGAAAGAGAGAGAGAAAGAAAGAAAGAATAAGCGAGGGACAGAAAGAACAAAAGAAGTTCTTGGCGAGGCGAGATTCGAACCCGCGTACACACGACCCGAAGGCGGGCGTCGTAACCACTCGGCTAGCCAGGCGCGCTACCAGAGCACAGCCTAGCCTTGTATAGTATAGTGTAGCAAGGGGGTGGCAATGGAAAGTGAGGGTGAGGATGAGGGAAAGGAGGAGAGGAGAACGAGTAGACAGCAAGAAAGACACGGAAAGAAAGAGAAAATAGAGAGAAAGAAAGGGAACAAAGGGAGAAAAAGAATGAAAAAGAGAGAAAGAGAGAAACAGAGGCAGATAAAAATAGAAATAAACAGATATAAAATAGATATAGAAAAAAAAAGAGTAAGCATAGCCATGTACAGTGTAGAATAGCAAGGGGTGGGAAAGAGAAAGGTGTGAGGATAAAAGCCTAGCTAAGCCAGGACCAGCTAGGTTCCCACCAGCACTGCTGTGACCCAGCCTTGCGCGACTTAGGGCAAGCTGCGCTAAGTTTTAACAGCGAAGCTGTGCTTGGTCGAGCCTGTCATGTCTGGGATACATGGTAACGCTTTTTTCTTTTTTTTCTTCTTGTGGTGCTTTCTCTCTGTCTCTCTCATCTTTCTACTCCCTTTCCCTTTTCCCCCAGTGTAGGGTAGCCAACCGGACTGCTGTCTTGTTAACCTCCCTGCCTTTCTCCCTTTTGTATTCCTTCCTTGTGGGCATCATAAACGGGTATGCGCCACAGACATTGGATAAATCCTACTATTCACCACTGGTCCACTAAAAATGAAGGCAACAGTTCGCCCAACAAATGGTTACGTGCCACAGAAATCTGTGCGCCCTGTCAGAAAACTATCATCATCATAAACGCGTACG
Organism: Rhipicephalus appendiculatus; assembly: GCA_030522465.1. NCBI lineage: Eukaryota > Metazoa > Arthropoda > Arachnida > Ixodida > Ixodidae > Rhipicephalus > Rhipicephalus appendiculatus. Next base: position 306,722 of record JALIZH010010415.1, on the reverse strand, counting down.
TGCCACAGAAATTGGGTAAATTCCGCTACACACAACTTCCACTAAAAAGGAAGGAGGCAACAGTTAGCCCAACAAATGGCGTGTGCGTGATGTTAGAGTTTCTTATGGTAAAGCATACTTTGTGGTTATGAAAGGTGCTGGCTATACTACCACCTCAAAGCTTAACAAAGAGTGTTTAATAATGAGCAGTGATACAACATATCGGAGCATCTTAAGCGAAGGCTTCTTTGTAAACCTGTGTATAAGAGTGGTATGGTCAAGATGCAATAAAACTATATACTACCACCTCAAAGCTTAACAAAGAGTGTTTAATAAAGAGCAGGGATACAACATATCTGAAAGACCTGCAAAGCATAGAAATGCTTTAGCGTGACGAAGGGAACGCCACCAGCTTCGCTGTTTCATCGGTGTCCGCGAAGCGGAGCTGGTCCTTTTTTTTTTTTTTTCTATCAGCAGGCTTCTTCTGTTTTACTACATTTAACCCTTTCAGTCCCGAATTAACTATTTTCAATGTAAGCAACTAGTTTTCACATTTGGAGATGCACATGATCGTGGTAGTCCAAAAAAACTGACAAACTCTTTGTTCACACTTTTCAGTGAAGAGTAATTAATGTGCCGATTAATTTAATAAATAATTTTTATTTAATAATAATTCCATAATTTTTAGTTCATTTATTACTTAAAATGTTATCTAGATAGGATAGCATAATGTCCAATAGCCGAAATTCTAATTTCTGGCGCAGAACTAAAATAAATGCCCTATCTCTGCACGGTGAAAGAAGACGCTGCCTCAGCGAAATGCGCGAACAGCACGACCGCTTCTGTAATTTCTTCGTTCAGACGTGACCTCGCTGTATTGTGTGTACCATGTTGACACCACATGTAGGGCAGATGCTAAATACGGGCTCTTGAGGAAGAACAACGCTTTATCTTTACCAGATGCTTGTTGACTGACCTACATAATTTATGATTCCAATTGGAATCACTGGGACTGAAAGGGTTAAACGCCGGAGCCGTTGAATAATTACGTCCTTTTTCACCTCAGTATGGATGGTTTGGCATATAATAAGAAAGTATGGTGAAAACACCTTATGCCACTTTCAGACGCTACGGACAAATAGTCGTCATCGCCAAGTTTTCTGCATTATCACGGCATGCGGATATTGAAGCACCCTTGCATAGGTTCGAGCATGGATCTCGGCCGTTTGAATAATCACAAAGCTTTTCAATTTTGATTCAAGCCTTTGTTGCTCGATGTGGACGGTTTCCAGGGTTGTCAGGGTTGGCTACTCTGCGCCAATTTGGCTTTTTTTAGACTGGTGGCCGCAGAAAAAGCACCTTGGCTATTTGGCTAGTTTTTGGCTACTTTCTTGTTACCTCGATTTGAATCAAATTAGGGTGGCTAGAAAGCAATGTCACTCTAACTAAATTAATAATACCTTGTGACGTCGAAACTGCTGGCGTTCGAGCTTGCGGTGTCGAAACATGGTGTTCAAAGCGTATTTCCAGCGTGCTCTCATTAAAGGAAGCATAAAAATACGTTCAAATGTCTGGAACCGTTAGAAAGAAGGCTCATAATCATTGGTTCCAACGATGGAGACTTTAACGCCCGCCGACGATAGAACAAATTGACAGCGTAACGTGATTGTGAGGCATACATCTTGTTGAACAGCAAGATGTATGCCAGCAAGATGTCACTATCCTTTTGTTGTACCCACTGAAGAAAATTGATTTCATCACCATTTCTACAGTTTTTCTTTTACTTGCACGCGAACTTAGCCCTGCAGAAATAATTAAAGCAGTCTGTTATGCCACTTTACTAGTTTTTCTTCTCGGCCAGAATAAAAATATTTGGTGTCAGTACGATAAGTACTTTACGTGTGGTGTTTTGCATATGCCGAACAACAAACTTCCCGCTAAGTGCTTTGCAAGTTCTTGCGCGATATAACAACTTAAGATATCCAAATCGTAAAGTGTTGCTCGATTTAACCTACACGAAAGCAAGAACTTCCATTCACAGATGATAGAGCATTTTCAGTGTTATTTTGTTTCGCACACCCCGTTCTGCTCTATGCAGCAGCTCCTAAAGCAGGTATATGATATACGCTGGCCAGACAGCTTTCCTCGAGCATGTCGCCAAGAAATAGGAGACTACCACGCACAACCATTTTCTTGAAGCCATATTTGATTACACGACGCAGACAGACAGGAATAGCAAGAACCGCGACATGAGGCAAAGTGGATTCTTGATCCACCGAGAAAACGGGCAACAGCCGGCACAGCTGTGCAGCGCATATGCGCGCGTGGAGGCTGTTTGTGAACCGCAATCTGTGTATATATATGCGTGCACAAGCGAGTGCCGATCAGTTATTTTTCCAGCCTCGTAATGCAGCTCGCGGAACCCGCTCGCAGTTTTCCCGCGGTCTTCAGGGCGTTTGCGTCAGGGGTGGGTATTGCCGACCAACGACGGCAGAGGCGCCATTTTTAACGCCTCATAAACTCTCAGTCAGAGTTTTTATACTCGTCGACGACAGAGAGCGCGCATTTTCGTCCCGGGGCATTAGCACTGCGGGCGGCGGCCGAGAGCGCGCCGACGGGGCACGGCAAAATAAACGCGCCGCGTATTTTTGTCGTCTCCCATTTCTTCGGTTCCGCCGCGCTGCGCCGCCATATATTGACGATGCCTACACTACCGTAACATCAGCAACGAAGGACTCGGGCGCCGTCAATAAGCGAGCGTACACTTCCGGCCACGCGAGCCCGCCGGCTTCGTATAAGCAAAAAGGGGAGCGTGCGGCAGGCGGGTCCGATTTGGCCCGCTGCATCACCACTGCTGGGCCCCCCGCCCGAAACGTGCGCATCGCGCGCACTATATAGACTTGCAGTATGCGGCACATTTACAGGGGTTCTTTATTGTGCGGCGGCGAGCAGTGGCCACTGCAGCTTGTAAAGATGATCTGCGTAAACCATTCATCCAGGGTGCCTCGATCTTCAAGTGGGTACAAACGGCGCTTTCCTTTGGTGCTGCTGCTGCTGCCACGGAACGGAGAAGCAGTCGCTCGCGCCGAACGCGTGGTTGACGCAAAAAGAAAGAGAGATATTCGAGAGTTATTAACGCATCGCGAATAAGCAGCGGACCCCGTAACGTTCTTAATAATATAATATCTGGGGTTTTACGTCCCAAAACCGCGATATGATTATGAGAGACGCCGCAGTGGAGGGCTCCGGAAATTTTGACCATCTGGTATTCTTTAACGTGCACTGACATCGCACAGTATACACGGGCCTCTACCATTTCGCCTCCATGTAACGTTTTATTGCGATAGCAATTATATGGACAGTCTCGACGTGTTTTCGCCGTCGCCGTCATTTCGCGTATAAAGTCCAAATTGATAGATCCCCCCAGCGCATCGTACGTTCCACCCGCGGGTAACAGCTCGGGAGCGGGGGCGACAAACGCGGCTGAAGCGGACATCAAACGAGCCGGCCCATCTCCGTTGCTCCGAGGCGTATGCGATAAGATCCCCCCGCCTGTTCGACCAGCCGGGGAATGCTCAAGACTCAAGAAGAGAGGAAACGCCCCGCGCGTCTCTAACAAGCGCGGAAAGACGTGATGGGGGGGGGGGAGCTCATGCAGCCACTGCGACCTTTGGTTTTACGAGCGCGGTCGTCGCCGGCGCACGCGTTATCTCGCAATCTCAGCAGCCGACATCGGGCGGCGAACAGTGTCCCTGGAGCGGCCGTATGCTCTCATAATAATATCTGGGGTTTAACGTCCCAAAACCAAGATATGATTATGAGAGACGCCGTAGTGGAGGGCTCCGGAAATTTCGACCATCTGGTGTTCTTTAACGTGCACTGACATCGCACAGTACACGGGCCTCTACCATTTCACCTCCATCGAAATGCGACCGCCGCGGCCGGGATCGAACCCGCGACCTTCGGGTCAGCAGCCGAGCACCCTAACAGGCCGTATGCTCTCAAACAAGCATTTTGTAGAGTTGCGTGAGATCGGATCCAAAAGAGTTAGCTGCCAGCCTCAGTTCGAATAACATTAGAATTTGTTGCTATCGCATTCATTGCTTCACCCTTGCGGTGAAACTGTGACTTTTTTAGAAACGTCGTGGAAACGAGCAATGACAACAAGAAGTTTTAGCTGACAGCTGCAGGTTAGCTTTTATAGTTTATGCGCATACATCAAGAACAACATCTGAAGCTAAGACATCAAGGGTCTGCAAGGATTAAAAAAAAAGAAACATTTAGCCAACTCTCTTGTTTTTCTGACCTCATGTTTCTTACACGCGTTACCATGAAGCAGGATGGGGAACTCAATTTCCATCGGATCGATACTTACGTCCATGTGGTCACAAATATTACCAACTAAATCCGGATGTTTGGTGGCGACTGCATGATTTATGATACCATTAATCGTAATACTGACGGCGATACACACCAACAAAATTTTAACCATGTGCAGTCTTGGTGTACCCGTTAGCCGGTAACTATTAGTCGCAAAAAGAAAAAAGTAAGCATATGTCATTTAGACGCAAGCTAATAATTATCAGTTGGGCTTCGCGTGCGAAAACCGCGATATGATAATGAAACACGCCGCAGTGAAGAGCTCCGGAAATTTATACCATCTCATCTTCGTTAACGTGCTCTGAATTCGCCTAGTACACGGGCCTTTAGCATTTCGCTTCCATCGAAATGCGACCGCCGCGGGCGTGGTCAAACCGGCGTCCTCCGGGTCAGAAGAAAACTGGGCTAGTTAGAAAATTGACTTTTCATGCGTATCCAGCGCTTAACAAGAATTGGAAAACGAGGAACGAGAGATGCCGCATTACAGGTAGGACGCCGGTCTTCAAATGATTTTTATTTCATTAATATATATATATATATATATATATATATATATATATATATATATATATATATATATATATATATATATATATATATATATATATATATATATATATATATATATATTGCCACGCGTATTTAGTGCTTTCGTCTGTTGTGATCGGGATCGGTTTTCACCCGCAAAGACTGTTAGCAACGTTCGACGTAGAACGCACCACAATGTTTTAGAAGCTTCGCGGTTGTTTGAGCCCATTTTGTTAAGATTACACGCAGGACGCGAACACTCAAGTTTATTAGAAGGCTTACAAGAGCACCAGTGACAAGACTCGAACGTTCGATGCCGCATGTATAAATGCCGGCGCACCTTACCGCGGATTAGATTATCGCTTGCCGACGCTCCGTTCGCCGCTAACAGTGTAGAGTTTAGAGTGTGCATTGCTCGTAGTCTGACTTTCCGTTTCTCGGGCACAGGTTCGCCTAAATCACAAGTTTCGTCTTAAACCCGCCGACTGATGCCTTCTTCAAGGTCACGACCACGTGGCAATATTAACAATTATAGTATATGGGGTTTCACGTCCCAATACCACGCTATAGGATAATGAGGGACGGCGTTGTGGAGGGCTCCGGAAATTTCCGACCATCTGGTGTTCTTTAACGTGCACTGACATCGCACAGTACACGGGCCTCTACCGAAATGCGACCACCGCGGCCGAGATCGAATCCGCGACCTTCGGGTCAGCAGCCGATCACCGAGCGACAGTCGCAGTCTCACGCTCACGCAGTGCTTGGGACGTCACTGACTATGGTACGTGACTTCAGTTCATGACCAAACGCAAAACGCGCAACGCAGCCATTCGAAATTCGTCAAAAAGAAACAGAGAAATTTATTTATTTATTTATTTATTTACAATACTGCCAGTTTAATGTCGAGACCATAGCAGGTGGGCGTATAGTTATACATAAATCCAAGTTTCATTACAACGGGCATAAAACAAATACAGCAATTTTTCTTTGTCAAAATACAACAAACTAATGCAACCAACTGAAATACACTGGAACTGAAATCTAGAACACTCAAACATAAAAAATATGGGAATTTCGCGACAAACTAAAATATGCAACTCAAGAAAAAAAAAAGAATTAGGTTTGGTTCAGAAAAGTGAAAGTTGAACAAACGTCATAACAAAGAAATTGGTTGAGATAATGGAAATTGAAAAACATCATTATACAACGGCTATTTACTAACTCTTTATAACATCTTCCAATAACTTAGCAAAAACGGACTGTGATACGGTGTTAGTTATGGATGAATCTAGGCTATTCCACTCATGGACAACACGCGGAAAAAAGGAAAACCGAAAGGTATCATTATTGCAAAAGAATTCCTTTAATGTGTATGAATGATTATGGCGGGCAACACGGGATTGGTGAAAGGTAACGTACTTTGAAGCGTCTAGTTTTAGTCGTTTGTGTATTATCTGGTGGAGAAATTTCAGACGAGCTCCTTTTGCTCGAATAGCTAAGGTTGAAATCCCTGACTGTGTTAGTAGAAAAGTAGGTGAGTCACTGCTCCTGTATTTCTTATGAATAAATCTACTTGCCTTTCTCTGAATGCTTTCCAATTTACATGTATGAGTTTTAGTGTGCGGAAACCATACAACGTTAGCATATTCAAGATCAGGTCTTATAAATGTCGTATAAGCCAAAAGTTTGACGTTAGTTGGTGCCAGTCGCAGACACCTTTTAAGAAAAAAGAGTTTTTTCAATGCACTAGAAGTGACATTGTTAATGTGCGATGTCCAGTTAAGGTCCGATGTTATTGTTATACCGAGGTACTTGTGCTGTTCCACTCTGGTTACGAGGTGACCGTTGAGTTCGTACGGAAAGAGTGATGGGCTCTTTTTCCGTGTTACTGTCATGCACACTGTTTTGTTTGCATTGAGGGTCATTTGCCATTTATCACACCAATCGGTTATCTTTGTTAGTGTTTTATTGAGCAGAACGTGATCTTCACTGTTCTGTATTTCCCTATATATTATGCAGTCGTCTGCGAAGAGTTTAATTTTACAATCAATGTTACTTGTTATGTCATTGATAAAAATCAAAAATCACAGTGGGCCCATTACTGAGCCCTGTGGGACGCCTGAAGTCACAGGTACAGGAGCAGATGAAACGTTTTCGATGACGACAAATTGTGATCGGTTAGACAAGAAGCTTTTTATCCATGCAGTGATAGGTCCATCGCCAATGACAGCACTAATTTTGGCAATTAGAAATAGAAGAGGGAATAAAAATAATAAAGTAGCGCTCATCACAGGACATGACACGCTCCCACTACTTGGCAACATGCAGAGCGCACATAAGGTAGTACACCGATGGCGGACGCTTGCCGAACCAAAGGGGGAGAATTTGTTTGATGGCTGCAATGATCTTTATCGGCATCGCCTTTGAAATGGAATGGCGACAACTACATCCAGCTAGTCATCTTGCAATAATCGAGTGTTATTTCGTGTATTAGAAACTAGCATCCTGGCTATTACTTTCTTTTTTTTTCTTTTTTTTTTTTACAACAAAGCTGTTTATGGCTAATATTCGAGATTTTACGGCCTCCACTCGGAATATCTCTCCTTTAAAAAGTTTGAATGAACGGGGGGCGTAGCCAAAATTTTTTCTCTAAGAGGGGGGGGGGGGGGGGTGCAGGGGTGTGTTAAACCCCCCGACCCACTCGCTGGCTACACCAGTGTGAGTGAAAGAGAAAAAGCAAACGCATATCACCGCTCCCTCAGAGTTAGAGCGAAGTGGCAAAGGAGGGTTTCAGAGGCAACCCTCCTCCTCCCGGCCGGAGCGAGCGCCTTGTCCGTCCTTCCTCCTCCCGTATTTGTCTTGGTTGTTTGCGCGGTTGTTCAACAGAAAGACAAGCTGCCGTTCTCCATATTGAATTTCACTTCTTTCCTGAATGGGGAGGCCGCGTGTAGTGCGCACTCCCGAGGAGCAATGCGCCGATCAAAACAAGTAATGACCGCCGATCAATAATAAGCCTGTGCGTGCGTGCGTGCGTGCGTGCGTGCGTGCGTGCGTGTGTGTGTGTGTGTGTGTGTGTGTGTGTGTGTGTGTGTGTGTGTGTGCGCGTGTGTGTGTGTGTGCGTGTCTCCAGTGATGCTACCGAGGTCTTCCGATTTGGAGCAGTTTTCGAAGCCGCAAAATTTTCATTTTGGAGCAGGTAATTTAGCATCTGGGAGAACTCTGGAATGCTCCCAGATGGAGCAACTGTAGCAACTAACATCCTAGAGTACACTGGAGAAGCAAGTTGCAGTTACATTCAAGAACCTGAATAATTATTTTGAGGCTCTTGTGAAGAGCTAGAAATATTTCGATTCATTGCAAATTTCAAGGAACCAATCATTTCAGGAACACTCCCTATTTCCCTCGATGATGCAGAAATGAGGGCGTCATGCGGTTGAGCATTTTAGGACAACTTGTTCAGCGAATATTTTTGGTAGCATATAAACAGAATACCGGTTCAATAAAATCGCACTTTATGAAATAACACTTTAAATCCATGTATGTGGTAGTAAGCCGACATTATAGACAATCGCTGCGACGTACAAGAATGCCTGAACGCTAAAGACTCACACTGTCCCAAATGCATTGTCATAAGACGACTCCAGAGAGAAAGAGAGGTTCTTTTACTTCACGATCGATTATATTGCTGGGTGTAAAATGACGTCACATAGCTAGCCTCATAAAGCCAACCTCCTCCGACACTCCTTTCCTTCTCTCCGAGGCCTCTCTGAGCTGGAGCAAGAGCATTCTCACAGTGCTTCCGGACTATCGTTTGCGCATGCGCAGAGTTGCCCGGATATGGAGATCCGCTTCAATCGAGCTTCCGCGAAAGTGTCAGAAAGTTCGTTCAGGGGTAGACTACAGAATTTAACAAACTTCGTTGTCCTTTTGCAGTGAAGTTGTATATGGTTAGGGAATTCTGTTTGTACACCGAAAACCCCATGTAGTGCCCTCTAGAAAACAGGGCAAAAAAAATTAAAAAAAATAAAACTCACAGGGTACCTTATGCATTCGCCTAAGACGACTCGAGGGCGAGAGCCATTTTGTTTTTATTGCGATAGCAATTATATGGACATTCTCGACTTTTGCCGCCGCCGTCATGTTTTGTGTAATGTCCAAATCGATAACATCTCCCGTGCATCGTATGCTTTACACTCGGGTAAGAGCGCGCGAGCGGGGGCGACGAACGCGGCTGAAGCAGAGATAAAGAGAGCCGGCCTATCTCCGTTGCACGGAGGCCGCATCCGATAACATCACCGCGCGCGCCAGGCCTGCCATCGATTGCTACTCAAGCAGACAGGAACGCCCCACCCGTCTTCAAAAAGCAGGGGGGGGGGGGGGGTTGTGTCGCTAGAGCAGCAACACTGAACTTTGACTTGAAGGGCGCGGTAGCGATCGCTGGCGCGCGCTGTTTCAGCAGGCATCACAGACGGCGCGTATACCCGTCTACGTGTTGTGCTCTCAACGCGTACAGACTGCGAAAGTGCTTTTCTCCCTGGAGCGGCCACTGAGCCTTGATCCGCAAGGCGGCAACATCGTCGCCGCGCTATTTTGGAAGTCCGTTCGTACGCGCCGTTCGTGTAGCACGTGCATCGGTGTGCAAGAGGTGTTGCGGAGGTCTCTAGTCATCCAAGTCGCCGTACCGGTCTCGAACACAGCGCGTGCAGAAAGCTTTTTGCGCGTGCGGCGAGTGCGTCGACCTTCAAAATGGCGACCCCGCCGCAAGTGCTTCTTGCGGATGACGTCATGCCTTACTTCGTATAACAATACAATTTGTTGGTATCGCATTCACTGCTTCGAGCTTAAGCGAAACTAACAAATTGTATTGTTACACGAAGAGAGGCCAGAAGCTCTTTTGGACCCGATCTCGCGTAACTAAACAGAACGCTGGTTAATGGGAATATGGCCACTCCAGGTGCCGAAGCGGTTTTCGTGTTGTCAGTTCTTTAAACGCGAAGTAAGCGTTGAAAGCACAGCAAGATTACGAGCCGTCTCACCATGCCTCGAGATAACACGAGCGACGCAGCCTCCCACCCCCCAGAACGAAGCAATGAATGCGATTTCCAAAAAATAATTAGAGCGCAAAAAAATTGGGGCACCCTTAAGCTTCGCCTTTAAGAGTTGAACGCGATAGCGATATCCCGTCCCTAGTGCGTACTTCAATCACTTGTGCGTACTATGTAATGGGTAGTATGCTTTAAACCAGGAGAAATTATGCGCGGCAAATGTGGGAAATGTTTTCGAACTTGCTATGCACCCACTACGCGGTGTTAAGGGAATACGCGCAGTAAGATGTGTGCCGTTTGTAATGGGTGGCTGGCTTTAAACTATGGAATCGTTATGATAGTCACATTCTGACGCCCGATGGCAATGTACGCTTGTACCACGCAATATTCCTGGGATATTACATGTTATATTGCGAAGCCTATATAAAGGACGCTTGGGTTTGCGAAGCATGGAAGTTATTTTCACTGCATTTCCAAGCAGAGGAAGTTATTTTCACAGTATTTCCAAGCAGAGGCATGGCTGTGTGGTAGAACACCTGCTTGCCACGCAGACAACCCGGGTTCGATCCTCACTCGGACCCGAAAATTTTTATTATTTATTTTATTTGCATCTTTCTCGATTTTTCGGTCACGGACAAGATGATGATTTTTCGGTCACGGACAAGATGATGATTTTTCGCTCACAACCAACGACGCCGACGCCGACACCGACACCGACGCCGACGCCGACGCCGGAATTTCTGCGAAACGAGCTCTTTAACGCTATCGCGTTAACACACGACACATTCACACACGCACACACTCAGGCACCAAACACGCACCTGGGTGTGCGGGCGTGTGTGAATGTGCCGTGTGTTTGTGCTCTAATTATTTTTTGGAAATCAACAACCAACTAGCCCAACAACGAGTTCTTTTACTATGAATGCGATACCGTGATTTTATAATCTTTTTTTTAACCATCAGCTATTGATCCTGGAAATCGAGGGGCGGAGGTGTAACAGTGTATCTATTCCAATGGTGTTCGCAGATTTCATCCCGCGATGTCCAGAAATAGACGAGACAAACATTCTGGCAGTTATTAGTGAAAATTGTTTTAATTACGTGCAGTGCGACTCTCGAAACGAGCTATTAGCAGCGTTTCTGGAACGGACGGCGTCCATCGATGAATCGCCGCCACACTTACACGCTACCGATTGGCCAAAACGTCACGAGCCTGTGCGGAGAGCGTGTTTTGCCGTTGGGCCGACTTGCACAACAGAAGCTGCGTCGGCACCGAGCATAGCATCATGGATTACTTGGGACGTACGCGCGACTGCTGTTTATTCAGCGGAATAATTCTTGGTGCGTAGTTGTGACTTTGGCCGCCCCGAGATCACGCTGCACGTGTTTTTACGCGCCGGCGTGGCTATTGCTGGTGAAATAGGCCCCCCCCCCCCCCCCCCCCAAAAAAAAAAATAATAATAATAAAATAAAAATTCGAGACTTTGGCGCAGTTTGGCGCAATTTGCGTTGATATTATCAGGACGGCGCAGTAAATCTGATTTGGCGCACTTTGGCGCAGTTGGCGCAGGAGTGGAGTCACTGGTGTCTCTCTCTCTCTCTCTGTGTGCGCGTGCGTGCGTGTCTTTGTGTGTGTGCATGTCAATGTGTGTCTCTGAGTGTGTGTGTGTGTGTGTGTGTGCGCGCGCGCGCGTGCGTGCGTGTGTGTGCGCTTTTCGCTGGTCATCAGTCTTCACAGAGCGGAATGGCTCATTCATTTTTTTTTCATTCAAGCTTATACTTATGCAATGTGCAGGTGTATTCGGCTGTAACGACTCTGGTTCCGTCTCTGTCTTCCCTGCTTTCTGTCCAACAATCTCCTCTAAACGAATTTTGCTTATCTCAACCGATGAGCCATTAATGCTTCCATCCGCTTCGAAATACAGAGCTTCTGAATGACGGACGCCTTTTACAAGTCTCGCTGACTGAATATCCCCGCAAAGAAAAAAAGAGTTTCGTCAACGGGAGTCGAACCCACGACCTCTCGGTCCGCGAGAAGAGATGGCGGGCGCACTATCCACTGCGCCACGGTCACATACTGTGTAGGCTTTACAAACGCGCCTTTTATATCTACCACTGTCCTCTCACAGTGCTCTTGCTAAAGTGAAGCAATGCATCTTGACCGTGAAATCCACGATTAGTTCCTTCACAGCATCCTTTCTACGCGTCCGTACTATTAGGCGCGTTTCGAATTGGAAAAGTGCAATTTTGGTCGACCCCTTAACACACCTCCAGGTGTCGGCCTTAGCCCAAGCGTCGGCTTAGTCCGTCCCTCCTTCCCGCGTCCCGCGTCCCACACCACCACAGCGCATGCCCTTCCCCTCCCCCCTCTCTCTCCTCTCCTAAGCTCACCCCCTTTCTCTACTCTAGGAATCCTCTACTCTACGGAGCCCGCATCCCCACAGCGCATGCGCGTCCTCTCCCTCTCTCTCCTACGCTCACCCCCCTTTCTCTCCTCTAGGGAATCCTCTACTCTACGGAGCGGCTCCCGCGTCCCACACCCCCACAGCGCATGCGCGTCCCCCTCTCTCTCTCCTGTCCTACGGTTCCCCCCCCGTTCTCTCCTCTAGGAATCCTCTACAGAGCAGCGCGCACGACAGGGGGTGCGACAGCTGCATACTCCGCTGGGAGCACCGCGGTAGTTCCGCGGTACGAAAATGACGGAGCGCACCTCATTCTCTCTCCTATGCAGCGCCGCGATGAGCGCCCGGGCTGCTGCCGCGAAACGAGAACGGCGACGTTTCTCCCGCTCAAGCTAACCATCTCCCCGCTGCTTCGCATCCACACATGGTCCCCTTTAGCGGGAGATGGGGAAGTTTTTTTTTTCTTTTTTTTTCTCTCTCTTTTTTTCTCTTTTATTTATTTTTTTTTTTTGCCGCATTCGCAGATCTCAATGGTCATTTTTTTTTTCCTTATTTAACCGCCCGTTCGTTTAACCTCCGTTATCTCACTTCCTTTTTGATGACCCCTGTTTGCGTGTTTTTAAATTTCGTCTCCTAAACACAAACACACACACACACACACACACACACACACACACACACACACACACACACACACACACACACACACACACACACACACACACACGCGCACACACACACACAGCTCTCTCTTTTTCTCGCTGCGATGGCCCCATAAGCCCAATAAAGAAACTTATAGGAACCGGAACTGTGCCTGCAGCGTCGTAAGTGAGCACCTATATCCTCGGTGCGACGTCAACAGTTCAGAAGGGGCGCAGAATATGTTCAATCGTATAGCACAACATGCCACCAACGTGATGTCACGGTGTCGACGCCCATACACGACTAGCGTGTACAGGATTGGAAGTTAAATAAAGAATAGGTGGTGGTTCGAATGTTCTTACCTGAATTAAACAATGGTCGTAAATGGTTTCCACTAGATTTTTTTTAAGAGAGAAAGGCGGGGACTCAGGCTAGTTATGCTCAAATCAGAGGCTAAGGGAAACCACAAGTGGTTCAATTGCGTGAATGAAAATGTGTTTTGATTTAATCACGTTCAGTTGAAGTTTTTCAACATTAACCCAAGTAACGAGTTCTTTGTGATCGACTTGTTAAAGTCAGTCGTGTTGCGTTGAAGACATGACTGAGAACCCATATATACCTACTTCACCACAAACTACACCACAAAGGAAAAAGCTATGTACGAGTCAAGTACACACGTCCAATTTCATATGTCCAATTTCATATGCCTAACATCCATTTCGCTGATAACTTGGACCCCCCCTTACAAAACACGCAGCGTTCTTTTTTGCGAGCTGAAGAGCGTTTTCTTTTTTTCTCCTCGCTTGCTTAGAATCGCAAGATGGCTGACGTGCATCCCTCCTGCCACAGACTGAGAAGCACTTTTTTTTATTTTTTGGTAACCTGGTTTAATGCCTGCCTTCTTGAAAATGTCTAGTGTGCATCTATTTTCATCACTGAACTGAGTGACGGCATCGTAAAGCCCAAATGAAGGCACGTAGAAAATGTTTGAAAAGGAATGCAGGAAGGCCCACAGACTTGCATAAATTTTGGAGTCATTCAAGAGTATCAGTGGTCACAATATGCTCCCGCAAAATTTTTTAACAAATTGTCATTACATAACATTTACATGCGGCGATATTTCTGACCAGATTGTGCGTATTATCGGTTACAAAACTTTTGGTTTCAGATGCATGCGGGATGTGCTGTAAAAATGTTAAATTTTTTTTAACTGCTTCAGACAAAAACAATCATTCGCGCTGTATGGCCTGAAGTAAACAGTGAGTGTAGATGCACAAAGAAAAACAACGCAATTTTTTTCATGGTTTTTGTAAAGGCTAACCAAAAGGTCGTTTATTTTTTTCGGAAGGCCCTATATAATGCCAGCACAATATCAATAACGGCGATGTCAGCGTTCCATTTCGATATGAGCAAAGCTCCATCCATATACTCCCGTCGTACACGAATGCGGCGTCCGCAGTAGCGAACTAGTCAGTTTAACCCGAGAAGGTCTATTTCCAGGCTTGCATGATGGTCGCGAAGCTTTTAGGGCGTGCTTTGATCCATCGTAAACATAACATGGCGACCCTTGTGCTCGTGGGTGGCATCGCCTGAACTGAAAACGAAACGACCTTCATTACGTTCCGCTTTGTTCATTTACGATAGAGCTCCTTTTTTTCTTTCTATGCTGTCCATCATTTTATTCCGCACGGTCACATTGCAACGTTGATTGCCTTGCGCTAAGTAGTATCAGGTATGCATGGTGTAACAACGAATGGCGGTCCAAATGGAATATTACCATGCGAGCGGGGACAACAACCACCGAATTATCATTATTATTGTATGCATAAGCATTCTATGCCGACTCGGCCAGCAAACTTTCCGTCCCTCTGTCACGTAACGCGATCATCATCATAGATAAATGAATTGATAACCCAAAATGAATTTTCATGACGGTGCTGCGTTTGTACCCAGGCCTCCACTCACCGTAGGCAACTTGCACAACCACCGGGCTACACAGCTGTACGCTTGAACAATGCGCTTGAACAATTTGAAGCATCGGGAAAATTCCTATTTTGCCTATATACGAGCATGTATAGTATATCATTGGCGCGGGGCTGTAGGCCCCGTTCCTCTAAGTACTCACGCATGTGTCGCGTCACAACGCTGACCGCAAAGCTTGACAGACATTCGTAAGCCTTCAAACTATTGAATTTCTCAGCGACGAACGTAGGCTATAAGGGAACATAATATCGAAAACACTTTCACATCTCAAGGTCTTTCTCCGAGACCACCGTCGGTAAGCCCATATGCAAACGCACTTTCATCTTCGCTTGGCCTAGTATCTTCTACAAAACCTTCTTTCCTGGGCAGTAATCAGCAGTACAAGAAAAGAAAAAAAGAAAAAAAAAACCAAAAAAAAAAACAGAACTGAATACTGCTATGCAGTCACACTATACAGAACTTGCAAAAGATAATGATACGGATGGAGAAAAGAACAGAACCGGGGATGACAGCGTGTGAAGGACAAGATTGCTGTAAGTCATTAGGGATGATAAATCGGTTGTTGAAACTAAACATGAGAGAATTCATGCAATGGCAGAAAGGAACGCGCACTAATTTTGTCTCGAACAATCACATTTGTTTCCGAACACTTAAATAAAAGAAGATTAAGTCGCCGGGCCCGCACACCCGTCAGGCGATGGATGGGAGCAAGGGCCTGCTTTCGAAAGCCTCATCGCATGCCTCTGCAGGAAAGCTTGTTGGACATACAAAGCAGAAAACACTGTTAATGTCATTAAAGAGAGTGAAACGTTGCCAACATTGCCGTCACATATTACTTGAAGAGCTTGCTCTTCAAAGCCCACCAAATTCTTCTGAAGCTTATTTATTTATTTATTTATTTATTTATTTATTTATTTATTTATTTATTTATTCATTCATTCATTCATCCATTACGACGCCTTGTTGCATGGCAATGGGATCCTAATCGACCGTGGTACCTTTGCGTCTTTGTTGCAGCGCTGCTAAGTTTGAGGGCGCGGCTTCGAGTTGCCGACGAAGGCGGTCGAATTGCGATAGGAGCGATGTGCAGAAACACCCGTATAGTTAGATTTACGTGCTCGTCAAACAACCCCAGGTGGGCAAAGTCAACCCGGAGTCCCCCCACCACGATGTGGCTCATTATAATATTATGGCATTAGCACGTAAAAGCCCAGCCTTTAATATTTTCAATGAGAGAAATGTAAGAACGCGTTACGACGCCCCTTGCTGTCCATGCTGTGTCAGGGCTACAACTTTAGGAGGAAAAAAAGAACGAGGATGGCCTTATTTTTAGGTCTGGCTGTCTCATCTCGCCCATTTCCCACGGGGTGGGTGGGAAATGGGGAAGTACATAACCCAAGCGGTTATGCACCTCGTTCTGCGAAGCACCAGAAGAGACGCTTGCTCTTACCAATTTTGCCGGTAGGTACCTGGCGGCAGCAATTCTCTGCCTACCTCAGCAGCGGCGGATGCTCGACTATTTCACCAAGGCTGCGGTGGTTTAAGGTGAACAACCGAGCGCCAGGTCGGTGTACTCCCCTGCCCGTTAGGAAGAGCCGGTGCGTTTCCGGTCGGCACTGGGAATCGCACCCGGTACCTGCCGTAATGGAAGCGGACGCGCAACCTTGTAGTCACAGCTGCGGACAAGTTTTGCTCCGAGATTAAAAGCGCCGAAAATGGATAAAATTGAATACAATACTTAGCTCGCATGTTGATAATGTCCAGGCTTTGTCAAATTGTTTCAGTTTTTTTTTTTTTTTTTTTTTGCGATAGCGATTATATGGATAGTCTAGGCGAGTTTTTGCCGTCACCGTCATGCTTAGCATAAAGTCCAAATAGATAGCATCGTCTCGAGGATGGTATGCGCTACGAGCTAGTAAAAGCGCTCAAGCGCTGAGGAAGGACGCGGCTGGAGCAGCAGTGAAACAAGCCGGTCACCACCGTCACACGAAGGGTGCATCCGACAGCATCGTCCCACCTGCGAGGCCTGCAGTCGATGGCGAAGTGTCACCGCTGGGGAGGGAAGGGGGGGCTGCGTCGATTACGCAGCAATTGTGAACTTTACTCATAACTGCGTGGTCGCGAGCGCTGGAGAGCGCGCTATCTTGACATCAGGAGACGGTATAGTAAACTTGCTGTGCTCTCCCCGCTCCCTTCGCATTGATGGGACAGACAGCACGTAATCCGCTTCCTTCCCTGGAGCGGCCGTATTTCCTTAAACCAGCACTTCGTTGAGTTACGCGAGATCGGATCCAAAAAGAGTTAGCTGCTAGCCTTGCTTCGTATAACATTACAACTTATTGCTATCGCATTCATTGCTTCACCCTTGCGGCTAAATTGCGAAGTGTTGAGGCTCGGGCGAGTTGGTCATCCATGAACTTAGCTTGTATTAGCGCGGCACAAATAGAAGAAACACGGCACAGACATAAAGACACAGACATTAGCGCCTACCTTTCTCTTTATGTCTGTGCCGTGTTTCTTCTATTTGTGCCGCGCTAATACAAGCTAAGCTAAATTGCGATTTTTTTAAAACTTATTTGGTATCTCCTTGAGGTACACCCATGAGCCCCATCAAACTCCCGGTTTGAGAAATCAAAAGAACTCAATAAAAGCAGCAAGTCTCCATCGAATAAATTTGGTCCCAGATGCGGACACCACCGCCACACATGGTTATGATGAACCGTGATGTCGCTGAATAAACGGTGCGCACAACTGGTCTTCTCATTTCGTGGAAGCCGAGCACGGGCGTGGAAGACGAGCTCTTGGCTGACGACGAGTGAAGTAATCGGAGGAACTGGAATGGCGATCGGGGTGACGCGTTCTGGAAGCCATCTGTAGCGTCGATGGGTAATATGCTCGATCGTAAATACAGTCAGTTCTTCATGAGCAAACGTGTTTCTTTGCTACACCTTTATTTATTTATTTATTTATTTATTTATTTATTTATTTATTTATTTATTTATTTATTTATTAAAATTCAAATGCCCCTTTAGAGGTATTACATGATAGGTGTGCATAACCAGTCAACGATGGATTCGATGGATGTCGTACAGATGTATGGCTGGAAAGTGGTGAACCACGTCGCCAGGAAGATGACTCCAATCCTTTGCGATCTAAACGAAGAATGATTTCATGCAAGCGGTAATGCGGGCTGCGAGAGGATAAACTGCCTTCAGGTGGCCATGACGGGATGAAGTACGACGCAAAGGGTTCGATGTTAGCCTGATGACGTAGGAGGTGACAGAATTATTTTTTAAAAAAGGCATAGTCTTGCATTTTTAGGGCGCTGCTCCAGTGTTTGAAGATTAAGTGATAACTTAAGTTCGTTGACACAGGTGTCACAAGAGTATCCATGATAAAAATATAAAACAGCAAACACACAGGACGAAAGAAGAAGAGACGCACACGGCACTAAACTTTACACTCGGTTTATTGAAAAAGACACGGTGCTTTATCAAACAAAAGGCTTACGCGAGCGAGCGTTCATGCTCATTGCAAAGAAAAAAAAAAGACGATACATTTGTCATTCCGTGAGGCACCGCCTCGCGCGAGCTCACTGGTCACCCCCTGATTAACAAAGCCCATTTCCTTTGATGATGACGCCAAGGAAGGCTGGCTAACGCAGTCACTTGCTTTTCTCAATATATGAAATGCCTTAGCCACTTCTCTTTCGTAGCTATCATTAGGAACAAACAAGATTTTGGAGTCAACAAAAAACGGTACAAACTGACACTCAAAACAGTGCTTGGCCAAGTTAGTTTATTTCTTTTCTAATGGATTACGATGCTCCAGAAGCCTCGCATTAACGCACCGGCCTGTTCGTACGGCCGCAGGACTAAGGTATCTGGTACACAACAGCAATTTTACACGGAAAAAATATTGGTCAGGTGATTTTATTTGGTAGCCTGTGCTTCTTCCCAATGCCTCTCTATTTATTTGAACTGCGACTCCCACGTTGTCAAGTTTATTACGAGCTGAAAACAGCGCATATACACCATACCTGGCCCCTACTTTCCGAAACTTGTGGGAAAAAATGCACGTAGTGCATTAACGCTACTTTCTCATTATGGTCATCCGTACTACTGCTCGGCTCCAGGTCACGTTTTCGAGAGTTTCAATCTTCACAGAATTGTACCCGCACATTCTAGAAGGCCCGCGTCCTTAAAACCGGCTTCCCTGCAAAGATGCACCGGGGTCCCGAGACTAGAGCGCATCTTGTGAGTACAAGATTTTTTTGACCGCCATTCCCAGGCACCCAGGGACTACGCCGTTCTTTACAAGTTTTGAGTGACAAGACTTCTAGTTCAGCAGTGGCTTCTCGCTCTTAGAGGCATATTGCCAGCACAGGTGGCCTGGTTGAAAAGTAAGTTCTAAATCTGAATACTGCAATCTGTTATGCTCCGGAATTTCATGCGTGAAGTTGAGCCCGTATCCATTTTTTCTGAAAACATCAAGAACATGTTGCACTGTACCGGCTCGAGGTATTTGGCAATGACAAGAAAATCATCAACGTACCGGAAGATGCGAATGCAATCACCAGCCACTTCATCCTCTGCTTTTTTGACAACTTTACTGAGAAAAATTTTAGTCAGCCCAGTAGCCACTTTCGCTCCTATACATACACCTTTCTTTTACATAAATGTTTGACAGTTCGAGACAATGTACGTATTGTTTAGGTAGAATGACAGGAGTTCCATAAATGATGCAGTCGAGATCCCCGATTCATTTCGGAAAATGCGCTCGCCATTCTCATTTTTTACCAACAAAAATATAGGGCAAACAGGCGGGTGCGTTTATGTGAGGCTTTTTGGAGCTCCGTAATCCATTAGAAAAGAAATCAACTAACTTGGCCAAGCACTGTTTTCAGTCTCAGTGTAACCGTTTTCTGGTGACACCAAAATCTTGTTTGATCACAATGATAGCGACAAGAGAGAAGCGGCTAAGGAATCTCACATATTGAGAAAAGCAAGTGACGGCATTAGCCAGCCTTCTCTGGCGTTATTATCAGAGGAAATGGGCTTGCTAATCAGGGGCGACCAGCGAGCTCACACGAGGCGGTGCCTCACGGAGTAACTAATGTAATGAGTATGCGCGCTCACTTTAAGCCTTCTGCTCGATAATGCGCAATGTCTTTTTCAATAAATCCAGTTGAAAGTTCAGCACCAGTCTGTTAAGCGCTGTTTTATAGTTGTATCACGGAAACGTAGTAACTCGCCCAATGTGTCTGTCTTCTTCTGACAAGAGCAGTCCGAATGAACAAACATAGCTGCACTATATTGTACGGACTCCAGAGCTGTTGACAGGTTAGTAAGCGGGTCTCAAACTGAGCATGCGTGTTCGAGTTTTGGTCGAACGAGTGTTAAGCATGAGAGTAGTATTTTCGGGGGAGGAACAAGGCGCAGATTTCGAGCAGATAGCCAAGCGCGCGATTAGCTGCGTTGCTGATGCTATAAATGTGAGCGTACCAAGTTACGTTATACAATAAGTGAACACCGGAGGTCTTTGTACGATGTAACAGCACATATTTTTTATCTAGCTATCATGCATTAGTGGAAGCGGATGACTGAAAACAATGAAAAGCAAGAAGTGGTGTTTCGTCCACGTTTAGAGACATTAGCCAGTTGTTACACCAAGGTTCTGTGAGAGAAAGGTCGGACTGCAGAGTGAGGATGTCAGCGTTTTTAAGTATGGGACGGTAAATTACACAGTAATCAGCAAACAGTCGGATTTTAGTAGCACACCCGTTGGGTAAGTCGTTAATGTATATTTAAAAAAAAATGTAATGGTCCCAGGACAGTGCCCTGTGGTACGCCGGGAGACAACAGACGATAAAGGAGAGGAGTATTGGTTAGCGTAAACAAATTGCTGATGGTTAAACAGAAAGTTGCATAGCCATTCGTAAGCAGGAGGGTTGTGATTTAATAGTGAGGCCTTTAGAAAGAGTCGTTTATGAGGAACTTTGTCAAATGCCTTTTGAAAGTGTCGGAACAGGGTATCAACGGGTATGTTTTGATGCTTTGGCATCAACGATTATGTTTTGATTTACGATTACAATCAAACTCTGGTCGATCGTTTTTTTGTTGGCGACAAACAATCTGGCAGGGCAAAAGCTCGACACGCTCGCGACGTTTCTTTCTCTCACTGTCACTTGTATACACCAACTTGTTGCAACATTTTTTTTTTTTATCAAGCCCGAATATGACAGTGCACGGAGGCCACGATTCGTACATTTACTACACCGGAAAGGAAGCTCGAGAGCGCTTAGGTTCCTCATTTCTTTTGTGGGCGTTGCTCTTTCGCTGCCAGACAGTGTTTTTACCGCGGACAGCCCATCGGAACGTGCGAAGCGAGTGGCCGTTCAATTCTCGCCGCTGTTTTTGCTCGGATAGGCAATCGAAATTCGCACTCGATTGATCGTCTGAAGAAACCGAATTATTGCGGCACGTATACGACGCATTCATATACTAACGCTTATGAGCATCCGCTTCTCTCAAAGGCGTGATCATCGCAAATGGTGTCTCGGGCGCCGCCAGCCGACCGATAGCAAACACAAGCATCGTTTCCTGCGGCCGACGAAACAACCGGAAGTGCCGTATATATGGGCGCGACCATCCCCAATCGCGTGCGATGTATGTTGCTCGCATATGCAGCGCGCACGCAATTGATCGCAAACACGGACGTCCGCGAAATATGAAAGGCAAGTTAAATCGACCAGGGCGCGTGGACACTGTCATACCGGTAGAGGAGCGGCAACAACGTCGGGCGGGGACGGGATATTCGAAGCGACAGTCAATGGAAGTGGTAAAAACCGTTTTGGTGACCGCCGGTGCGGCCGCCGCATGTGTGTACAGCGGGCTCGGCCGGCCACTTGCATGTCCGCAAACAGGCCACTGTCTCCGTCTTCGAGCGCGAGCGCCTTCCGAAAATCCGGGCGACGTATCTGCCAGAATAGTTCGTACGCACGCCACAAACGGCAGTCGTAAACGCGAGAGCCTGACTGGCGCTGCCGTGTAGAGTTTGTTGGCGCTGGCGACGAGGTTGTTTGCCTTTTTCTTTTTTTTTTTTTGTTCTTTCTTGTTATTCAAGCTTTGCAGGCCTAGCTTTGTAGCGTAATGCACTTTAGTTTATTCCTGCACGACCTGGTAGCCTGCTACGCTCTGATGCGTGCACGGGTCGCCGCGCAGCCTATACGTTATGCAGCGTCGCTGCCTTCCGCCGTCACGCGTTTGTTTATTTTTTTTTATTTTTATCTTTTTTTATTTTATTTATTTATTTTTTTTTTTTTTGCTTGCGTGATTCTTACAGCTGGGCTTTCGCGCCGCGTTTCCGGCCTTTCGGTGAGAGGGCTTTGTTTTGGCCATCCTGTCTCTGTCTAAAGAGAGCAAAAAAAATAAAAAAATAAAGTCGTTACGCATAGGGAAGGCGGGGAGCGCCGTGTACATTGTGTAGCTGCTCTCTCAAGCGGTAACGTGAGCATAAACAATGAAAGAAAATCGAAACCGTCTGGGCAGTTTTGGTACAATCGAGTTTTCACGAGCTCCGGCGTATTGTCATCACGTGACTGCCAATATGGCGATAATAGTATACGTTCTGCGCTCGATGCATTCCTCTGTTCACGTGGAAACATCGTAGATACTTTTTTTTTAACAAGTAAACTTATTTGCGCTAAGTTAGGTTGCAGTAGCATATATAGCCTGAACCTTCTCGTCAAAATGGAAGTGACCGCAAATTCATTCGTCTTGCAGAGGGCATGAAGTACCGTAGCCCAATTGGGATAACCCGGAATTCTACTCCTCATTAGGCTTCGGTGATAATAAGTTTGAGACGAGCAAAAAGTAAGAAATAAGTTGTGTTGAAAACACATCGTTTGAAACTCGGAGAAACTGGCACATTGGCGAAGATTCCTTATTATCAGTGAAATGCATTCAAGCATTCTTCTCAGTCAAAATGCTCCTCTAAAGCCAATCACAAGTCCGTTGATTGAAATGGTGCGCTTTATTCCGCGTCAACAGTTTTCCTTCTTTATCAGCTGCGAAACACGTGAAGTTTGACGACTGAAAAGCCGGCTATCCGAAAATTTCAGCCGAGGAAAAAAAAATGGCGGTAGAGAAACACGAAAGCGACATTTAAATAAGCCCACGGATCACAAAGAAATGCCCTTAGAAAGAGAAAAACATAGTTATGAAATGTAGAACAAAGTTATGCAATGTACAAGGACAGCATAAAGATGCGAATCGTATAGGAACGTAGATGATAACAGTAATAATGGTAGTAATGACAATCGATAATATTTTTGCATATCCTTAAAGAACCGATGAGTGCTAGCTTTGTCATCGTCCTGCTCCTGGAGGAGATAAAGCCCTCACTGGAATATTCTAGCCGACACGTCGTTCCTCCAACCAGTTCGGCGATGTGAACTGACTTACGCCGACCATTTCATCAGAATATATAAGTATGTTTCTTCAGCATTTTTTTTGTTGTTGTTGTTGTTGTTTCCTTATAGTTCGGGTGCACCTTTGTTTATATTCCGATCAGAAAATCCGATACATTATCAACTTACTTACTCAATTATTAAAAATATTATTAAAAAATTCTTTAAAAGCGTAGTGTCGGACTCCGAATTACTTTTGTCTATAATACCTGTGGTCCTACAATGTGCGAAGTAATAAAAGGTAATGAGTGTTAGTGCCCTTCGCCCCCCATATAAACTGCGGTCTGGAATTGCACGTGCAAGCGAGAACTCAGCAAGGTAATGCCGCTAACCCTTAGTTACCGCGGCCGGTATTCTTTACGATGAGAATACTTCTCTTAGAATAAAGCTTAACCTGGTTCTTTGGTGCAAAGCTTTTTGCCATGACCCTAACAATTATTCTATTGGTGAAACATAAGGTTCAACATATAAACGGTTCTACGCGACTGCAGATCCTGCTGCCCTCAATATCTTTTGTATATATAAAAAAAACAATATTGAGAAACATTATTTAGCAAATAAACAACGCTGTATAATGGTGTGATTAGGCAAAAGTTAGGTGTATTTAATGTCAGAACGCACGAAGCATTAACCTCTATTGCTTATGTAACGCGGTTGCAGCAGATAATACAGCAAAAAAAAAAGAAAGAAAAGTACGTACGAGCCTGTGTTTTCGTCAGTGAACGCGCAATAATATTGAATGCAGTGCAGTGTTCACATACAGACGACGGACAAGAAGAAGGACAGAACTGTCCTTCGTCTGAGAGTGAGCGCTGCCTAACCTTCGAAAACTCAAGGTCTCTTATGCCTAAGACGACTCGAAGGCGACAGCCATCTTCTTCTTCCTTTGCCTTCTCAGTCAATGTATTGATCCTCGCCTTCGAGAGGTTTCTGCACCGAACGTGGTTTTGCACTTCCTCCGTGATCGGCCCACCTATTGGCCAAGAGATGATGCCTTATGTGGTGACGTCATCATATGACGACACGTTATGTGACGTCACGTGGCGACATCATCGCGTTATGATAATTTTTTCTTGCGTCACTCGTGTTCACGCCGCCGACGCCGACGGTCAACTTTCGTGATTGATGAGGCATCTAAGGCTTTCGCCTTATTATGAATGTATGCCAACTGGCGCAGATTTCTGTCCTGAGGCAGTGAGCTTGTAGTTTACCCGAGTACTATAGACTTTGAGGACTAAGAGGACCAGGCTTCCACGGCCTTTCCTTTCCGCATCTCTCTCTCTCTTTTTTTTTTTTCTTTCTTCGTTACAGCGCAGTGCACTAAAAAAATTTTCTTTTGGCTCTCTTTTTATACTTGCGAGAGTCACATGTGTAGCACTCCATTTAGAGAGGCACGTTGACTCTCTTTAAGAGAGCCGTGCAATGACTCTCTTCTGGAAAGTCGTGCGTCCCACGACTTTCCAAAAGAAAGTTAACGTGCCTCTCTAAAGGGAGTGCTACACATGTGACTCTCGCAAGTATACAAAGAGAGTCAGAGTTTTTAGGGAGTGGCAGCCATAATAGGCGCAATTTTTTAACGTAATAATTGCGCAGGCGGTAAGGCATTAGCGAGACATCGACACCTCGTCATGGTGGCTCCATGTCCCAGGGCTCACGCAGCCAACTTGCCACAACTATCTTTCGCGGATAATGCAACTATTTCAGTGCAATACTTTTCCTTCCCGCAGTTGGTCGGTGTAGCAAGAAAACTGGGCAGCGTCACTGCGGCAGTCATTGTTTTCTCTAGGCAAGTAGCAATATTGACTCTTCTACGGCTTCAAGGGCTACATTGAGCGTCTCTTGGCGACAGTAGATCGAATGTTTCAACAAGGAGCGGTAATGTTTATCGACGGGGCACACAAGTACAGAAACTAAATTGCGCTGGAAACATGTGCAGCTCCCCGCCGCGGAATTGTGAACAAACAGCACGTCAATCGATAAGGCGGGCAGCTAACGTGTAACAGTGTCACAAAGCGCGGAATATGATTAGCAACCGTTACTGTACAGGTACAGTACTCACGAATCGAAACGCCAAAAATTCAGGGTGAAGCATTGTACTTTCGTTCCCAGCGTGTACACTTGGTGCCATATCAGCGCAATTTTAACTCGAACACATACATCAGAGGCACCATTGCCTTTACAGGCAGATTTGCAGCGACATGACGCGGTTATCACGACCAATTGCTTATGGCAATCGTTGTACTAAAAAAAAATTATGTCGCGTTTCAATAAAGTTCTTTGTCTGTCTGTCTGTCGCGTTTCAATGCTTGAGTGGTATGCATGCAAGTTCGTGTTCGCTGAAATGAACAGATTATAAGTGCACACAAATGGCTGACTCATTGTTGAAGTAAGAGCGGGGGGTCACCATCATAATTATCAGGCACTGATTGCGGGTTGCTTATAACCCCTGGTGATCGTCGTAGAACGTTCATGGGCGTGTTATTGGTCAGCTCCCTTATTTTTGACACAGACTGAAGTCAGTGTATATATTAAAAACATGAAGAAATTTGGAAAGCAGTGAGTGTAGAAACAAAGGGAGTCAGCCCGAGCGCTACATTATGTGAGTTTATGAGGTAATGTTGGCAGGGCAAATTTTTTTTATTAATAATTTACCCCAAAAATGAGTTTTTTATCCGAGTACGCCATGAAAAGTGAAACATTGTCAACGATGTGTATCAAGTTACTGTTATTATTACAAGCCTCTGTACGTCTGCGGGTTGGTTTTGTATAGTATATTGTAGGGAGGAAATGTTGAACAAATCATAATCACAATAAGCGCTACTCGACAGAAGGGTTTGTTCCGGGTTTTTCACACCACACATGATGCCCCGATCCCATTGTGCTCAGCACAAGATGAGAAGTATACGCAAATCAAGTTAGAGAGAATGTAATTTGATATTGTCGGCTCCGGGCACCGAGATTGAATTAGTGCCACAAATATCCAACGCGCAGAATTATTAGTGTATTTTAACCACCACAAATATATTTCACTACAGTTGACTGGGAGGTTCGATAACTGGCAAAAAGAGTGTAGTTAATGTGATTTGAATTTCTTCTGGATGTACTTCAGACCTTGATATTCAATACAAAAAAGAGAAATCATAGGCACGGCCAATTCACTCACTGTAATAGTTGTACATCGAATGCAAGCACGAATGGGTAGCAGAAAGAATCACGCAACTAATGCAGCCTGAAGCTACCATATATCAACCTAAGCAAGTAATCCAGTAATGGCGTTATTGTCTTCATAACTGAGTGAATTATTAATCAGAAGGAACGAAGGAAAGAACGAAGGAAACAGGGGAGTATAGGGTATGTTATTTCTAATAATTATGATATAAATGTGAATAAAGTAAAGTGGACGAAAACACAACGTGCCGCTGGCCGGAATTGAACCTGCAACCTTCGAATTCGAGGGTTGCAAGTACGGTCCCTGCTAGCAGCTATAGTTATCTTTTCGTCCACTTTACTTTCTTCACATTTACCACATTTAGGCGCTTCACATTTCGTCCTTTTCACTACTACAGTGTGTTCAGCATCAGTATTGGCTAAGATTTTGCGGCAAATGCCAGCATATAAAAGATTTTCGTGGACACTGGCCAAGGACGCTGACCCGCGGAGTAGGCTTCACGGGCGTGAAGCCACTCCGCGGCTCAGCGTCCTTGGCCGATAGGCTTGGCCTGACGGTCCCGACGTGGGAATCACTTGCTGCGCGCTAACACGCGCCTCAATAAAGTTTCGCACCCACCCCATCCCCACTGGCCAAGGATCGTTAAAACGTCCTATAGGGCACCGAAACCTGGCGAATGGCGACCATGTCGCGCTTTCCTCAGCGAGAAAGCCCGAGAGCTCTTTTCACACATACTACCGTGCGCCAAGCGAGCAGAAAATGTACGCGGCACCCTACAGGATGCGTCATCTTCCAGCGTCAGAGGGCAACAAAGATCAACAACCGAAGTAACAACGCATAAATGCGCCAGGACACTGACGGAGCAACTAACATGCGGGAAGCGAGACAACAGTGAAGCGAACTATGCGGTCAGAGTCATGGTGGACATCTCCTTCGTCCTCTCCGTGGCGTAGCACGACCCGGAAACCAGAGTGGCTTTCGTACTATTAAGCGAGCTTGCGCGAATAGAGTGGCTTTATCCTTTCTTTTCCTTGCCTTTCTTTCCGGGCGCGGTGTGGGGCCCATTTACGACATTAGCGCCGCCACGCGAAGGCTCGTCGCGGGGGCCCATCATGCGGAGCACGTTGTGGCCCGATGAAAATAGCCTCGCCCCCAGCGCGAAGCGCTGCCCGAGTGTGTGGGCATGTCCCTCTCTTTGTTTCCGTGGGAGGGCGTTTTCTGCCCGAAAAGGATGGACACTGGTTGAGCTTTTTCGCGCATTCTTTTGTCTTGGGTCGACACAGCGTTTGGAATGTCCGGAGTGCGGTGACGCTATACATTCACACAAAGCGGGACCGGAGCTTTAGTCGTGGATTGAGTTATCTCGAGTGCTCTCTACTTTGGCAGAGCTCGTGTATACAACACGTTGAAGCGATAAAATTTGCGCTCGCTAGGGGAAGGAGGGAGAGCCTCGCCTTCCGATTTTTGTGCGAACTCCTTGGCTCACTTTTTCTGTTCTTCTTTGACGAGGACGACCACAGAAACCGAGTTGGACCCAGCCGCTCGTCACACAGCCAAACGATCCCCTCGAAAATGCTTTTGTGTGGAGACTCCAGTTTTTCAGGTCCTACGCGTTTTCATTTAATTGAAAGCGCTGGAAATTAAAAATACAAAATCCATTTTCGAGGGAAGGTATGAATTTAACATCTGAGTAGGCCATATAAAATACATCCCTTAAGTTCGTCGCAAATATCAGTAGTTTCAAAAGCTGGCAAATTTTCGTTGAAATATAATGGTGGCTCAGCGTGGAATGTACATAAAAAAAAAAAGATTGCTCACTCCATTCGCAGTTAGCTGAAGCGCCCTTTAAACATTTAATGGGGAAGAATACGAACGAAGCAATTTTAATGGGCTTGGGCAAACTGGAAACTAAGGAAAAATGACCCCGGCATGGAACAAAGACATAGGTACCTCCTCAAGTTTTCTTACCTGCTGTGACCTCCGTCGAAACTACCTACACTCGAGCTGCCTACCTACCATTTCACAAGGCGGCAGTCGAAATCAACGGGTTGTTATTCGTGCAGTCGCAAAACCGCAGACACCCGATACTATACACTGAATTCATTATATACGCTAGAATTTTCCTAGTTTCAACTCTGTCGGAACCTACATTGGTGCGTTCTGAATCAGTTCAAACAGACTTCCGCCAACTAGAACGAGAGGAGCAAAGAGAGGTGAAATGAAGGAGAGTGGCACGCGGGTCAACTAGAACGAAAAATTCGGTTCACTACCTTACAGCGGACAACAGGAGAGAACGATAAGAAAGTACTGCACACAGACAAAGAGCAAACACACGCGGTCCTGTACAATCGCCCCCCACACACTATCACAGCAAAGGAACACGTACAGCACGGTGAATACCTATGAAGTCTAATTGTGTTTGTGCGGCTTCATTGCGCTTAATAGCCATAGTGATTATTCATCATCTGCTGCGATTGCTTACGCCTCGAAGGGCTCGTAGCAATTAAAACATGCGGGGGCTGCACTATCTAAGGATTCCTTTCGTTCGAGTCAACTGATTATCAGCCATCGCGGCGAATGGTCAATACTGACGATAGCGGAGCCCTCGCGTTGGACTTGTCCAGTGACAAAGGTTAAGTTGAATGGAAAGTGAACGGAATACTTAAGTTACACGGCCCCTGTACATGGAGCAATCTTGCGGATCTTCCGCGACAGCTTCTAATCCGGTGATAATTACGCATTCCAGGAGACATTTAGGAAGATGAACAAGTATTTTGTATGGGAAAGAACAAAAACCGGACGTGCATATTCATGGCCACAGTGGCCACTCATGTTATATGATCATAGACAAGAACAGAGACAGAGGAAACGGAATGGGCGCTCGTACGTATCTGAATGTGTCACTTCAAGTGATACATTTATAGGAGGTTTACTTCAAGAATGGTTTCAAAATTTCTTCGAAATGAGAGTTCGCTATGCAATAGATAAATGCAAAGGGTGTGGAAGATGTCGATAAATTGGGGACATCAACCCTTAGCAATGAAGGGCTCGAAACAAACCTGGTTTTTAAGGGACATTAGCGCTTACGCAGAGTAAGTAATCAGTGAAGCCATCCTTGGGAAGGAAGGGGGGGGGGGGGGGTGTCATTGTCCCTGACTATATTCCACCAATCCCACATAAGCGGTGTCGTTTTTTATTTTTATTTTTTTTTATTTTTTTTGGCTGGAACATACGAATCGTAGAAATCTACGCGAACTCGCCACTTTTACGAAAATAAGAAATACTTGCGAAGAAGATAACGTGTAGCGTCAGCAGCACCTCTCGAAAATACAAAGCGAATTGTTTCAAAACTTGTATCCTAATACCAATCACAAAATCAAACCCAGTATTGTGGATGTTAGCGTACTATTTAATTGGCACGCTCGTTTGCGTTCAGACATCGGAATCATGTTGCCGTCACGTCCTGGTAATCACAATGTGATTTGACATTAAAAAAAATGTTTTCAACAGAAAGTTTAGCCAACCTCGATTATGAACATACTATAAGGCACACAAGTCCATGCCAGAAAACACGAATGAAAGCCTTGGTGAATTCGGCCATGAAGTAGGAATAAGCAGGTGTTTGTCCGTTGCACCGCGTGTTGTTAGTACGAAGCATTCTTTCAAGGGCAATGTGGGAGCGGAGCTCTTTAAGCTCTTCGTAGCGCCGGGTAGTGCGAACAGGAATCATTATCAGGAACAGGAACCGGTACGCGCTCGCTTCGCCCTCTTCTGCTGCTGCTTCGCTCCCACAAGACCTGGGCCAATTTGTCCGGCCGTTGAATGCAATAAACTCGGGACCGAAAATCCCGTAATATCTAGTCACTTGACTAAAATCACGTAACATCACGTGACAGCTAGTCATGTGATTAAAATACCGTGACATCACGTAACATATACATAGTCGCGTGACTGAAATCACGTAAGATCACGTGTCAACACTCACGTGACTAAAATCACGTAAGATCACGTAACTAGTCACGTGACTAGAACCATGTAACATCATGTAACTAACATGACAGCTAATCACGTCACTAAAAACATGTAACATCACGTAACTAGTCACGTGGCATGTTCTTGGAAGAACACACGTAACAGCTAGTCACGTTACTAAAATCCCATAACGTAACAGCCAGTCCCGTGACATGTTCCCGCAATAAACCACGTAACAAATAGCCATGTGACTAAAATCATGTAGCCTCACTTAAAACCAGTCACGTGACACCTTTCTGTCCAGAACATAACAGGAAGTCACGAGACACGTTCTCGCCAAAAACCCCCTCAACTAGTCACGTGACTAAAATCACGTAACATAACGTTACTAGTTACATGACATCTTCCCGCCAAAACCACTTGACACGTGCGTACTGTGGTTAACCGACCGAAACAGTAGTAGAATAGCCAAGTCTAGCCATACTTAGTACTACTAGCAAAAATCTTAGCATCTCTAGCAAAACCTTGGTATTACTACCAAAACTTAGCTAGGTCGAACACTACCTTCCCTGTTAGTTTCAGCCGTGCTCCACTAGTTCAAGTTGCGATTTTTTTTTTTTTTTTGGATCAGCATCAAATGAACTTTTTTTTCCAAGCTAGAAATGCGAAAAGAAAATCTCTAGTGATGTGAAAAGCAGCACACACAAACTTTCATATAAAACAATACCTGATTCAAAACATTGATTTTGTGCCACAACATCATTTTTTAAAGTGAGTAGCTTGTGTGATGGCCATTGTATTTGCTCGTATAATATCAGCGCTGGCTAATAGCGGCTAGTGCTGGCTACGGTTGATTGTCCGCTATTGATCATCAGACAGCCTACGTCCACTTCGGGACGAGGGCCTCGCCCAATATCTCCAACACATACTGTCCTGCGTGAGCCGATTCCATTTTATGCCTCAGAATTTGTTAATTTCTTCGCTCCCTCTAACCCTTTGTGTCCTCGGCCGCGCTACCCATCTCTTGGTATCCATTTCGACGTTCTCACTAACCATCTGTTATCATAGGCGTGCGCAGGGTTACCGTTCAGGGGGGGGCGAAGTTTCGTCGCAGCGCCCCCCCTTCCCTATTAAGCAATGTATGGGGCAGACTTTGCGCCCCCCCCCCTCTTAGGTTCTTAGGGGACTAGGGGGGGGCCGCCCCCTCTGCCCCCCCCTCGTGCGCACGCCTATGTCTGTTATCTGTGCTTCTCATGTTGTGACCTGGCCAGGTTCATTTTTTTTCCTGTTGATATTTACTAGGATATCGGCGATCCATGTTTGTTCGCTGATCCACTCTGCAGTCTTCGCACCTCTTGGAGTTGCGGATGCTGGGTGGTCCTTAGCTTCATACGTGTGTCTACAGGATATGTGGAACCCTCACCTGCTAATAAACAGTTGTGAGTAGCGTTTGTCTTCGTCTTCTTTCTTGTGTTTGTCGTTCTATTCCTTGCGCTAATAGTCTCAGCCACTTATGCACAGCTAACTAGCTCAACAAATAATTCTTTTAAAACAAATACGACCCGGGCAATTCCGTACTAATTTTCAAAAGGCACGCATATTCGCCTAACAAACTTGATATTCCTAAGATTCAACTTACATCATTTCACCCAGAAACCCGCAAAAACAAAGCAACAGACTATTACCTCACTTTCGCGTATTCGAAATCTCTCTTCTTGCACGCCCGACAAAGCCTCCTCGCCTCCCCCCCCCCCCCCCCCCCCGCACACACACACCCTTCGCATTTTGTTACACGTGTACTACTACATTTTTTTCTCAGTCCGTCAAGTACTTTGTCCACAACGACAGCTCCCATTAGGAAACTTCGTTACAGCTTATTTTACTTTTGTTTTTGTTTTTCTTTTTGTCCCCTGTAACTAACTACATTTCAGTCATTGACCGTCGACGGTACACCCGGTTAATGTTTCTGCTGTCACAGAAAAAAACATAAGAAAATAAGCAGACTTCAGAGATTTCTCCGGATCGGAACTCATGAACTAAGACAGCGTAATGGATAAACACCAACATTTTGCTGATAGTATAATCTTATGGTAGCCATGGGTTGGTGGCCATCTAACACAGAATTTCTTAGATGGCCACCAATGTGGAGCTGATCTGGGTGCCTGCGCACTCTGGGAATCCCGGCAACGAAGCCGCCAATGACCACGCCCGAGGTCTCATCAGGTAGAAGCCACAGATGTGGCTGTTTCGCGCAAAAAATTAACGTGGGAAGGGGTCAGGGGAGCCGCCCGGTCTCAACAACCGGGCGGCGGCGGAATCGGAGTCGGGCTCTTCCGGGAAGCGCATGCATTCGTTCAACGACATTACCCAGGCATATCGCGCCGAAGGCCAGCTATACCCCCCCACCCCACCGATCCCTGGACAATTTTCATCAAATATTATGGTGCCGCCTCCAGACCCGCACCCTTCCCTCCCCCCTATTTCCTTTTCCGCATCTACCCGGGAGCATACACCCCATCCTGTGCTCAATGCAGCCACCCCCCAAGCTACCCTAACCCACATTCTCCTGGAATGCTCGGCGGACCCTCCCCCGCGGGGCCCGGAGCCACTGACCACATGGGAGCAATGGGAGGCCCTGCTGCGCTCGACGGACCCGGCCAAGCAGAAGATCGCCACTGACCGGGCCGCCCACGTCATGGAACTACACGAACTCATGAACGCATAGCGCAGTGGGGTCGTGCGGGAACCCTCGGACGTACGTGCCCGAATCCCTTGGTCTAATAAAGTTTTACTTCCTTCTCCTCCGTACATGCTTTTTGGCGAAATAGCTTGCTCCATGCAATGTTGGGCACATGTCGTTATCGCCGTCGTCCACAGCAGCACTGACTGTCGTGACTTCCAAAATCCACGCGGAAATCTAGTACCCCGCTGTCAGAGTATCGTCATCATCATCATCATGAGCCCGTCCTATGTCAGCTGCTCGACGAAGGCTTCTCCCAATGATCTCAAATTTACCCTCTCGTACACGAAGTAATTACATATTGCTCCTACGAATTTCTTAAGTTTATCACCCCACGTGACTTCCTTGCGGCCTCGACTGTGTTTATTGCGCGAAAATTGCGGCACGCATACCAAGCGGCGAACCTCAGGTTTCCAACTTTGAACTGCACATTTTCGTCAGAGCGTGACTTCTAAAGTGGCGGTAAGCACAGCTTGATTCATCTCCGCTGTATGGCGAGAATGAGTATGCGAGCTTGTGAAAACCGCCATCGTCGTAACGCAACCAACCGAAGGACACAGCTGTTTTTAGCATTTAATTGCTGCCTCAGTGAAGTCGCCAACAAAAGGAGATAGCGTAGAAGCATCAGTTCAAAATTTCCAACCCCACCCATAAAGACATTCGCAGAAACGTTGTTTCGTGGCCTCAAGTAGGGTTTTAGCCGGCTGGTTTATGGGGTTTCACATCCCAAAGCAACTCAGGCTACGAGAGACACCGCAGTGGAGGCTCCGGATAATTTCCGTCACCCGGGGTTCTTTAAAGGGACTCTAAAGAGAAACTACTTTTCTCGTATCAGTAAGCTACTCTTTCACAATACCAAAACCACCACGCTTGCCGCGAGCACCCTTGGTAAGCGAGAAAACGCTCAAAAAGAAAAGGCGGGTGTCGAAGCCACCTTGAAGTTCCCGCACCAATCACGGTGACGTCATAGGCTTCAAAGGCGTCTACTACCTACGTAGTTCCTAATCGGTAAAAATTAAGTACATTGTCCTCTTAGGGGGGCCAGAGACTTAACATACCAACTTTCAGAAAACTTCGCTGAGCCAACGTCACCAAAATAGGGAACACACACCTCGAAATCTGTGACGTCACGTGCGGAGATTTCGACGCTAAATTTAAAGATGAAACTTCGACCTTGATATTCTCCTCTGCTGTTAAACCTATGATGGTGAAATTAACGCCATTAGAGCTGACAGAGTACAATTGATAAATGCAAACCTACTCGTTGTGTCACTTCGGTGTCCTTTTAACGTGCTCTGACATCGCACAGTGTATAAGCCTCTAGCATTCAGCCTCTATCGAAATGCTACCGCCGTGGCCAGGACCGAACCCGCGTCTTTCAGGTAAGCAGCTAGCCAAGCACTGGAAAAACTAGGGCACCACGGCTGCTAACAAGTGGAGCTTTGATTTATGCACTTTCTTCTGCTGTAGAATGCGCGAATGGTCCATCTGGCAGCTAGGATATCGGCCTAATCGCCTATATCCTAGTTGTCCCTAAAAGTGTAAAAAATGAAGCTGGGTAGGTCACGTAATACGCAGGACATTTCGCCGGTGGTCCGTTATAGCGAACAAACACAGCTACCTAGGGATCAGAAGAGCAACTGAGGAAAAATGAGAATTAAGTGGTTTGACGAAATTATGAAGTTTTCAGAAACAAAATGCAATCAGATTGAGCTCATGATGGCTCAAGGTAATTCTTGAAGTGCACAAAGCCACACTGTGTCACTGTCCGGTATATGATGTTCAGAGACAGTCACTGGCGTCCGTTCCAGCGGACCGTGACAATAGACAAATGTCTGTTGAATCTATTCTTGCATGTCGTCCACAGAGGACATCGCAGCTGAAGGTGACCAAGGAACTACTGAGGTTTCTAAGAAAAACTAACTTGGACAAGCGCCTCTGACAGCGATATCGCGTACCACACAGCGTCATGGTTGCCGTTGGGTGGACATGAAAAGGCGCCAGAACTCACGCCAAAAGTAGCCAAAGTAGTCATGTCATTTGATATTATCGCCGAATTTCTAGCCAAATAGAACAGTAGTGGTATTATCAATAGAGTCTTTACTATTGATGAATAATTAAAACCATTTTGAATAAGTAAAAACACAAGTTAAAAAAAAAGCCATGGCGCCAACTGGAAATTTTCGTCGCCAACGGGGTCCAAAAGTAGCCAATTTGGCGCAAAGTAGCCACCAACGGCCACCCTGTGATGGACTGTCATTGACTGCTTGTTTGTGTGTGCACAGTAAACCAGTTTGCACCCTTAAGGGGGGTTTTGCCGTGTTTATAACTAACACCCTTACACCCTAGGAAAAGGGTGCTTTGACGTACCAAAACACCCATATCATGGGGTGTTTCCAATGGCCTAAACACCCTTACACCCTTATGACTGAAAAAAAAACGGGAAAAATGAAATCTACCAGTCAGGGAACGTGGAATCCCAGTCGACATCAGCATAGAAGGTGCACGCGCGCGCCAGACCATACACACAACAGAGCGTATTGTAAAATATCCCATGGACTCTGCGACGCGCCACACATCCTTACAGTGACCATCGACTATATATAGCCATGGTATCTTAAGCCACCGTTCAGTGCCGGTGGGGATATTCCTGTTCCCTATAAGTGAGCACTAAACATTAAGATATCAGGCGTAAATTTATGGTATGCTTGTAGATACCCCTAAAAGAGACATAACTTTTAATCTAAACTCGCCTAAGGTCCAGCGACTCTTTAATCAGCGAGTCTCAGTTATCATCTGGTACGCTGTTGTATGGGCCATGGGTGTTTCGATAAGTCAAAACACCCTTACCCCCCTAAAGGGTGTTTTAGCTAGAACATCACCCTTAAGGGTTATTTGTGGAAGGGAAACACCCTTACACCCTAATTTTGCAAATTTTGGTTAGGCAAAAGGGTGTTTTGCCTGTATGAAACACCCTTAAGGGTGCAAAGTGGTTTACAGTGTGTGCTGTATTATGTGCTATCTTTCTCTCTCTTCACTCGTTCCTCTCCCTCTTTCAATCTCCCCCCATCCTGTTCCCAAGTGTAGGGTAACAAACCGGTTATCCTGGACTGGTTAACCTCCCTGCCTATCCTTCTCCACCATTTCTTCTCTCTCTCTAACATTCTTTTCGCGACAAGTTCTGTTTGGAAAAGTTGCAAAGCTTGCTCCCAAACACCCGATTAAGTTGTTTCCGCATATTATAATATTTTAAGTGGTCCATTTTCGCACGTTTTCAGTACACCGTATTTGTTCGATTGTAACGCGACCACAGTTGTAATGCGAGGAGTGACTTTTGGTTGCGTCCACGAAGAAAAAAAATAGGTATTTCGGTATTCGATTCTAACGCGACGGCCTAATTTAGGTAGCAAGAAATGCGAAAAAAAAAAAAAAACTCGCGTTGCATTCAAATAAATATGCTAAGCTTTGGGGTAAATAATATTAAAATGTGGTGGCCACACTTTGCTTTATGCTTTCACAATGTACCCAACTGTATTTCTTTAAAGGACGAGGCCGGTGTACCCATCGCGAGAAATCCGCCTGTCCCGCTGTCCAGCTCAGGCCAGACGGTCGCATAAGCCTCTTTAGTCCGAAAGTAGAAAGCAGCCACTGCCGCAAATAATGAGGGATTGCCCGATACCGTAAAGCAATGAAAACATGTCGGCCCCTCTTCCTTTTCTCGTTCTTTCTTTCTTAGTTTCTTTCCTTTTTACTTTCTCTCTCTGTCTGCACTCCTCCTTCTGCGGCGAGTTCAACGTGAAAGAGAAACGCACTGCAAAGAACTTGGCAAGCGCGAACAATCGGCGACATTTCTTCAGCCTCTAGAAGTATGTCAATACTTGTAAAACAATACCGCATAAGTACAAAACCTCTTGGAGGCAAAGATCACTGCATCTCTCCGAGTGCGACCTGCAGCATAGAAATCATGCTTTAGAGCGAGCGATAAAAATTACTATTTACACAATAGTACTCGAGCAGCTAGCTCCTTGTGCGCACTAATGAAAGAAAGAAAGAAAGAAAGAAAGAAAGAAAAGAAAGAAAGAAAGAAAGAAAGAAAGAAAGAAAGAAAGAAAGAAAGAAAGAAAGAAAGAAAGAAAGAAAGAAAGAAAGAAAGAAAGAAAGAAAGAAAGAACAATCTGCGCGAACTTCTAGACTAAATAATGCTTGGTCTAACGTTGATTCTAAAACGTGGTACCAAGCTTGTGACTATGGCAATTTCTCGCCTTCTCCCCCCTTTTTTTTTATTTTTTGTTGCTGATGCTGCTGCTTCTGAACATAAGGTGGAGGGGCGCCGGATTGAATTCTTCGCTACGGTGACCATGTTCCAATTAGGATAGAATGCACAACACCCAGATTTAGAACCCCGGGTTGGCGTTTCTCATGGCCCGTGCTCTACGCTGGGACAGTGGACACGTGATGTGATCTTGTATTTCTTTCTCCTACACCAAACCAAGATTCGAAACTAGCTGCACTGCATGAGAAATCAGTGACTATAGGGTTACATTTCATAACTGAGATCAGTCTTTTATATGACAATATTGCCGGATACGCAAGAATAATCTGCATCAATACCTCTTACATCTCCTCGCCGTCATCAGCGGAGACTCTTTTGAAAGCAATCTTTCGATATAATTCAATTTTTTTTTAATGTAATGATAAAGAACCCGAAACTTTAAGCACCGCTTTTCATGTCCCGCGTCTCAGGCAGCTCGCACGCTACAGCGACGCCCCTGTTTGTGCTGTGGCAAGACAAATAGGCGGCAGACTTGACAACTTGAAATGACAGCAAGTAAAATAAAATCAAAAGCGCGCGACTAAGGCTATCAAATCACGTCACTTTGCGGACGGCGGCCGTTCTGGAAGGCGGCTGGTGGTTTTCTGCGCTAAAAGAGTATATGGCTGCTAAGAAAATCCATATTTTGCGTCACCCCCCCCCCCCCCCCCTTAAAAAAAAAAAGGCAGCAGTAACTCAAGCAAACATTGCTTCATGCACAGACATGGAAGCTGGCTATTTGGCAAATAATACCCCTGTGTCGAAATCTGTCTGGAAATTCGACGAAACGTCGCGCCCAGGGTCCACGATAAAACAGCCATGAAAACAACACAGACGGTGCTGAACTGTATACTTTGTCACCGGAGGCACCGATCCAAGGGATCAGATACAAAATGAATATAAGCACACATTTCGTTACAGTAAACAAGTGAAGCGCATGGGTGCGATCGAAAAAGCAGGTGTATCAAGGAAATAGCGGTAAACTTACGCTTACTAAGGTTTGGGAAAAAGAGAGTCAAGAAAAGACAAGCGCTAACCAGGCGCGCTTGAGGTTTCTTATATACACAACACATGGAAATGTCCGCTATGGTACCAATGGAATCAATGCTAGGTATCCCGTGTTACCTCCTTGGCTTCCTATATATATTATATATACATATACATTTATGTAGATGACGTGCGTGCGTGTGTGTGTGTGTGTGTGCGTGCGTGCGTGCGTGCGTGCGTGTGTGTGTGTGTGTGTGTGTGTGTGTGTGTGTGTGTGTGTGTGTGTGTGTGTGTGTGTGTGTGTGTGTGTGTGTGTGTGTGTGTGTGTGTGTGTGTGTGCGCGTGCGTGTGTGCGTGTGTGTGTGTGTGTGTGTGTGTGTGTGTGTGTGTGTGTGTGTGTGTGTGTGTGTGTGTGTGTGTGTGTACGTGCGTGCGCGCGCGCGCGTGCGTGCGCGTGTGCGTGCGTGCGTGCGCGTGTGCGTGCGTGCGTGCGCGTGTGCGTGCGCGCGCGCGCAGGTATCAAAAGTTAAAAGTGCTTTCGTTCTGTCGTTGTATAAGATACCCTGCCAGCATGGGCCAAGAACGTTGAAGACATCTTCGGTGAATGTTCAGTTCGGGCTTTAGTATTATTTTATGAGGCCTGTTGAGACTACATGGCATGCGCGACTACGTACAGGATTGTGAGTGCTTACAGGTCCATACTGCTGCTCTGAGTCAGTCAAGGTGGCATTCTCTTCTAGAGAAATGTATCGGGAGTCGCTGTGCTGTGTTGTACGCTAAACCAGCAGTGCACGGTGCCTGAACGTTGTCCGCTATTCTGCAATACAAAGGGGGGCCACTGCAGAGCAATGCTGTGCTGCATACCGCGGGATAATGTGTGTAAGCAGTTGATGCATATCGTAGAGTCATATCGTAGGGCTGGTCATCATATCGTAGGGTGATGCATATCGTACGGCTGGTCATTTGCACGGGCCGATATTAAAGATGGCAGAGAAGCGTGTGAGTCTGCAAAAGTACATATATCGAGTGAACTTGGTACCGAGTTAATACGGCAAAGATACACAGTCTGATGATCGGCCGTATTATATGTGTTTTGGCCGCCGCATACCGACGGCGGTGTCAATAGGACTGGTGCAACACAAAGGAGCGTTCGTCAGGTACAGCTGCAGATATACAAAGGTATTCCAAACACGGACACAATGCAGCCTTTCAAGATGCACCGGATATAGTGAAGGGTTTCAAAAGGTATTGAAACACTTGGGGAGCGACAATGCCGATCCAAATAAATTAGGAAGGGCTCGAGAACTCAAGTGCGCAAAGCTTCACTGTCTGTGATGCAAGTTGCACGGATTTCATCAGATATGAGTTTTCCTATATAGTTGCAAGTTGAAGTCAAATATCATAATAATAATATATGTAGTTTTACATCCCCAAAACCACGATATGATTATGAGAGACTTCGTAGTGGAGGGCTCCGCAAATTTGGCCATCTGGTGTTCTTTAACGTGACCTGACATCGCACAGCACACGGGCCTCTAGCATTTCCCCTTCATCGCAATTTCAAGTCAAATATCTGTAGCAAGCTTTCATGAACTAATTATAATTTCGAACCTGTTCACGTTTTGATACTTTGATCTACCATATATCCGTAGTAAGAGCGAATGTTGTGCTACTGATTTCCAATGTGTCATTTACTAGAGTAAAGCTATTTCATATTAGAGTAGAGGTTGCTATTCAAACATTAAATATATTTGAAGTGTAAATCGGGGTTAAGCACTTTACCCTGCTTCCAGTTATCTAATAACCAATGGTGAAGGCAACTCACTCACGAGTAACTTGGTACACACACTGCGTACCTTTGCTAAAACGTTCGCGCTTCACTGAGTGCCTATTTTGATTCTATAGGGGCCACACGTTATCCCAGCCAAGTGCGCGCACAACAGAAGTGACGGGGAAAAAAAAAAAAAAGAGGCAGACATCTCGTGTCCCACGCACAGAGCAGCAATTGTGTCTTGATAATTGAGCTTTGTGCTGCTGCGCACTGGTTCGTGATGAGCTCATCTGTCTCTATTGTAAGCCACAGAACATGTGCGAAAGCAAATGAACTGATCGCGCAGGAATCGCGCACGCACGAGCATAGTTCACGGACCAGCAAGCCCATAGCCGCGCACGGCAAAACACGCCATGCATCCGGCGCTATGAGTGCGACCTTCTGGGCGATGCGGAGCGTCGAGGCACGCGCGTACAAAACGGTCGAGAGTAAAAATTTCTGGGCTAATAATTCCCGAGCTGGAATTCCGTTCGTGAGAAGAAAGAAACGCGGTAATATGCGCTGTTCACGCAAACATAATTAATTTCTGCGACCAATGCCTGAGGGGTCTACGAACCCTTCCCCGTTTCCACGTCAAGCAAAACATGCCACTCTAATAAAGGGCCTATACTACGCACTAATTAGCAAAGGGGAGAGTGTTTAGAAAAAAATGGGTTCTGTTCATTATCATCAGAGGCGGTCCCCTAAACCGTGTCTTTGGGAGAAGTAAGAAAGAGTGGGCATATGGAGACAAGGACAGCCAAGAGAACTCGCTGTTTCAGCAGGACTCTCTTTCGAGATGACAGAAGCCCGCCGGATAACAGAGTGCTCGGTTAAAGGACGTGTACGCCTGTTTGAGGTAGAAACAATGGTTTTCCAGCGGCACAAGGATTCGATCAGCGTAGCTCGCGCATACGTGGCGGGTGCTTTGTGTATCGAGCCAGAACGCTGCGGTCACAATTAGCAGAGCCGTGAAGGGCATGATATACCGGGTAATTGGTCGAACTGCCCGTATACTGCAGGGCGTGCTCTGTCTGGGCAGCCCTGGCACCACGTTTTTCAGCACTTCGGCTCCTCCATTGAAGCTTCGTCGTCACACAAACCTCAATTATACATGCATGGTCGTGATCACCTGCGTCCATACTATTTCTTTGAAACGAAGCTTTTCCTCAAACCCCATCCGGGCTTTCCTCATTTAGCTGCCGGGATTCGTTTTTTTTTTTAAGAAATGAATTACGCGCCTGACGGAGAACTCTAACTTCCAATTATGCCAGTACAACATCCATATTCTGTATTCATTAGGCACAATAGCACTTCAATTTTTGTTTGTTTTGTTTTGTTTATTTTATCATATGTCGTATTATTGGCGGCATTTGTAAGCAGAATGAACGTGATAGTGTGACACATAAAGCCTAAAGTAGCCTAAGTTCTTTTCCTCGGTGTTCACTTTAACATACTTCAGAAATAAAACGCATTTACGACAAATAATGCTACAATATGCGATAATACGTGCGGCTCTTTCGTGTTGGGACCTTTGAGGTGATCGCCGTGTATGCAACATCGCATAGCACAAGAGAGCGAAAGCACATGCGAGCGCCCCAGTTTCGTTTATACGCCAAAGAAGCAGGATTAAAAGGTACATAGAATGGGTTTTAATGCGTAAGGAAACTTACCTTATACACTTGGTATGCTATAGGTTTACCACGTGGGCTAAAACCAAGGTTTCGTCATAACACTTTTCAAGGCGCAACTAACAGTAGTGTGTTGTTTTGTCTTGGTGAATCATGACGATTTCGCATATACCTGATTCCCACAGTGCATCGAAACTACATGTATGCCTTTATGGCTCCAATCATAGAACTTCGGCACGAACTCGATGATCCGCTGAATGTGCCAGCTGTGGGTTCTACAACACAACCTTCCTATTGATGAGCGTTGCGAGTGACGGAGCTGTAGCTTTTGATATATTGTGCCTTTTCAGTAGTCTTATTTTAAATTTTTTACGCAAACTGGTATCGACATGAATGGAAATGAAATCCTATTCACACGAGTCAGAGGAGCAGCACTGCATGTCATGCGGACCCTTGCTGACATGCTGTCCATCAATATGGACCTCGACCATGATACATGCGACGAAATCCCGTTTTTCGCCCCTTTCGCTTTTAACACAGCTCTACAACTTACCACTCGCCTCACTTTAATTATACGGCGGTGTGTGTCCGCACAGTCATAATGACATTGGAAGCTGTGCTACCGGTTGATGAACAGAAAAGTAAACCATGCGATGTTGTCGACTCTTTACAAAGAGTCTAAAAACCCGCCAGTTGGCTCAATGCCAAATACGTCAATAAAATAATAATATCTGGGGTTTTACGTCGCAAAACCACGATATGATTATGAGCAACGCCGTAGTGGAGGGCTCCGGAAATTTCGACCATCTGGCGTTCTTTACCATGCACGGGCCTCTACCATTTCGTCTCCATCACAGTGCGACCGCCGCAGCCGGGAATCGAACCTGCGACCTTCGGATCAGCAGCCAAGCACCGTAACCACTGATCCACCGAGGTGGACAATACGTCAGTAACAATGCAAAGACGCCAGCTACTGCAACCTGCGCCACAGAAATGTTCAATATCGACCAGGTGATAAAGAATATACGCGAGTATGGACACCAGTGCGCTCCCGGGGGTTGTCAGAAGACCGCTTCATTCGCCGACTCTCTTGTGTGAAGTTGTCCACCGACTAAGTGGCGATCTACGATGTCACTCCTGATGTACACGAGCACTCAAAACGAGACAGTATTGCGGAGGTCTTAACCGCATGAAGCCCCGTTGCGAAAGCCTATCAAAATACTCCCTTATTTGACCTTTGTTCCCCGCGAATTCGTACAAAGCGCATTTCGAAGGTGACTAATGTTACAGAGACCAGTAAGTTCCCAGTAAGCTTACCGTTGTACCCAGAAAGTATTAGAAGAGCGTCCTACAATGTCTCACGCCTCTTGTGGCCGCGCAATGCATGAATCTCGTACACGCGCACCATACAGCCCCTCGCATACCATGAAGGCTTCGACAGAAGAGCGTTCGGTGAAGAAACACTGTTCTTTGTAGAACGTTCTGTCGTCGCCAATTGTGCAAATAGGTGCTTAGCTAACACTTAGTTTCTCGACAGGAGTTTACGCGCAAGAAAGCAGCGGTGGAACTGTCTTTTTTTTTTTTTTTTTTAAAGTGTGGTATAGTATGTCTCTATGGGAACGTAAGAGTTGATATTTGAAGACCAGTTTTTCGAGGGGGGTTTCAAATTGGAGAGCTAGTGAAGAGCGAATGACCTTTTTTCTCTCTCTCATTTATAATGCCACAGGATGGCGTACACGTGACTTGTGCGGCAAACAGAAAGCGAAGACGAAGCCGCCGGAAATAAAACATGCACGCCAGGCGCGTGGCCCGCATACAGGCGAATAGACTTCTCTCCTCTGAAGACACAGCTTACGCAGCGCGAGCACTCGACGAGGTAGAATAACAATAGAGACAGTAAGAACGATGTAAGGCGATATCATAAAGTATAGACACACGGCGTAAGAAAGCGCAAGGGAATTGGTACCAACATCAGCGAATCGCTTCGTCGGCAGCGAGTGCCCGACGATGCTAGTACGCGTGGCTTTTAGGGCGATACAGCCTCCCGTGTGACGTCAACAAATATCTGCTGTTTTCAGGGCGATCGCGAGGCAGC
Source organism: Rhipicephalus appendiculatus (assembly GCA_030522465.1). Lineage (NCBI taxonomy): Eukaryota > Metazoa > Arthropoda > Arachnida > Ixodida > Ixodidae > Rhipicephalus > Rhipicephalus appendiculatus. The sequence goes on along the minus strand of JALIZH010010415.1, from coordinate 262,577 downwards.
CGTCGGCGCAGCTGCGCTCGGAACATGAGTCATAACAGGGAGAAGTCAGTGACCACGTCTTTGGTCGAGGACCTCGATCACTGGAAAACGTTTACGGCAGTATACACCTGCCGCTAGTTGCCGTGCGTGGATGTGGTATTGATGAATCAAGCAACAGATGCGGCAACAGCATCAACAATAACGTAGAAGGCCAATCGAAAATATTGGTAACTGAGGAGGAAGTAATAAAGTAAGAACTGTATAACAATCTATAAATGAGCAAAAGATACACGAGAACAGTATGTAAACAAAGGTGATAATACATTGCTTAAAACGTGTGTATAGTGTCTATGAATGTGTTACCAACGTGTCATCCAAATGCTCTTCGTATTGACAATAAGTTAATTTCTGTCGTAATTCTTTCCTCGTTTTTTTTTTCTTGCATTTAAATTCAGTTGCTTCTTATTCTTGAGCCAGAAACCCGGCTTGTGTAATGCCCCTACCTTCCACAGTGGTATGCCGCCGTTTATGGTCGTTTACGCGTTGTGTAGGAAAAATTAGACATTCAGGAAAAAATGTACAGCCTTATGCAATGAACTAGGAATATCCAGTACCTTTTGATGCTATGCGCGTTTACTTTCGTTGCTTGTTCGGTGCAACATCACAAATAAACTCTCAAAAGACTTTGTTGGCAAAGTTAAATCGTCGCCTTGGAGAGATGCTTTTTTTCGAAATCGCAATCAACGAGAATGGAGAGATGAAAGAGGGGATACAGTTGCCTCGTCACAGCATGCACTTTCCTTAATGACTCGAGAGTAGAACTTGCGCGACTTTCCACTCGGACATTAACTTTCCGTACTTCACCGCGCCTATATAACACGCGCAAACATAAGGCGGAGTGCATGCGCTGTGCAGCCGCACAAAAGATGCCTTAATTTCACTTTCAGAGACCAGTGAGAAGGCACAGCTTGAAATTGACCATATGCCACGCGGCTGTACATGTAACGGCTGAACAAACGTGATCAACGCTTGATAAAGCAGCACGTGTAGTTCCAGGGTCATGGGCAATGATCACACGCATAGTTAAGGGAAACCATCCAGCGCTTAACCAAGCAGATCAGATTGAAGGCGAAAGCCCGCGAACAGTTCGCGCGCACGCACGCACGCGCACGCACGCACGCGCACGCGTGCACACAAAGACACACACAATCACACCTAACGATGAACGTTTTTGCATTTGCAAATTTTCGACTGTATTTCAATGGCGAAATATATGAAGTCTTGAAGTAGGCGACGTGTAACGTGCATCCGATTGGTAGAGCCAAGAAAGCGAGAAAAAAAATGAGAAAGATTAACGAACAGTTGAAACAAACGTTTTTTTTTAAACTTAAAACACGCACCAAGGGACCAATTTTTACGGTATAGAGCGAGCCTATCATTGTTTGTTTCTTCAGTCGCCGGCGCTGAAATATGCATAATAAAGCTTTTCTGCGACGGTAGCATACCGGTTGTTCTGAACTAGCCAACATCCCTGCGTTTCATCTATTTCCTATTTGCCTTTTTTTTTTCTGGTTGCGGTAAGCCTATATTGAAGACACACTTGAACCCAAGACGATCGGTTTACGGTACTTCAATATTTTTTTTGTTGTTTTGTTATTTGGTTCGGATGCTTGGCAACCGGCAGGCGGACTGAAAGCTGGCCGACGCCCAAGATCCCGGCAATGCACTTCTAAGTGTCCTTGAACTATTTCGTGAATATTGTTGTTGTTCTCGCGTAGAAAAAAAAAAAAAAGAAAAGAAAACAAGAAATAGGGGTGAATAGCTCAATCATGTACCAACTGGTCAACCTTTCTCGACATTGATAAAAAAGTCGGCTTTGTGAAAGATCTCGAGGTGGAGACATATTTTAAATGACAGGAAATTGTCGTAGACCAGAAACAAGACTGAAGCTATAAAAAAACAAAAAAGAAAAAAAGAGGAAAAAAAAAGAAAAAAAAACAGATGTAGATGGCAGTTAGAGTCCAAATTCATCGACAACTCCAAGCGAAGTAACTTTGTATGCATTTCACCTAACCCTTCTCTCTCTCTCTTTGTATGAGCAAACTGGACCTGCGGAATCGGTAAAGAGGAGAAAGTATCGCGCAACGAGAAAACAAAAACAAAAAGCAGAACTTTTTTTTTTTCTTGCGCCCACGTCTAGAAGGAAACCCCATGAAAGCGGCCTAATGGATCCGTTTCCGTGATTGACAGCTCTCATTTTTCGCTTAGTTTATTTCCGTATTCTTTCGATGTTAGTGGATTGTTTCTCGCTGAACATGCCCCATTGCTCCCTCGTGTAGTTAGCGCCATTTTATGCCGACTAAAGATGGTAGAATTCTCTCTTTATCCTCCTGCTCTATTTTCGTGGGGAATTATATGTCGCTGGTTCACATGCTGTAAATATGCACTGCGTTTTTCGCAGCTGCCGTTTCCACAAATTCGGAAATCGTTATTGTGGTGCCATATGGAGACATTGTGGCTGTGACTTCCACATTTTTGGTCACCTCGTGGACGGCTAAATTATTCTTGAAGTAGGTTTATTGACTTCGGCGAAATAAAACAATCTGTAAATAGCCGTCGCAAGGCGTTCTTTTCTCTTCTTTTTTTACGACTTTTCGTGTTCGAACTCATTACCCTGTTGAAACAAAAAATAAGCAGACATGGCAGTAAGGTCCCATAGTACGTGCCTCAAATGAAAATCCCCGTGGTTATTGGCTTCCTGTCCACGCCGCAAGTGCGATTTCACTGACACGTTCAACATCTCCAACAAAAAAAAAGAAAAAAAAGGAAAAAAAAAAGGGTGGGGGGGGGGGGGGGGAAGCGGTGGGTAAACCCGCTGCCCCAGCAAAATCCCCAACAATATGGCACCGTGAGAACGAGGCTTTACACTGCAATGAAACCATAAGGTTTCAACGCAGCACTAAAACCTGTAAGACGTCTTTTTGTTTGCCTCGGCACTTCTAAAATAGAATCAAGCCTGTCGGAGATCAAAGGGAACTCGAGAGTCAAATTGTCTTTACGGCATGATGGTGCATCTAAAGGCTGCATGCTACACCATGCGGGCGTTGAGCAAGCAAGCTGAATCTTGAGAAGGTCGGCACATCTTTCCTTTTGGTTTGACAAATGAAGTAACAAGACAGACAAAATACGACACTGTTTCCTATCGGCGTGTCCTTAGTGGCACATCTTGGTTGGCAAGTCATCGTGAAAAATCGTGCCATCACACATTTAAAAAAATCACGAGAAAAAATGTTCGTCTTCAGTCTCCTTTCGATGAAATCTTTCAATGGCTCAGTAAAAGAGATCAAATGGCAAATACAGGTGCTTATTCGATTGTTTTGATGAGTCAAAGGCGCAATGACTCCGTCGCTTAGCTCCGGAGTATTTGCACTGTTGGCTCAAACATGGATAAACGTGTAATAAGGAAGAGCAACTCCGGCACTAAGGAAAATAAAAGGTAAACACTCGATTGCATATAGATAAGCGACTTATGCAGGTCATCGCCTACTTAGAGTATATAATGTTAGGCAACCTGGACTTACTATTTGGATATAAATGGCCGCTTGTTCTTCCATTACGACAGTCCTTTTCTCTTTTTTCTTTTATATTTTGTACGAACTATAAAGGACGCAATATGTTTAGGTATTTCCATGTCGCGAAGTGCCAGAGATTGGGAGGCAGGTACTTACGTCTGGGTCCCTATGTCATCCTCATCGACTTCCTCCAGCGGTGTCTCGGCACCGACTGTGTCCTCGCGCGACGTGCTCGCCGTTGCCCCATCGGCGACCGTGGCGTCGACATCCTTCGAGGGACCAGCCGGGCCGGCCGGGTCGGCCGCGCCGTCGCGACCGTGGCCCGGCGGCGAGATCCCGCCCTGGGCCAGAATATCCAAGGCGCCGTCCACCGTCACGCGCACTCCTTCGTGGGATGAACGCGCACCATGCGCTTCCTGACGCGTCTGCCCCGGGGCCACCGCCGCGCTACACTTGGGTTCCTTCGCGAGTCTCTTCTGCCAGAAGTCTGCCACCGCTTAGCGGCTCACTGCTGGTCCAGGCGCACAAGTATACGACGGGGTGAAGGAGCGTTCACAATATCGCGCAGGTTTATGGTCTTCGACGGCCGTGAGGTGCACGCAACGCTCTCGCCGCCAGTGACCTTCCTAGATTCGGCGTCGCGCGAAGCACTTGTCGACCAAATGGAAAGCGCCAACCACCCACTTCACTAGAACAGCTTTTCGCCCAAAAGGCCCAATGCGCCTGAACGAACAATGATCGATTTCTCGGTTGCTTACGGTAATGCAACAAACGTTTTTTTCTACGCTCTGCCGCAAGGACACACGAAAAAAAGAAGCAAGAATATTGTGTCTGGTAGCTCATTCTAACAAAGTACTCGATGTCCTTCCTTGACGTCGCATGAAGAATCGAATGTCTTATAATGCCTGCGCTATTTGTAATGTCTGCCTCGTTGGCAAAGAACCCAATTTTGAGAAAGCAGGTAGCACTTTGGTGAATAGTTGTTGAGCTTTATGCTCACTTTAAGCAGTTTCTCTGTTGTCTTGCCCAACTTTAACAGCTTATAATTGGCGTCATGTGCCGCTGCACAACCTCTATAGAAGCACCTTGTATGGTTGAGGACACTGCATAAAATTGACGGAGACGTACGATAACTCTTCTAATTTGTCACGAGATAATTTTAGCAATAGAATCAAGGCGGTATGATGTCGCCGCGTCATGAAGATAATTCCGCCTACCGCAATGAATCCTCGCTTCGGTTTTGTCAGAGGCGCTCTTAGGTCCGGGACGTTCATGAAAAGGACGCTGAAAAGTGCTCAAGACAAAGGCATGTACCACGTCAATTGAGAGGCAAGAAACGCTGTGCTTAGGGTTATACTCACTGCGAAGACTTAAAATCCTCGTTCTGGGAAACGCAATGGACAACACAACTATCGCAAACGTCGCGCCCCAGTGAAAGCTTACAGCGGTGAGATTGTCGTGCGCGCCCGCGTGGTCAGCTAAAAGGTCGCACTTCTCCTACTGCGCTGGAAATCGCCAGAAGTTCGCTGAGATCACGCGGTGACAACCGCCATATGTCGAAGCCCTGAAGAAGGCGCCTGAGACTTTGTCACCTCGGATCACTCTGAGAAGTGCTTGCAAGGCGGGTGAAACGGGTTAGGGTCACGGTATTTGACGAACATGCACTCAGCGTTGATGGCGGCGACGGGGAACGGAAGCGTGTTGCGCAGCGACGAATCACGAGCATTCTTGTCGTAACACCACACACGCGCAATCGCCTCAGTACAATGCACGCACCAAGTTCAAAGTGCGCTATCACACTGGATGGCGTTGTCCGTGTACCCAACAACACTTGCGTCAGCAGCGGCGAATACCGGTGTCGATTTGAACTTTTGCCTAGAAATCGCTCTTGGTGTCCTGTCCTCTCTTTTCGAAGCCGTCAGTCAGTTGATGTCTAAAGTGTTGAAGTAGACGAGCCGCGGACACTGTGCATCGCCTGAATGACCAGTGCGCTTTCTGTGAGCCCTCTGTGTGACAACGACACATATACTGTTCTCTTTCTTGAAACTTTTAGTCTTAGTAATTTGACGTTTTCTTCCTTCGTCTTGGTCCCGATGATGCTATTACTGTAGGAGATGTGGGGGGCGACTGTCCGTTCGTTCGAGTGAGAAACGCTTCTTGTATGTGAGAAACGTGGAGATGTTTGGCAAAACTTTGCGTGGCCCACCTGCTGGTGCTGAGCACACTTGCGCCAACGGCGGCGCAACACCGCGAAAGCTTTGAAACGTGCGTTGAAGGCAGTAGCCGCGTGGCGGGAGATGAAAATGCGATCGGAAACTCGGCGCGCGTGCTGTTGACCGTCCGCACGCGCCGAGCGCAAAGAAAAATAAATGACGTACAACTAACGCGAAAGAAGAACAAAAGTGAGAGAACTTGTGGCGCGAAACAGGGTAAAACGATTCACTTGCGTTGGCTGTCGTCGTGTTCGAAGCGTCGTGGTGCTTCGCTCCGCGTCGTGTTTTTCGAGTCCGCTCACCTGCTCGCCGGCGCGGTTGCGATCGCACTGAGCCCGCGGCTCGGTCGCACGCGGCCCTGGGGCGAAATCGGACGGGCATCCGGCGCATGCGCACGTCGAGGAGAGCAAGGGGCGCTCCAGAGGAAGAGGGCAAGCAGGGCGAGCCCTTCCCTCGCCATTCCCGCGTGTCCTCCTTGTCGGTAACGTCTCCCCTTACTCCCGCGGCGCGACAGGTTTACTTGCCCGCTGCCAGGAGTTGTTCGCTTCCCTTTTTCTTTTTTGATGTCCCTCGCTTTCCACAGAATGGGGTCCTTGTTCTTTTGCGTTCTATTTTTTTTTTTATAACTTTTCAAGAACTCTGTGGTTGGTTTCCTCCTGCCCTGACAACCTTATCCGCGTGATAGAAGCAGGCAAGTTGCGTGAACACGAGTCCATATTCCTCTGTGAGTGTTTCTGAAAGTGCAAGAAACAAAGAGGAAAACAGTAAGGCGCTGCTTCTCGTTCGACTTGCACTGAACGCCTTGAGAAAAGTGCCATGATTTATTCAAGGACCGAACGAGCAGCACATCACTTTTCTTTTCTCAGATAAAAGTGCATGCTGTCGGAGCAAAGTGCCAATTTGTGTCGTGTTGGGCAATAGTTGCAATTTTGATGAAAAACGCTTAAGCTTTTGAATTTTACGCTTCCCCCCATGCACCCCTGACACCTGCTGAGAAGTTGGGCTGGAATATTAGAGAGGAAACCGCAAGCACGCGCGAAGGAAAGTCGTCACTGTTTCCGAAATGTACTGTACTTTTGTCTTTTTTGTTTCACCTTTGTCGGCAGGGGGGAAATGTCGGGAGTGCGTACCGACAGCACGCACTATTCGATGAGATGAACCCGCACTCTCTGGCCACAGCAATCACGAGCTAAACGTTCGATCTCGGATAAGTGAAATGTGAACCGTACAATCCGAAAACGAAGACAAAATATGCTGAAATATCGCTAGTAGACTAATAACATGCATGCCGATGATTCATCCGAGCAAACAAGAACGTCTATTACACGTATAAATGTGAATACATTTTCTGTAACGCTGTGCCCTTTTGAAATTCACGGTGACATTTGTCGGGCAAAAAAAAACTCCAGCATGCTCTCTAGCTTGGTTTCTGCCGGGTGACGGCGGCGTACTGCTCAACTTCTCGCTCAACAGCTTCGAATGAAACTTGACAAGGCGCGTCACGTAACTGTTCGTTCTTCTTCATCTTCCAGAGCATGTACGCTTCACAAGGAGCGTATAGCGATGGCAACGTGATTACGTATACTCGTTTTGTATGAAATCATCCTTGTATATAGTGTCTTGAGACTTACAGTATCAGCAGAGCTTAAACGGGATTTGCTGAGTCGGAATCAATATCTAATCACATCCGAGCCCACCAGCGGCATAACAGCCTCCTAGCGAGGCAAAAATAGTGTCTTTAGCTGCGCGTAGCGTGCGCTATCATATTTTGGTCAGATTCATTCGTCGAAGCAGCTTAGGCCGATAAATGCTGGATAGAACTCATAGGCCTTACTGTTTGTCCTGCCAAGCGCGTAAGAAGACGTCGCGCACTTCCTTTCTTCGAGTGCGCTGCGCACTTCTACGAGCGGCAAAGCATATATACTAATAAACTCGATGCATCGCGGCCCGCCATCCAACGATACCCGTAAGCCGCTTTTTTTCCTGCGGGAGTGCCTAACAAGAGGACGTATACATAGTGTTCCAGTAAGGTCGCTTTCGCTAGGCGACGCTGCGCAGATACTTTCCCCGGACAAATGCTTAGGTACTTCTGCCAAGCAGGAATCGTCCTACTTCCGACAAACAAGGTACGTCCGCACGCAAGTAAGAATACACAGACAGTTCTTAAGGACACCGCACTCCGTCCTAAACAAGAACACCTTTTGCACGGAGCTAAATCGAGGGATACAATATTTCGAATGCCGAGATCTTCCGAAACAACATGATCGCCTTAAATGATCAGATAGGGTGCACCATTCTTTTCGGCCAACGACAAGCCCCCTTATAGGATACGTATAATGGACAGGCAAATCAGAAAAGCTAGAGACACGGACTATAGCGTGGGACTGCCAGCTAAAATAATTTCGGAGTATTATTACGTGGAACAGAACAGCGCTTGAGCAATGAGACAGCAAACTTTCAGTATTGTACAAAGAAACTGAATAATACGGAAAATGGCGTGTACCGGCACTATGACGCCCAAAAGCCTCTCTTCGCTACTACGAAAGGAAATGGACGCATCGCTCACGCAGGCGTTACCTTTGAAGGTGGCATTAGAAACTTCTGGGAGCTTCTGAAGCTTCTGCCTAGAAACCTAATCATCCTTTTTAAGCAGCGGACTGGATATGCAGATTCGACAATGCGCTGACATGTAAGCAATACCATTGCTTCCTGCAAAAAATGTAGCCTGCCGGCGAACGCAATACCATCCTAGAGCAGTATCTATATTTGATACGAATTTTCTTTTTTCCTCTTTGCACGGCTGTGATGATTGAAACCATTGAAGTATAAGCGATACCGCATAAACTTGTGTGCAAGGATTCCATCAGTAAGAAGCTTTTTCGCATAAGATATTGCGAGCATGATGGCGACACATTCATACCGGTTCAGAGAAAACTGCGTCAAGCTTAGAGATGTCTGTCTATTCAGTAAGCAAACCAAAAACAGTGCTAAGGAATCTCAGGGTTACGGGAAACGGAATCTCCCTCTCAGCCGAAGATCTTGAAGGATCATATTCTCGCTACGTTCGTATATCGCTTCACCACTTATCCTATTATCCCGACTCATCGCGACACAAGGATCTTGCAGGGTGCCTGGTCTTTGGGTGTCCTAACAATGTGGAGGCGCGGTACAGCGCTGGCGTTCGGACACGCAGGACCCTTTGCGGCGCCACCGTCCTTACGAACTGCATGTGAAGGCGGCGCAATCTGCTCGTACGTTACAAGCCCGCAATCGTGAAAAAAGAAAAAAGTTTCACCTTTCGTTTGCTGCTGCTGCCGTTGCATGACTTCTGCGTGTGACGACTGCGTGCCGCAGAGGATCGAGTGAGCATCCGCTGTCACCTACATGGAGACCGTGACGAGGGGTTTACACAAGCCAGAACAATGCCAGCCACGCCTCTGTCGGCCCCGATCGTAGCGACGCCTAAAACTACGCTAGTTCTTTTTTCCCAGCCTCTATGGTGTGTCTCGAGTGGCCTGTATACGTTTTCGCACAATGTTCCGTGATAGTATCAAAATGTTCTTATTGCTACAAAATGTTTAAGGTGTTCTTACTTTGCCTAACTGCGATCTGCTTAATACGGATATCGAGAAAAAGACGAATATTGGTGTTCGTTCTGAGGCTACAACAAGGTATCAATGTTGTGCCTAGCAGTGAACCTCTAAGCGAGCATTCCCATCGGTACTTATGTATCTCATTGCTCATTGTGTCATGTCTCACGCACACAATGCCACTCATCTCCAAGATCCCTTATCGGAATAAAAAAAAAATCCTCATAGCCAAGCACCCGAAGTAGTCTGCCTGTAAAAGAAAAAAAAATAAAAAAGGCAAACGTGAAAATAAGCAGTAATCCTTGCGAAAAATTATCCAACGTGATCAACGATTTCTTTCTTATGTAACCTGCTACGTATACGCATGCCATCAGTGAACGGCGAAACATCTTGGGCACATCAGCAGACACACGAATAGGCAATCTCATGTCAAACACAACGCAAAATGATACCGCGAAATAGTACATCTTGTTCTGACCACTGCAACCCAGCCGCCGCGGTGGTATTGCGGTTACGGTTCACTGCTTCTGACACGTAAGGCGTGGTTTCGATACCGGCCGCGGCGGTCGCCTTTCGATGGAAGCGACATGCTTGAGGGCCGTGTACTTAGATTTAGATGCACGCTAAAGAACGCCAGGCGATCGAACGTTTTAGAGCCCTCCACTACGGCGACTGTCATAACTATATCGTGTTTTGGCACTTAAACACCAAAAATCATTATCACTGCAACCCAGTTAAGAGTAGGCAACCCGTCATAATCCTTGGTATTCTGGCTGCAACTTCATTGAAACGGGCTATTTTTTAAACGGGCGCGTTGTTGACAAAGGTGTCTTTTACTGACCGAGAGCTCCGAATAAGGTTCAAGTACAGGGGGGAGACCTTGACGAAGACAAGTGCGCTTGTAGAAACGTTCGCTCCAGCGACACGCCGTGTTCCAAGAATATTATGCCCGGAGCTGTATCTTTATTTTACCATACAACACTACATACACTGTAAAAAATGTATGTTAAATAACATAAAATTTACAGGTATTTTCTGTTTTACCTGCATGAAATTTCTTGGATTCGGCAAAAATGGATACTCTGTTTTTGAAATGATGTAATTTGTCAGTTCGACCCTGTAAACAAATAGTTTCTGTAAATATCAGAGCCACTTTGTAATAAATACCAAACGTTGTTAGATTTTACCTGTTCTTTCACAGAAAAGTTATGTTAGAGCTCTCAAGACCTTGGACATCACACCAATTCGCCTAAAAAGTTTTCTATCGTGCTTCATCCGCTGCAAAAGTGCGACGCTTGGTAAAATAAAAGCCTTCTCTAGAGCAAAACGTGAACTCGACATTGACCATTTTGCAAATTAGTAAAATTCAGACTTCGAGAAAAAATAATGCGAAACTCGACAAATACCAGATGCATGTCGGCGGTCGTGTTATGTGCCTTCTGTTGAAAGTTTCTACATGATCATGAACGCTGAGAAGGAAATGAAAGGAGTTGCGCCGATGCCGCACTACACTCAATTTGCAGGGAATGCCACAAAGCATTGCGGATTCTGGACGCCATTGAGAACAAAGCGTGCACTACTTTATTATTTGAACTTGGTACTAGGAAGAGAAAATTTCTATAGAATAACAGAAAAAATGTGTGCAAATACCAAAAGCCTGTTTTCTGGGAAGAAATTAGAAACGAAAAATCTCTGTAGAAAAGCAGGAAAAGTAATAACAGAGAATGTACGCAAAACTACAGAAAACTACTAATACAGAAAACAGACAAGAACAGAACTGTTATGTCACTAAATTTGCCATGCATTTTCTGTTTTTCTCACAGGATTTTTTTTACAGTGTACCTTTATAGCCACCTTGATACATCAATTATTGGATATTGATTTAGAATGGGCGAATGCCGCCTTTGCAATACGCACTGCTGAAGTTGTCTGGCACACATCATGTCACCGAACTTATTACTATGGTTAGCCAGTTAGAGAAAGAAGCAATCGCAGAGATGAGAAAGCGCTAGATGGCACCTGCCACGAGGAGGGGCACAAGGTTTGCCAACATCATAAAAAAAAACATGACTCTGATTTGGCATTAGAATGTCCCTAAGTTGCCTCATAAGGGGGGACATTAGCCAGCAGCAAGTAGATCATATTAGCCAAGAATGTCCAGTGGGCAACGCAGCGGCTACCGGCACGTACCTAGTGAATTGGGTTACTTGGGTAACTTGGTACGTAATACTATTTATTTCGTGAGAGATCTTCTATCCATATAAGCATAGCTAAAGCTTTAAAATCATCTTTATTAACCACGCGCCCGAGCACTTTATAACTGAGGACCTTCTTTACAAAAAAAATGGCGCCTCTGTTCATTTAGTCATGCCTATTGCATATCACGTGACTCAACGATACGGCAGCACCTCATTACTTCTAGTGACAGCGCAGAAACCGTATCGGGTCGGGATCACAGAGCGAGGGCACTGATTGGCGGCTATAGCGCTGCGTGGTGCACGTTTCTTTCACTGCGGTATACTACAGGACTTATTCGCATACGACACACAATTCTGGGAAACTCCACCGGAAACCCACGGTAAATCCGACCCGTGCAAACGTTGCTCTGCCCACATCCGTTGAACGCATCGATGGGACACGAAAGTTTCTTCAATTTCACGGCTGTATTGGCTTCGGGTGGAGATATTTCGTTCTGGTTAACCTTGCTCATACTCTCAATTCATTTGTCTCTCTTCAAAATACTGGAATTCTTTTATTCCAGTCTTCTAGTTGCGTGAGGATGCAGCACGCTGGACACAGATACTTTCCATAAAGTGCTCCTCCATTTGATGCGATAAGCTTCGCACACTCAACTTACAAATTCGTTGAGTCTACTATATCTTTTCAAAAAGTTTATTTAACTATAGGGAAAGACGGATGCAATATTGGAACGTCAAACGCGACGGTTATTATGTAATTCATTTTTTTTAGTTTATAAAATGCGCTAGCACAGACAAAAACGTGTTCATCGCGTAGCAGCTTCAATTTATAATTTCAACGCTATACTATGTTAAGTTCTGTGCGCGGAACGTAAAAAAAAGTTTTGGCATAAGGATGAGGCGTAAAGTCTGCGAAAACAAAAGAATCCCTTTTAGTCTTTCGTTAACGAGCACGAAGCTGGGATACAATTACGTTTAAGTGCTACACTTCTAAATGTAAAGACCATTCTCGTAAGCAATGCAGCTTAATTCTTGTTACGTGACTCTTGGCAAGAAAGACTTTTTTTTACTGCCTAGACACAGTTTTACCCCAAAAAAAACCAGCCACCACTCTGCTCGGTGAAAGGTGGGTGATCAGTGGAGCTGACGGGCACAAAACCTCACTTGGTAGTAGTCTAAGGGATGCGTAAGCGCGGAGTTCTATAGTGAACTGCGGCCTTCCCTATAGGGAAGGCCGCAGTTTGTATGCAAAGCAAGTACAGCGCTGCCGCAGAATTCCACAAGTGCAGCATTACTGTTTACCGCATAGCTTGTTGGCGTCACGCGCTATTTTCTCAGGCAGCATGTTACTGTCATTAATAATTTAGTCAGGTTGGCTTTCCCTCCGTGTCAAGAATAGTTTGCTCTATTCGAGCATACAAGCCGCAGCCGACGCCACTGAAGATGCGGCGACGAGAAAGTCGTCTCACGGGTGTCGAAAAGTGTTCGTCAAACATTTTCTCCTCATTCCTAGCCAAACACTCGTCGTCTACAAACAGCGCGGGTTTCTGCGACAGCTTGAATTAATCACTGGCTCAGAGGCCCGCGAAGAGGATGGGAGGGATTCTGCGGCAACTTTCACGCGTTGTTAGCCTTTCCTTTCTTTTCCCCACCAAGAGTAACAAAGCGCGCACCTCCCTGTTTGCGAGCGAACCAAACTTGCTGTCGACGTACAACCCCCCTTCAAGCAAACCGGCATGTCTTCATTCTTCCCGTCTTGCTCTCTTCGCGAAGATCTGCTTCATTTGCATGCGCGCTCCAGCGCGCACACACTCTTGGCAAAGTTCCGCTTGGAGTCACCCTGTTTCCTTGCGGTACGCTACCAAGTCCTGTCAGCGCTGTCTCTTTCGTGAGCATCTTTCGTAAGGGCGAAAAAAACAATAAAAGCAACTCACGAAAGTGATACAGAGGCAGAAGCCCATAGATGCATTTCATTTATTTCTGTTGCTTAAAATGTGGTTCTTATTAATTGCTAGTTCTCGATAACCAGTCAGCCTGAGGCCGTACATCTAGAAAGTTGTGTGCGGTATCTTGCGTTTTTTCTCTGCTAGCAGGTCTTTTATTTCAGATAATTTCTATACTTAAATTACACATAGTAATTACCCCTTACGTGCTTTCTCTGACGTAACTGGCCTCTTTTCCTCATACGCCAATGACAAGATATGCGAGATTATGCCTACTGGCAGAAGATGTACGAAAACTTTAATAACAATTTCTGCGATTTTACTTGCCGAAACCCGGATCTGATCATGAAGTACACTGTAAAAAAAATTCCTGTGAGAAAAACAGGAAATGCATGGCATATTTAGTGACATAACACTTCTGCTCTTGTCTGTTTTCTGTATTCCATTTCGCAGGAATTTTGCCTAAACTTTCTGTTATTGATTTTCTGTTTTTCTACAGGGATTTTTCGTTTCTGATTTCTTCCTAGAAAACAGGCTTTTTGTATTTGCAGGCATTTTTTCTATTATTCTACAGAAATTTTCTCTTCCAAGTATTGAATTCAAATAACATGCAGAGCAGTGCACGCTTTGTTCTCAATGGCGTCCAGAATCAGAAATACTTTATTGTAATGCGGCGTAGACGCAACACCTTTCATTTCCTTCTTAGCGTTCGTTGTCGTGAAAAACCTCTCAAAAGAAGGCACATGCCGCGATCACCGACATGCATCAGGTGTTTGTCGATTTTGGCATTAATTTTACTCAAAAGTTTGAATTTTATTCATTTGAAAGACGGTCAGTGTCGGCTTTTCGCTTTGCTCTAGAGAGGGCTTTTATTATACCAATTGTCACACTTTTGCAGCGGATGAAGCACGATAGCAAACCTTCAGGCGAAGTGATATAATGCAAAACGTTTTCAGAGCTCTAAAATAACTTTTCCGTGAAAGAACAGGTAAAATCGAACAACGTCTGGTATTTATTACGAAGTGGCTCTGATATTTACAGAAATTGTTAGTTTACAGGGTTGAACTGACAAGTTACATCATTTCAAAAACAGAGCATCCATTTCGCCGAATCCAAGAAATTTCATGTAGGTAAAACAGAAAATACCTATAAATTATATGTTATTTAACATTCATTTTTTACAGTGATTCGGGACGGTGGACTTATTTTTTATACACCTGGGGTTCTTTATAAGCACCTAAATCCAAGTACGCGCGTGTTCCCTGCATTTCACTTTCACTTATATGCGCGGCCGCCGCGGCTGTGAATCGAACCCTCCACCTTTTTTCTTTGTGTGTGTGTGTGTGTGTGTGTGTGTGTGTGTGTGTGTGTGTGTGTGTGTGTGTGTGTGTGTGTGTGTGTGTGTGTGTGTGTGTGTGTGTGTGTGTGTGTGTGTGTGTGTGTGTGTGTGTGTGTGTGTGTGTGTGTGTTTACCGCCACCACGGATGATATCCTCGATCACGCTTCTCGGAATAATGTACAGCAGACGTCATCTTTACTGTCGGTGTCACACACTTGAGAAGACAAACATAGTGCTGAATTTTTCAAAGCTAACTTTTTGCGCAAATTCAACAGGTCTAGGCGTCAGCGACTGCGTGCTAACAAGGGAAAATTGCTCTTTCTAGCCCTTTTTTTATAGTGTGCCGATTGGCTAAATCCGTGGAAGTAGACGTGACGAAGAAACCTTCTCGCCGAGCGCACTCTCCTTCACAATATTTTCACGTCTCGAAGATATGGCGTGATTGAGGTTAGTGCGTATTCCGTGTAATTTATTTTGCGTTACAGTCATTCAACGCGTCAGACATATTTATTACTAGCCTGCCACGCGCAACAGAAGCGTGCGATGAAATTTCTGTCTACATATTTGGATAGTATCGGTCAGTACGACAAGCTTTAGTTGCCCCTTGAATGCACACAATGAAAGACTATCAGGGCACGTCCCTGCACAGGAGCCAGACAAGTGAGTGTGATTTTTATTTATTCTTAACCTAAGTTTTTTTTTTTTTACTCTTTCTATTAAATTTTTCTTGCGCCTCCCATTCCCGTCTTTCCGTCTCCCCAATCCCCTTCCTAACGCAGAGTAGCAAGTCAGCGATATGCATACACTGGCTGAAATCTCTGCTTTTCAATAAAAAGTTCTCTCTCTCTCTCTCGCTCCCACTAAATATGTTTGTCTGCTGCTTGTAGCACTTTTGTTGAAAAGCGCAATGCAGTTTCTTTCATCGCGAATGGTGGTTTAAGTTTGTTGTCTCCTGGCGGCAATGCTTTCCTTTGGAGCATTTTTGCGCTTTACTATCACAATCAATTTGTTCTCATGCAAAATGAGTGCATCAGTAAGTCCACACATGTTTGAGCAAGCGTTCCACCTCCCCTGTACATCAGGGATAGTAACACTCGTTTTTTTTTATTATTATTATGGCGCTGGCACCTAGCGACATTAAGTTTCTCAAGGAACACACCTGAATTCGCCCCCCAGCCAGCCGGATTTTGAGCGTTGGCTCGAATGTTATGAAGCCCCAATAAAAAATGAAAAAAAAAAACTCAGATAAAAAAGATATAATGCTTCAAGTTAAGGGTTGTATAGGGTACATGTGATAGAGTATAAGATTAGTAAATATAAGAACCTGTAGAGCCGGGGTAGCACGAGACGGACACGCCTTTTCTGTAACAACGTCTCGTTTATTCTGCCAACAAGAGAGTGGAAAGTAGAGCAAGTGCACACAGTGCACCGGAAGTGGCAAGAGTGAAATGGAGGAAGGCGAAACAGGGAGGAGAGCAGTACGTTGCTTGGAATGCTTGTAAAGAAAGAAAGAAACAGGAGCTCGCGGTCCGGTATACCGACCCGAGACGTCCCGCAGAGTTCTTTATAACCGCGGGGGGTGTGCGAAGGTGGCCGCGCAGCTACAGACCAACTAACTGCCTGGATAATAATGAATATTAATTAAGGGAGTTAATTGAAAGAGCAGACTGTTTTATTTGTGTGCACATGTACCGTCTTAATGGCACATGCCCAGTACAGAACATTCTTTCACACATCAGTTGACTCAATGAAGTGGACGACGGTGAGCAAGACGGTACTAGCAGATTGTGTGTATACGCTGAAGCTATGCAAGCCCACGACCAAAAGTTATCCTATGGTCTGCCCAAGTGAACTAGAAGATATCTAACGTTAAGGGATAGCGCCATTAAAGGCAATTAAATTGAACATTAAAGTCGCCTAAAGCTTTTTTTTTTTTCGACTGAGCGGTCTTACGGTACGGAACCAGAAGTCGCGGGATCGAAACCCTTCCGCGGCGGCCGCATTTAGATGGACGCTAGAAGCTAGAGGCCCTTCTCTTCAGATTTAGGTGTACGTAAGAAAGCACCAGGTGGCCCTCCACTACGCCGTCTCGTAAAATTATGTGATGGTTTTAGGGCGTAAAACCCCACCAATTATATATTATTTAACGCTACAGGAAAAAAAAAACAGTACATATGAATGGAGCCCTGCAGCATGCCAGAATATATATATATATATATATATATATATATATATATATATATATATATATATATATATATATATATATATATATGTGAAAAAACATGGTAAGGTAGGCTACGTTAGAGCCTGATATGTCTTCATCATGATAATAATATTGAAAAAAAAAACACAGCAAAACAAAATATACTAGAAAGAATAAAATGATAACAAAAAATAATCAGAAGCAATATGTGCAGTCCCGTCCACAACTAAGGTGATCACCTCTTTAGTATTCAATATATCATAGAGGCTCATGTTTAACACATAATTCTCAAAACTATTATTGTGTTTGTCGACACCATATTTGGCCGTCAAATAAGAGACATTTCCATCGTCAAGAAGAATAAACGTTGTAGTTTCACCGGCTTGAATACTAATGAGGTGTCAACCTTAGATGTGGTCGGCCCTCTACATATACCATCCCTGGCGTATAAAAAATGCCTCTAAGGTACGAGTCAAATACATACAGAGTGGTCATACAGATCACCGCGGGTACAGAAATCGCGACTTCACTCTAGACACAGTTCTTATCGGAACTGTCCTCAAAGCAGCACAGTGGCAACAATTTATATCTACCTGAGACTAACACTTGCACATACGCAATATACACGATAATAGATTAGGATAAAATAAGAAAGTAAGGAACCTGGAATGCTGTTTGATGGCAGTCACATGCGTGTACTACATCAACCGCTGCCACGTAGGATGTGAAGCGATTTACCGGTAGCGCACTCAGACACTAGCGCCACATTATCGTGTGCGTTATTCCCAACATGTATTCACGAGAAATGTTTTCCCGCAGAAGCTCCATTCTTG
Organism: Rhipicephalus appendiculatus; assembly: GCA_030522465.1. Taxonomy (NCBI): domain Eukaryota; kingdom Metazoa; phylum Arthropoda; class Arachnida; order Ixodida; family Ixodidae; genus Rhipicephalus; species Rhipicephalus appendiculatus. The sequence continues at coordinate 244,704 of JALIZH010010415.1, read as the reverse complement.
AGAGTAGATTGCAAGAGGCAGACATTAGGCTGCATATCTTATTAGCGATGGCCACGCACCAATATAGCTAACATTTCTTGTATACAAATGAAATGCTCCGCGAATTCACAGCATGAATATTGAACGACCGTAGGTCACTGCGTTGGCAGAAAAGAGATTTGTAATTTTCGACCAGCTATCCTCAAAACTAATAACAATTTCTGCGGTTTTACAAACCGAAACCGCTATATAAAAATGAGGCATGCCGTAGCGAATAGCTCCTGATTAATTTTGAAGACCCGTGTTTGTTTAACGTGCAACTAAATTTAAATACGCGGGTGCTCTTCCATTGCGACCCCATCAAGTATAGCGAGGAACAAAAGCCGTTATGGGAATATGCTAAGCACGCAAAAACCACACTAGCATGTCGATGTCACTTTTCTCCTTGTCTTTGTTGCTAGATGTGTCTAAATTGTACACTACAAGACGTTCGTTACAAACGTCCACTCGAAATTTATTAGATAATTTATGGATGCCTCGGTATCTATAGCACCAACTAGGTGAAAAAAAAATACCGATCATTTTAATAACACTCCATGTTCACACAAAGTTAAGAAAGCACGTGTTGGTTTGTGGAACATTACCGCCGCTGTGTAGCTGCGGCTCTCGTCAAAATTCGATGATAGAGGAAAACATCGTTTACGAGCTACTAAAGTGTCAGAGTTAAAGAAAGTATTAATAAAACATTGAGCATACCATAGTTGCGGAAGAATTGGAAGCATTGTAAAACATTCCCGAAGACCGTTGAAACATTTCCATCCTTTATCTCGATCGCAAAAGTACGTTTTCTATTGCACACCGCTTCGCTGTAACTGAAGTTACAATTCTGCCTGATGATACTCGTCAGAAAAGTCATTTATGTTTTTTTTTTATATCTTGTTCTATCCACGTGGCATACACCAACATTTTTTTTTTCATTTAATTTGCTATGTATACCGCACAGTCCTTAAAGTAGTGAGGTCTTTGGCCACTACGGGATCAACGACAGTTACACAACGAACTTCAGCGGAAACGTCAAGTCGGCGCCAAAATCTTTGTAGGTGGAAAGAGAACGGCTCCCAAAAGCCTATAAAAGCCGCCGGTACCGAAACGAAATTGGATTCTGCGGTACTCAATACGTATTTGCAGCGTTTCCAACGTAGTTGTAAATTCGATTCCTGAACTCAATATATTTACATTTAGGTAAAGGCATGTGCTTCTGACGAAAGCGAACGACGCAGGGTCAAAAGAGCAACCCCATGCAGGCATGATTTTTGAAGACACAAGTAGCGTCGGCTGCTGTTTATGTGTCGTGCAATCGCAGTCACAAATGATAGCAATTCCAAAGAACAAAGAAATGCGATAGAAAAAGATGGCAACTCTTCTGTCGACAGCCGGAAGCACTCACGGCGATGTTGTCGAAGGCGCAATATCAAACACGGCCGGAATTCGTGCCGCATCAGCGTAGTCTTTCATGTCTCCGCAGCGTTCTGTCTAGATCGGAGAGAAACCGTACTTTGTCAGTCGTCGAACTCTGCACTATTTTAGGCTTCGCCAATAGCCGTTATTTATCGCGCACCAGTACTGCACAGACACAAAGAACGACACGTTGACTGTGGACTAATACACATACGTCGAGGCTTATCGAAGAAATTGGCGCCTTACATGCGGAACAGCAATACGTTTCCGCTCTACTTTTAAAAAGGAATTTCGTCAAGATAGCTGTTGACCACCCGGTCTGTTGTGCAACGGATTGGCATTACGTGGGCGGAACCTAAGTAAGATGAAAAAAAAAGAAGAAGAAGAAAAAAAGTGCACAAGATAAATCATATCCCATGCACACTCAGGCAAGGATACCAAAGTGTATAAGCCGTGAACGTAAGTACTGTACATAATGTGGAAAGCTTTCACAGGTGCGCCGTTTTTAGGCAGTGCCAAGCGGTCCCGAAACAGGCATTCGACAGGGTGTTCGAAATAAAAAAAGTAAATAAATAAAAAACAGGCCGTGGCTATACAGTAATTTCCAGTAGATCTACAACTTTCAATTTAAACCTGGAGACTGATCACTTCACATGACATTAGTTTCCGATATAACGAGAAATAAACGTGTCAAGCTCAGGCTGGACAGACTGTCGAGAGACTTGACAAATGAAAAGATATACGCTTACATTCTGAGCATGCCCTCGAAAGCGCGACGTCGTTTTACGATGAGTGTGAAATAATTCTGTATGCTTAACGCCAAGAATTAGGTCATTAATCATAAGTTGTTGAGGAGGTGCAGAGAACGTGGTATAGAGACTAGTCTGAACATTTTCGAGTCTTCCTTCATTCTACGAATATAGTCCTTCAAACGGCAGACATCATTTCTCTAAAATATCGCGTGTTTAAGGTGCTATAATAAGCAATGCATGTAGTTTTACTATACAATTACACAAGCTGCTATCTACTAACTTTAAAAACTAAAAATAGAAACATTGATATAATCCTTCGTTGATTACAGCTTGGCACCAATAGCAAGAAACACTCTTTAGACGGAATTTTGAATTTCCGCACTGTGAATGCTAACATGCGTGTGAACGCGTTTGCTATCTTAACCGCTGATGAATGACAATGAGCACGCAGAATTGGAAGGGCGTTTAATCGGGCCGAGCTAGCCGGAGTGAAAACGAAATAGTAGACATAGTGGCAGGTGATTTGTGCCAGCGTCTCTGATTGGTCCAAGTTATTTTGCCTAATTTGCGGTGGCTCCGTCAATGGTCGCTCGTCAATGATCGCGGCAGCCTGCAACGGAGCGCTAAATACGTGCCAAGACCAACGTCAGCGAGCAGCAGCTCAACAGTGATGCCGTATACAGGCCCAAAATTGCTCAACAATATCATACTGTCATGCCACTTAATTTGATGCGCTACAAAAATCCATTCTCACAAGCAGCTATAGGAGTAGCCTCCGCGACTTGATGGATCGCCGGGCACCTCCTAAGCGTTTCTGAGAGAAATACTCGCCATGATATATATATATATATATATATATATATATATATATATATATATATATATATATATATATATATATACACGCACACCAATACAACACAGAGCCGGAACCGGAAGCAGACGATTTACAGTTTGGAAAAGCATTGAGTGAACGTTGTCGACTGGTGGCCCAGCATTCGTAAAAGTATTAGAAGAATAATTCGTACATGACTTTGAAAGCATCGTTCAAAAACAGGAGCGCGCCATCTGTGCTCATTAGAACTGCAGGGCGCATCATAATTATCATTATCAGGCGTTTAAACTGCACAACAAAATAAAAACGCAGATAGTACAAAACGAAGCACACTACTCTGTGATAAATGCAACCGGCCAGATTTATTAAGGCAAGAGCCTTTAATGTTTCATGCTCACGTCCGTCCATCCGTCCGTCCGTCCACCCGTCGTCCGTCTATCCGTCCGTCCCTCCCCTGGCACGGTGCAGGTGGCCGCCTGGGCGCGCCAACGGACGCCTGTCGCGTCGGACTCTACAGCGCTCGCCATTTGCTTGCGTGGCGTCGCTGTGCCCAGCGTGTCGAATCATGCAAGAAGGGAGACGCGCGCATCGCCTTCCTTTCTGACCGACCCCGTCTCAATGGGCACAGGCGTTCGCCGAACACACTTTGGAATTTACAAAGTGTCCTTCAATTTTTATTGCGATAGCAATTATGTGGACACTCTCGGCTGCTTTTTGCCGTCGCCGTCATGCTCCCTATATGTATATGGCTATATATATATATATATATATATATATATATATATATATATATATATATATATATATATATATATATATATATATATATATATATATATATATATATATATATATATATAAGCCACGAAGACAGATAATTCAGAAAAATACTTTCCGACGCGCGGAATCGAACGGGCGACCTCTCGCTCCGCAGCGCGCGACGGTAACCGCTACGCCACAAGAACGCACATGCTACTGCAGACTAACGGCGTGCTATTTATATACACCATTCGCTCCTGGCGGTACGGAGATCTCGGGGGAGAATATCAGCGTGTTCTCTGCCTTACCAGTAAACCAGCGAGATGGCGCAAAGTGCGCGCTGGGCGCCCCACTCGTTGCGACGCGTTGGCTCCCCAACACCCCGACTTGCACGGGCGTAGTCGCCTTTGCCAGGGTGCGCGCGCTTATCTTGGTGGTGGGAGGGGGGGGGAGGCAGTTTGACGCCGTGTGTTCTCGCCGGGAAGATTGCGTTTAGGTTACAGAGTGCACAAAGGTCACTTCGCTCGCTCAGAGGCCCCGTTTCCGAAAGAAGCGCGCTGTTCCAACACAGTGAAGTAACAACTGTGACACTTGTTAGTTCGCGCTCGTCCTGTGTATACCTGTGCGTACGTTTCGTGCGTCCTTCGCGCTTGAGCACTCGGCTCCAAGTTTCGATCTGCTTGCCGTTCTTCGCTTGAAATGCCAATGTGTTGCTATCGCATTCATTGCTTCGCCTTTGCGGCGAAACTGTGACTTTTTATTTTATTAAGGTGATAGCGTTAAAGACCTTGATTGGCAGAAGTTCCGCGTCGGAGTCGGTGTTGGTTGTGAGCAAAAATTCGAGATGCAAATAAAGGAATAAAAGTTGGCGGTTCGAGTGGGCATCGAACCTAGGACTTCTGCGCGGCAAGCAGGTGTTCAATCTATGAGCCACGCCCGTGCTTGCAAATGATTGGGGGAAAAAAAGAATCCTATACGAACGTCATGTAGTGTGAGGAATGTCCTTACAGGGACCGACAACTGCCCAGAACATGAAATGAGATGACCCCACTGTTGGAAAGATTGTCCGTCACATTGACTCAAACCAAACCTGTGTTTTTCATGAGAGGTGGGTTTATATTTTTATATCTTCGTGGAATGTCGCGAAAAATGACCTGTGGCGCCTCTGGCGGCAAAAACATGAATGATCCGATGTCCCCGACCACATGACCGTTGATTGGTGTACGCGGTCGACGATTTTTTCGTTAGTATTGAAATATTGTTGGTTTCTTTATATTAAAAAAGATATTAGTCGATAAAAAAAAGTACATATAGGCCTGCGTTAATAGCATGCATTAAAGTGGCGCTGCCTTAGTGTGACGTAATGATCCCATGCTCGTCAGCGCATCTCGAGCAACTTTTCAGCGTGCTCATGCAACCGTGCACGCAGTTTCCAGGTCACTAAGGTTTTGGAGCGACGTAGTTTTGCTACCTACACTTCGTCTCAGAAATGACGTGCACTGCTACTCGGCACGGCCATGCATACCCGTAGTGACGTTTTCGGTGACTTGGCTTGGCTCTTGTATCGAGAGAGCAACGACGCCGGGACAAGACCATGACACAGGTGCAGGCGCACACAACGCAGTACAAATGCAGGGAAAGTGTATAATACCACATCATCTCATTGTAATAGCTTGTTATTTTCAAAAATAGTTGAAAAGCTCAAAATGAGGGTGGTTAAGCACAGGTACAGGAACTCCTGCGAAAACTTTCACAAATCGCGAGAAGCGCTGGCGGCATCGCTATCAATTCTCAGCGTTGCTGGAGGAAAGGTACATCTGTGTTTAGAGCCTTTCAGATCGAGGAATACTGCTTGTAAAATAACTACGTGCTTTTGGGATTAACTACTGCAGCTACAAACACTACGAAGGGTGAGCTTTCTGTCGCGCCGTAAAAAAAATGGGTTGAGAAAAATCAGTTGTCAGGTCCCTTTAATTAACGCATGTAACATTGCGTGGCAGAAGCGTAGAATCGCACCAGACGTCAAAACCTGTGAATTGTGCAAAGAGTGGTTGGTTTCAAGGACCACCAATTACAAAGCCCATAGGCATAATTAATCATCGTTATCAGAGACTGCATCAACAAAGTGTGCAGCTGCGCAGGTGCGCGTGTTGCCTTACGGGCGCGTAGTGGGTACTTCGCCAATTCGCAAAAGGAAGATTTTTGGCGCATTGGGCATTTCGGCACTGTACTTGCCGTAGGCATTCTAGGATAGTTTGAAACAGCAAATTTTACGCTCGCAGACGTTCCTTTCCTTGCGGCACTGCTGAGGCGCCCACCGAGAAGCGAAGCGAGGCTAGCGATTAAGAAGGCGATGTGAACGGGGCCCGATTACGCTATCGCGTTCTACTCTTGAAGGAGAAGCTCAAGCGTCCCCCAAGTTTCTCGTGGTGAGAGCAGAATGACACTAGTACAGATGCATAGGTGCAATGACAGCATTTATGACGACTGTAAGTGCAATCGTGAATGATCTAAAACTGTTTAAACTGGAGGCAAAATGAATGCCAGAAATAGACTAACAATGCTGAGCCACATGCACAATAAATAATAATAAAACAAAAATAAATAAACAAATAAAAATATTAAAAACAAAATAACACAAAAAAAAATAAATGAAATAGCGCGAGGAACATCAGAAAGGCGTAACGCTGTACAGTACTAGTAAGCGTATAACTGCGCTTAATCTAGCGTTAGACAGGTTAGCTTTCTTTTGCTTTCGTTGATTCCATATGAGACAGTGTTAAACGTATGAATGAAGTTGGATTCGCAAAGCTCACGGTCACGGCTGGTGCGGAATCCAGATTCGAGAGTCGTTGCTTTGAGGTCGTTAAATGAGTGACCCGGCATGTTTACATGTTTAGATAGGGGAAGGTTTGAAACCGTATTCTAAAAGGCGTTACAGTCTGGACAATGTATTGCGCGTCGCATGGGCCATACTCAAGCCGGTGCTCTATGGTAAATGAGTCACAGTTGAAACTTTCTTTAAGTGTGAATGCAAATCGGTTAGCTGTGCTGGTGGCAGTCAATGGAGGTGTCATACGAGGACAAACTTAGCAACGTGGTTTGTTGCAGTGGCTGCAACCGGTCAGGGCAGAGGTGGCGATTTTAGAATTTTTAAAGGCCGTTTTCCAGAGTTCCTTGTTGAATGCGGTTCTTTGCAGGCCAAAGAACAGACAGACGAAGATCTACAAGATAACTTAATATAATAATAATAATATCTGGGGTTTTGCGTCCCAAAACCGCAATACGATTATGAGGGACGCCTATAGTAGAGGGCTCCGGAAACTTCGACCATGTGGGGTTCTTTAACATGCATTGACATCGCACAGTAAGCGGGCCTCCAGCATTTCGCCTCCACCGAAACACGACCGCCGCTGCCGGGATCGAACCCGTGACCCAAAAATCGTGGGTTGGAACCAGCCGAGCACCGTAACCACTGATCCACCTTGGCAGACTAGAAAATAACAGGCAAAAGGAAACGAGAACTCACAAATGATATTTCCGTGACCACGTAAGTCTTATGTACAAGGTATAGAGAACGACGTTGCAGAAGTAAATCACTTATGAGTTCATGTTCCCTACTCTCGCTTTTCTTGTCGCTCCTACATACGTCTATCTGCCATTTCATTTCATCTAAACTAAAGGCTCTCGTTGCAGCAGTACTACATACCACACATCAAACAAATGTGTTCGAGTGCGTTCTGTCCCGCAATGCGCCAGGGAGGCTTTTAGGGAAATTTCAACGTGGTTCATTACCCCCCCCCCCCTTTTTTTTTTACAACATTAGTACTTCTGGCGTTCACGCAGATACGCAGCAAAAAGTATCAGGACAAAACTTAATAAGTGAAGGCTCGAATATTGAGGAGTGCACATCGTCTGAACGTTTTTCGTACGGACTACAAAAAGCAGCGCGTGTACAAGATTTCCTTTCTGTTTGACCGATAACCGCCACGCTTTGCTTTGTTGGATGAACTAGCTAACTACTGACGACTTCACAGCAAAGTACACCTAGAAGAAATAAAAGCCGAAAACGATGCATGTAGCCCGTGTCAGCCTCTAGCAAGCAGCCCCACAATGGAGCCACACAGGCTTCCCTTTGCAGTGAGGGCCGTGAAGCTTTCCCGTGCGGTGTATGATCGTCGCGCTCGTTATTTTCGTCCCGCCGGGACCTTTTGCTGTTCTATAATGCAAATTAGACACGTGTCCTTACGAGCGCCGTAAGTGGTCGCAAATGCAAAATGCAACTGCTCCAGTCTAACCCTTGCCGAGCGGTCGACTCGGCGGTAATGACGTTTTCCCGCAGAGAGAATGACCCGCGCTATCATTTGCTGCTGATGGCCTTTTCGTGTTTTATTTTTCATTTGCTTGTTGACGAAATGAAGACTGTAGACTGCATAAAACAAGGCAGCTTCAACACACGCCCCCTCATATTACACAAATTACTTGGACTGTGGCCTGAAAAGAATCTGCAGCAAAAAGCGAACATTTTCCTAAAATACATTCGTAGTGGACACTAGACTACATAAGCGCTTGCGATGAACAGCTGTGTGTAGCTATTATACGAAGTGGTGGGTTAGTCTTTATAATGTGGGTAGAACTTTCACAGAAATGTGTGCGCGTGAGAATTTTGTTGCTAAGTGAACTGCAAGAGAACTGTCCATTGCCCAGGTCATTTTCTTTGTTTCAGTTTGATGTGTGTGTTTTTCTTCACTTCTTAATTTTTGTTTTTGGGTAGCCATAATTTTTTTTCCTTTTTTTTTTTTGCGCTGCAAAACTTAAAGGCATGGACTAGCTGAAGTAATATAAACCTCAGCTTCTCCGTAGCAAGCCAATTAGAACGAAACAGAGCAGAACAGAAGCCTGCCTTTCCAAAATTTCACAAAAAGAAATTCTGTACGTCTCCGTGGCGGGCTCGTTGTTTTTCTTGCACTTTTCTCTCTGCAAACAGCAAACACCCTTAACTGCTCGTCTTTTCGCCATACAAACGGAACTGAATTGCCCTTCACGATCACTGCGAGCTGCAGTATAGACAGGAGCATGCAAGTTCTGCTGCAGATGGGACGCGTGGAAGCCTAAACATTTTATTAAGTTTTCTCGGTTATACAGACCGACAAAAAAAAAAATGTCATTTCTACTACAGAGTTACATCAACTTACCCGCTAGCGAGATCGTCGAGGAAAACAGTGATGTTCAGGAACGTCCTTTTCCTGGCCGAAACATGTTCAGTGCAGAAACAAATAATAATAAATATACTGAAAAAAAAAAAGCCACCGAAACCTTGGACAACAAAAAGCTGCTGTTTTTACCCTCGGGCCAAGCAACGAAACGTGCTCGCCAGTTTCTCAGGATGAAGCTGATGCTCAAGTAACGGTAGTAGAAAGTGAGAAATAGTGTCCTTGTTTCAATAGTGCCCGTCGGTCAGCCACGCAGTCTACCGTAAAACACGGCTTGCCATGTACAAGAAAAAACAAAAGCAAATATGTGTGAAATTTAACACATTGTATCGGCTGTCATCGCAGAAGGGAGGCGTTTTTTTTTTTCGTTTTTTTTTTTTTTCTGGGGACAGCTTTTTACAACAAAAGATCCATCACACTCGCCACCTGGTCCCCAGTGTTGGATGCCCTTGCAGCTGACCACGAAAGTAAAATCGTATACGTAAGAAGAAGAACAAAAGGAAAACAAAGAGGAGCAATATCGTGTTTTGGCTCCCTGACCCTCGGAAGCCGCGCTCGAGGACGCCTGTGAGTTAGATCATTTGTCAGAAGCGCGACTGCTGCGGCCTCTGTCACCACACTGGAGTAGCCCGGAACGACCGCTTGACGTATGGTGCCGGCTGCAGCCACTGCCTTTGAGAAGTGCTGCTCCTGACTGGAAGTGAAGTCGCTCAAGTTGCCCCCCGCGGGCTAACCGAGAAGCGTCACGGCGCGTATAGAACAAGGCGAAACATTTGCCACAGGTGACAAGCGAGGCACTCGGAGACTCGCACGCACTATACGTAGTGTTTTCTGTGCACGAAGAGGCGGGAGAACCGACGCTTGTTGAGTGTATGTGTGTCAGATGCTGTACAACTATACACGAGTCAAGGTTGTAGTCGGGACCGCTAATTCAGTTCGACGTGAGGCGGTATCTTTGCTCGCTTGAGAAACGAGTGCAAGTTTGTAGTGGGAGCGCGCATGAGCGCTCTTTTGACACTGGTCGATTAGTTATGCTCAGTGCGGCCGCGTTATGACCACTAGGCCGTTCTACTTTGGCAAAAGATGGGTAGATGAGAGCGAAGAGAGAAACCCAGCGAAGCGCAAGACCTGGCTCGTCGCCTCCTCTAGACCGGAAAGGGCATGGAGATTAGAGCGTATCAAAGAAATATTGATGGCAGGTCAGCGCCAACAGGTAAATTACTTTTCACTGAAAACTGTTTGAGTTTGTATTGGGAGCCCCGGAGCGCTGTCCCGTTTGCATCTGCTTAAAGACCTTTATTTTGAGATTTTCTAACGCGACAGCTCCAGCGCCGACGAAAGCCGTATTTACGAGACTTCTAATTAAATCTCGTTCCGCAGTCTGGCGTCAGGCAGGCTTTTATAGACGCAAGGTTATATTTTTATGCTGGACAATTTGCTCAACATAACGAAGGGAAAACAACAGACGAATCCTCCGTTGCAGACTGTAAGTTAATTACTGCAGCGATAAGCTTATTGTAGCACCAATAAACAGAAACACGAATAAATATTAGTCTGGAGGTCCTTCAGCGGGTAGTCACGCTTCACTGATTATTTTTTATGCGTTAATAGGCTGTTTGTTCTTAGCGTCCTATCGTCCGCCCCCCTTCCCCCCTCGCAGGCTCTCTGATCAGGCCCTGACAAAAACTACATTTATTTCGCATTTTTTTTATAACGCAATGACGTGGCGTGAGGCGCGCTCGGCTTTGATACATAAAAATGAAAAACACCCACCCTCCCCCGCCATTTTCCTAGAAAATAAGGCGAACGTACCGGCATGTTCAGTTCAATCGACTTCAAATAAAAAAAAAAGTGAAAAGCTTGCCACGTTCGCACACTTTATGAAATTGGAGGATTTAGATCATTTGAGGCAAGTCGGGACTCACAAAACTGACTTGAGCCATATATAATTGGGGCCAAAAAGCACGAAGTAGAAGACAAAAAAAAAACAGACAGGACGAAGCCCTGCGTCATCACTGTTTATTTTGTTCATGATAATTAAGTGCTACTAACAACGAAGGCATTAGAAAAACACAGGACAAAGCGCTACTAGCAACTGGAAGTTTATTTGGAAACAACGCCCCCCTTATGCATAGAATAAATATAGCGTACGTCATGGTTAAAAAAAAACAACAACTGAATACGTGGTATCAAGAGAATGACAAGAAATAAAAGATTCAGCCAGCTCCGCTTGGCGGACACTGATGAATCAACGAAGCTGACGGCTTACTAAGAAGCCTCCGCTTCGCCCATTATTTTAGCTGGTTCAATGAAGTGGGTTGAATGAAGTTGGAATGAAGTGGGTGATGAAGTGGGTGAATGAAGTGGGAGGAGTGGCGGGAGTAGTAGTGGGCGTAGTAGTGAGTTGTGGGAGTAGTGAGTAGTGGCGGTTGTGGGAGGAGTGGTACATATCCGAAGTGGGATTTACTCTCTTTCTATGGCACACACCCGTTTACGATCTACGACGGCCACCGGACATGAAAGGCTCGACTAAGAACAGCTCCGTTGCTTTAAAAAAAAAAAAAAAAAAAACACGTATGCAATCCCAACGAAGGAACGTGAAACCTCCCGGGAAATAGATATTATCTTCAAAAAAGCAAACTCAGATTCAGAAAGCAAAGTGGACGGTTGGCTAACGCAACAAATTCCTTGTGTTCTTAATTCGGTGGGCTTCAGTGATCTCTCTTACAGATCGCTTGGTGCGCACGTAAGCGATAGTGGTTTTGTCAAACTCAGGTTGACAATAATATCTGAGGTTTTACGTTCCAAAACCACGATATGATAATGAGACACCATAGTGGAGGGCTTCTGAGATTTCGACTATCTCGTGTTCTTTTATATGCACTGACATCGAACAATACACGGGCCTCTTCCACTTCGCCTCCACCGAAATGTGACCACGGCGGCTGAATTCGAACCCGCGACCTTCGTGTCAGCAGCCGAGCACCTTAACCACTGATCCACCATGGCGGACGTCCAACTCAGGTTGGCACGCGCACTCTATATAGTGCACCGCAAGATGCGAATGTGGTGCCCCTTTTGCTGAACTTTGGTGCTCGTGAAGGCGACGTCTAGGCATCGGTCCGTCTAGCGGACGTCATGCTTTCCACATGTAAATGGAACGTTCTATATGACATCGCTTTTTATTCAACAAATTCTATATATGACTTATTACGTGTGAATAGATGACATACCTTATTTGACCAGCCGCGGTGGTCTTGTGGTTATAGTGCTTGACCTCTGACCCGAAGGTCGCGGGATCGAATCCCGGCCGCAGCGGCCGCATTCCGATGAAAGCAGAATGCTGCAGGACCGTATGCTCAGATTTAGGTGCAGGTTACAAAACCCCAGGGGATCGAAATTTCCGGAGCTCTCCACTACGGCGTCCCTCATAATCATATCGTAATTTCCGGCGTAAAATACCAACAATTAACAGAAAAGTCATCGCCTTCAGCATAAAGCGTCGCACCCGCTGCCATACATTCTCTATGTACGGCTTTGCACTAGGCGCGGAAATAAATTTCAGCAACAAATTAAAATATCAAACGCTTTGCTTTCAGCGCTTTCACTGGTGCTACAGTTATCGAGACCCATAGTAAGAAATGCAAACGTACAATAAAAGCAACACGCGTAATTTTTAGAGCAGGGCCCCTTTAAGAGCGCACATTACGCCGCGCTTTTCACGATTACCCAAGCCATTTAGCCTGTTTGTCAGTGCTCAGACCTTGGGCTTCGTACTGAGCATTGCCATGGGTCACCATGACCCGATACCACGTGGCTTCAAGCCTGCAATGCGCGCGACATATGCCCTGTTGTGCCTCCGCCGACCTCACGTTGCCTCTGAGTGCCTGGAGCCGACAAGAAGGCGCACTTGTCACCGCTAGGCCTTGGAGCAGTTATCTCGTAGCAACAGAAACACTTCGTTCTTGCCTTTTTCTTGGAGGCACCAAGTTGCCAATATGTTGTATAACTTGTACGATATAGGAAAAGAAACGTAGTACCAGTGCTTAAGCCTCTGCGTGGTGTCTTTGGCATCTGCGATGTAATTGTCTAGTGCGGCAACTCCTTGAAATTGACGACCTGATGAGAGCCAAATTAAAGGTAATTATCTATAAAGTTTTATGTGCCAAAACCATGATATGATTATGAGACACGCCGTAACAGCTCCGGAAATTTCGACCACCTGGGATTATTTAACGTGCCAGTTTAATGAGAAATGACGGAGCATCGTGATGTTTCCTATCGTAAATCTTGCAAGCGCTCGGTGCCAGAAAAGAACCTGCGCATGCTTTAGTTCTAGGGTGGGGGGAGAAGGGAGGGCATGGTTAAATCGCCGGACATCTACTTCTGCCTTTAAAACTACCTGCGTGTGTTTTTTTACGCACGGTATCTCCTTTATGTTAATTTCTTCCAGAAAACAGTAAGCAGCTTCCAGGGAGCACGTTACAATCAATGTCTATGAAGTAAATAAGGCAATGTGACCATTAAGCCAGCAATCTCATGTAGCACCAGACACGCTGTTACGATCAATCTATAGAATAACCAGGCCCCATTTGTGAATGACGTCATTCACCACATTATCTTCCAATCACCAGCCCGTCGCACGAGCTTCTCAAGCATGACAACATGGGACAGGCATTCGCTTACGTAAGGCGTCTGCGACCATCGTATAAAATAATTGTAACAACGACTACCTTTACGCATAGCATACAATGCATGCAGGACATTGGACTAAGTACAGACTGCGCATGGCTTCGACCACCTTCCAGAAGATTCGCCAGCTTATTCGCTACCACAACTCGTGGGACCCTCGTTATGACCATGCATGTCAGCTGATAAAATTAAGAGACCCCGAAGATCTGATCGTTTTAATTGTCTCGTAATTATAGTCTCTTCCTTTTTTTTTTCAAGTATCCTTAGGGTAGTGGTGACTTGGCATTTGTTGCGAGGCCTGGCACATTCAGCAAAATCATAAAAATGTATCCACTGCAATTTCAGTGTTTAGAAATACTAAGTATTCTGACTATTAGATAGTACAGTATACACAGCGCCATATTTTTCCTCTTCTCTTTTTTTTTTTAACACAAATGTGTTTTATGCCAGGGTCCACCAAAACTTCAGTGACGTATTTCCGTCACGAAAATGACGTCCAAAAAATGCACATGATCACATGGCAAGGAAAAAAAATCACAGCATATCCACGGAGGGAATGATGATGAGTGGGCGAAGCTCTGGAGGTTCATCGGTAAACCGTGAGTCTTCCGTGAATTTTCGTCCAGTACATCATCAAAGACGTGACAAACACTGTGTGTATATATATACAAGAAATTTTATTTATTCGTAAATGGTAGCTAGACGTGGCTTCCGGTGCCCCTTCATTATAACGGCTTTATGGTCGGTGAAGTGGAGGGATAGGGGTTCTTATATGGCTCCGTAGAGGATTCCTAGAGGGGAGAGAGGGGGGTGAGCGTAGAGGAGAGAGAGGAGGAGAGGACGCACATTCGCTGTGGGGATGTGGAACGCGGACGCCGCTCCGTAGAGTAGAGGATTCCTAGAGGAGAGAAAGGGGGGTGAGCGTAGGAGAGGAGAGATAGGAGAAGGGGACACGCATGCTCTGGAGGGCTGTAGGACGCGGGCGCCGCTCCGTACAGTAGAGGATTGCTAGAGGAGAGAAAGGGGGGTGAGCGTTGGAGAGGAGAGAGAGGAGAAGGGGACACGCATGCTCTGGAGGGCTGTAGGACGCGGGCGCCGCTCCGTACAGTAGAGGATTGCTGGAGGAGAGAAAGGGGGTGAACGTTGGAGAGGAGAGAGAGGTGGAGGGGACGCGCATGCTCTGGAGGGGTGTAGGACGCGGGAAGGAGGGATGGACTAAGCCCCCCGCAAGCACATCCAAGCAAGATCAAGGAATGGAGCCAACCTGGGCCGACAGACACCACCTGCCTAGCCATTGCTAAGCTGCCCCTCTATGCTCTCGGCCATTACTCTAGTGACTGTAGTGGTGGTGGACGGCCTTATTGTACTACAGTGTTCTGCTTGACATAGATGGCCACACCGCCTGCGGGACGCTCTGCTTCCTCGGTGCACACGATGGGAATTAGAGGTGGTCTGGAACGCGCTTATTTTCGTGGTCATCAGCGTCATCGTCATCATTATCACGAGATGCTGCCGGTTACGCCTGACGCAGGACAAGGTTAGACTAAGAGGAGCTTCGCCCCTAAAAAAATTCCCCATTTCCCGCTAAAGGGAACCATGTGTGGATGCGAAGCAGCGGGGACATAATTAGCTTGAGCGGGAGGAACGTCGCCGCTCTCATTTCACGCCAGCGGTCCGGGCGCTCATCGCAGCGCTGCACACGAGAGAGAATGAGGCGCGCGCGCTCCGTCATTTTCATACCGCGGAACTACCGTGGCGCCCCCCAGCGGAGTATGCAGCTGTCACGCCACCTGTCGTGCGCGCCGCTCCGTAGAGGATTCTTAGAGGAGAGGACGGGGGGGGACCGTAGGAGAGGAGAGAGAGGGGGAGGGGACGTGCATGCGCTGTGGGGGGTGTGGGACGCGGGAGCCGCTCCGTAAAGTAGAGGATTCCTAGAGGAGAGAGGGGCAGAGGACGCGCATGCGCTGTGGGGATGTGGGACGCCGGAGCCGCTCCGTAGAGTAGAGGATTCCTAGAGGAGAGAGGGGGGAGAGTACGCGCATGCGCTGTGGGACGCGGGCGCCGCTCCGTAGAGTAGATGATTCCTAGAGTAGAGAAAGGGGATGAGCGTAGGAGAGGACAGGGGAGGGGACGCGCATGCGCTGTGGGGGGGGTGTGGGACGCGGGGGGCCGCTCCGTAGAGTAGAGAGAGAGAGAGAAGCGAAGGAAAGGCAGGGAGGTTAACCAGGTTGCACCCGGTTTGCTACCCTACACAGGGGAAGGGGTAAAGGGGAGGAAAAGAATAGAGAAGAAGGGAAGAGAGGGAAAGTAATACACTTGCACGCATAGCAGCGTGTACCGCGCATGCCCAGAAAGTCATAAAACTGCGAAATATCACAAACTCTACTCTACGGGACCGTCGAAGGTGTCCCGTAGAGTAGAGGATTCCTAGAGGAGAGAAAGGGGGTGAGCGTAGGAGAGAGAGGGGGGAGGGGACGCGCTGTGGTGGTATGGGACACGAGAAGGAGGGACGGACTAAGCCCCCCTCCAAACACATGCAAGCAAGATCAAGGAATGGGGTCAACCTGGGCGGCACACACCACCTGCCTAGCCATTGCTAAGCAGCCTCTCTGTGCTCTCGGCCATGACTCTGATGACTGTAGTAGTTGTTGACGGCCTTCATATTACTACAGTGTTCTGGATCGCATAATGGGTGCTTCCCTACTTCATGAAAGTGGCCGGACGCTTGACGCGGGACGGGGGACGCGGGACGCGGGAGGGACGGACAAAGCCCCGAGCATAAGACGCTTCGCATCTAAAAGTTCCGTCAACGGGAGTCGAGCCCACGACCTCTCGGTCCACGACGACCGATGCCGGGCACGCTATCCACTGCGACACGGTCGCACTCTCCGGAGGCTTTACAAACGCGCCTTTTATTGCGATAGCAATTATATGGACACTCGCGGCTGGTTTTCGCCGTTGGCGTCGGCGTCGGCGTCATTTGCCGTATATGTATATGTATATATATAACCGGGCCCGCCCGTTGTTCGTGAGCGTGAAAAGACGCGAGGGGGGGGGGGGGGGTCCCTCGAGCGACCTTCGATTTTACGAGCGGGGGGCGCGCGCGTTATCTCCCCTTCTCGGCGGACCGACAGCGGGCGGGGGGGGGGGGGGGCGACGTTCGATTTTACGAGCGCGGGCGCGCGCTTTATCTCCCCTTCTCATCTCCCCTTCTCGGCGGCCGGGCCGGCGTACCCTTTCTACGTGCTGCGCTTTCGACGCGAAGAGAATTCTCTTAAACAAGCGTTTTCTAGAGTTGCGTGAGATCGGATCCAAAAAGAGTTAGCTGCCAGCCTCACTTCGTATAACATTACAATCTTTTTTGCTATCGCATTCATTGCTTCACCCTTGCGGTGAAACTGTGACTTTTTTATATCTACCACTTTCCTCTCACAGTGCTCTTATTCGGCGGGGTGTTGTCGGCGTCTGGGTGCGGTAAAGTGAAGTAATGCATCGTGACCGTGGCCTCCGCGATTAACTCCTGCAATGCGTCGTTGCTACGCGTCCGTCCCTCTCGGCGCGTTTCTAATACGATAAGGGCAATATTGTCAACGCCTTAACACACCTCGGGGTGGCGACATTAGCTCAAGCCTGAGCCTCGCTCATACCATTCATTCATGTTAAAAATTTGGCAGATCGCACGTACCGTGGGAATCAATGATATGCGAAGCATGCATCACGACGTTTGCTGAGGGCCACTTTTCAGAATGAACATAACGTTATGAGGCGGATAAATATAGCACTCAGTAAACATATGTAGAAATTCCATACAAGTTCACGTATCTAGAAAACATGCAAATGTGAGAACTGGTTGTTCATAGCTGCGTAACGATGCCACCACTAGAGTGAGCACTACCAACACTACCAGAACTACAACCACAATCCGCCTTTTGCATGTCTGTGTGGCGCCCTCTCGCGGGCTCTTCAAGAAACAAACCGTGGGGCGTCGCGCGCGTCTGCTGCCTCTGCCACCACTGCCACTGCTGCTGCATAGCACAAAGCTTGGCAGCGGCACATGTGCTGATAGCCCCGTCTGAGTGTTGTGTTGTGGCATGAAGCCACCTAGGGGTATTTATATACCCGGCGGGTTCTTTTCTGTGACCAGCGGGTGGATAAAAAGGCCAGTATCAATGAAAATGATGAGCAAGAAGCAGTTGAATGCCTTCATGGCAGCAAGTGGTTCGCGGTGCTCGCGACAAACCACAAAAGCGCAGAAATTCTGAGATGAGTGGTACGGGCGCAGCCTCATGTTTAATGAGTTGACTACCGCGCCCACGTGCGGAGTTCCGAGAAGCATTTTCCTCCCGTCGATGAAGGGTGGCTGCTACATTGTGCATGCAGTCGTGAGAAAGACCACATGCGAGGTAGTGGCATGTCACTGCCTCTGCGCAACCGGGTAAATATAATTTTTGTTTATTGTGACATTCACACTAATCATATGAACTATACATAGTTTGCATTGACGTCACCATGGCCGCCATCTTAGGGCCCCCCAGCTGAACCATGACATCAAATTAGTTCCGGTGCCCCTTCCGTTCCTTTATGTTACCCCCTTGGCGTGGCTCACGAACAGAAGAACGTGGGGAGAACACAAAAGAACGCGGGGACCGTCCTCCTCTGCACTGGCGTTCTCTAATGAGATAAAAAGTCACGGTTGCCGCCATCTTAGAGACCCCAGCGCAGAGAACCTGTCTGTGACGTCACGTGAAAACTATGTATACCGGGCCTCTGCTTGGGCCGTTTCGTGCCGTCGTTGCATCAACGTTTTACTACGGGAGCGCGGAGCAACGATTTTACTGAATGACGTGCTTCGAGGTGTATGTCGCGAGCACCTCGCGTCATGGGCCACAGTGTTTGCTGGCCTGCACATTCAAATTGAGGGAACGTAATCCTACAATACACGCGTTACATGGTTTTAGCACATCAGAATAGCTGGCGCCGATCGAACGCGGCACGCTGAACCTGTCTTGAGCTATGTATTTTTGCGAGTGTCGTTTAACCGAAATTGCAATGCCAGGGAGAGTTGGCCGGCGAACCTGCAAAATCTGTGAAAATCGCACTACGGCGACCAAAAAAAGGCACGCACGTGGAAACTTCGCAAGGTTTATGAACCGGTGCGCGGCAGTGACGTCAACAGTGAACACAGGCGGGTATCTTTTTTTTTTCCTTTTTCGCCGAACAGCGAATGTGCTTTGACAACATATATGAACCGCTGAACGTCGGTGAATGACAGGCGACGAAAGTGCACCTTTTCGCATTCATTATGTTCCAGCGGACGATTTACGGCGACTGTTTTCCGATATATAGAAGACGCCAAAGTAAACAACAGCGTAGTTATGTTGAGACCAAAGCGAACCAAGGCGCAATTAACCATACTTTGCTGTTGTCGTCATTCCAAAACAAATACAGAAAGCATGTCGTACAAAGAAAACCCGTAGCTCAAGCTTCGTCGCTACTGAACTGCTGTGCGACGAGACAGACACAAAGCGCACCCTTATTCCGCGCCCTGCAGGAAACGTGACATGTTATTCGCGTATAACATTTAGTTAGCACACACACCGTTAACGAACTGCTTTTCGCACCGCCTTGCAGAATCCAAAGGCTGCCACGAACTGCCGTCTTCATTTTGGCGCCTCACAGCCCTGATCGTGCCACGCTTCACGGTGCTGATGATCGCGTTTCACCGACGGGAAGTGGAAAAAATGAATGTTGCTGCTGGGCACGCCTCACGAAGTGCATCCATAAGCGGCATTAGTTGCCGGCATCGAGCTCACAGAACCAGATATAGACACATATATTTGTTGTGCCACCCGCACGTGCCAACACTACTCTCACCACCAATGCCGCCGCGGAAAAGCAGGCGGCGTCTGCAACGGCGCCCCACAGATAGTTTCCCAGATTTGCCGCCAGGTGGCCGCGCATGCGCAGTAGAGGCATGCAAAAGGCGGATTGAAGTTGCACCGACCTTGCGCCTGCATGTTGTCTTTTTCCAAAGCAGTTTCAAGACCTGGCATGGCTCTGTGGTAGAACAGCTGATTGCCACGCAGAATGCTTGGGTTCGATTCCTGCTGAGATCCTGATTTTTATCTTTGCATTCTTCGGGTCTACGCTGCCGATGTCAGTTTCTCTTTACGCTCTCATATTTAAGTTACTTATGTCTGTCCTCGCCGTTCCGGGGTAGATATAAACTGTCAATCTCCTGTGGCGCATACCTGTGGCATACGGGTATGAGCCACATGTGTCTGGAGGAAAGGGTTTGACAACGTACGCCACAGGATTTTCTCGTTATTCATGTCGTGACCAGACAGTCGTATTCCCCAAACTCTCTTACCCTTCCATGACAATTTTGGCGTACACCATGTTAAACAGGTGATCACAAGAGCACTCAGACGTAGGCGGATGGATAGATAGATAGATAGATAGATAGATAGATAGATAGATAGATAGATAGATAGATAGATAGATAGATAGATAGATAGATAGATAGAAACACTCTAAGTGCCTGCAGTTTGCTCTAGTCCGGCCGTGGTGTTCAATAGCTCTTTAATAGGCGGCGGAATGGTGGCCTTAGCCTAAGTTCTACGTCCGGTGAGCGACGCTCTTCTGGCTGTCACACCGCTTTTCCTGGTTACGCTCTCCCTGTTAACTACTACAGCTACCACAAAGGTTTGTTTAATCATTGATCACGGACATTAGTCGTCGGGATCAGAATGTGTGCCACCAAGCGTCAACGTGGGTGCATCCGCGTTAAACACTGCCAAACATCAATAGACATTGTTAAGTTATCTCATCAATGTACAATAAACATTCAAATACTTCTGTAAGGACACGTTTTACTTTCGTGTTATACCTATTCCTATGAAGGAGGGATCGCCCATGTTTTTCTGTACCTGTCTTTATCTTAGTTTTCTTCGATGTTTCTGCGTGCTCTAAAGAACAAGGTCAACCATTGAGATCCGCTGGGCAAGTAATTTGCGATGATGGCACAGCCTCAGGACATCCGCACGAGCAGCGACAGCAGAGCTGGAGCATTCCTTTGCTCTGGAAACTTGTTACTCAGGGGCGGTGGTTGAACCCTCCTGCATACGAGTTGCGCCGTGCCAGGCCCATCTTCTATCGGGAAGAACGACGCGTGCGGTTGACGGGTTGCGGACTCGGCTATCGATTCACTTTCTTGTTTCTACACTGTACAGCCCCGCACACCACCCAACGTTTCTCTTTAGCGAAAGGTGGCACAAGCCTCCCGCACCTCTGTCTCGATTTTTCATGTCATCTAGGCCGTAGTTCACAATGGTGCAAACTGAAGAAGTAAGGCCCTCCATTACTGGACGTTTCCGAGCGCAGGTTCGATATTATTATGGTGAACGGCATAGAAATCCCGGCAACTTGGTACTTGTCCGTGATTAGAACTAACAGCACAGCGAACGTTAGTGCGAGTGACACAAAAAAAAGCACTCACTATTAGCTAGAATTTTGCTGAGGAAAGAGCGCTTGTGCTCACCTTTATTTTTTGGTCATTTTTGGCCTTTTCTGCGCTTATAGGTTTTAACATAACCATCAAAACTAGTGATTTATGAAAACTACTCCACGATTCTGCCGCCTTTGGCAACCACACAGTATCCCGGCTGTCCCAACTAAATGACGCCCAGAACGAGAAAGGAAAGAAAAAAAAAAAACTAAGCGGGAGCTATACGCCAACAGCAATCTATATATGTGTTGATAGGTGTTCTTTTCTGTTATACATGAGTTACTGCGGATGGATTGAGGTAAAGATCACGTCGGCTACTTCATTCCTCTATGCTGTGCAGGGAGAAATAAACAAATAAATAAATAAATAAATAAATAAACAATGGCGCTAAAATATATTCAATAATATTAAACAAAAAATTAAAAAGGACAACATGTAAGTGGCAAGTTTGCAGAGTTATGTTCGTTTTTTCACTAAAATGCTCACAAACACACACTCTTATACAAATTGTGTTGTTCATATTATAGTCGCAAGTTATTACCAACACTCGCGTTACGTTCGAGTAAATACGGTATTTTTTAATTATTTTTACGTTAGATTAACAGTCAAGGTAGAGTAGTCTCGTCAAGAAGCTATTTGTCGGTGTTGTGGCTCACGGAGGTGTCTCGATTTTGTTCCCTGACGCCTCTAGAGGAAAGCTTCATGCAAATATTTTTTGGTGTTGCAGAAAAAGACACCGGCTGAAGAGCAAACTAGGACTTATGAAAGCGTTGCGCTGTTCAGCAGTGTGATTTAATATGCGTTGACTGACTGATCTATATACGCAGCATTGCAAATTGGTCCATTCGCAGCGATGCTGTGTAGACCAGGGTCCGCGTTCACGAAAATGTCTTACGCCAGGATCGTTCGTAAGAGATACTTCCAGCAAATCATGATGCTGCACTTATCATTAGCGAAGCCTGCTGGCCAATGGCAGTGACCACTTTTAGGGGACGGCCGTGTTTGGCACGGGACTGAGGGTGAAGTGTAACCACGGTCTCGTCTTTTCTGATCTGGAGTCTGGCCGGTCTTTATCACACGCTTGCCACCAGTGTTCGCGTGACACCAAGCGCGACGCAACCAGGCCCGCAGTCTATGTGCTCGGCGCAACGAAAGGTGATAACTGAGGTCGATATTGCATGTGCTTGCTTTATAGGTGGGTGCGAGAGCAAAATAATCTGAGCCCGTATTCACGAAAAGCTCGAGCGCCTGGAAAGTTCCTAAGAGAAAGTTTCAATCGATGCTACCCATGTACAGGTGCTCACAGAATTATTCGGAACGTCGGGCAGGCAGGTGCAGCCGGCGGAGCGCGCCGACGAAAAAATATACTGCCATGGTCTGGCGTGCGCGGCATCCCTAGCGAGCAAGCCTCGCTCCGCAGCGTATCTATTATTGCGCTGCCTTGTGCCAAAAGGATAGCGTTAGGTGCTTCTTAGCGCTAAGCAAAACACCGGGCTTTGCCAGCGCTATGCACAGTCGCACACCATAAATGTACTGCCTAGTCAGGATACTGATGTCGTAAAGACAAATGGGGCTGGACGGAACAAAAGATAAAAGGCTTCCAAGCACTCGAACTCGCAGGAACAAGTGCACATGCTCCAACATGTGCTCACACATAGTGTGCCACAGACCCCATCCACCCAGCCCTACTGTTACACTTCTAAGATGCACCTAACGCAAACGCTTTGGTGCAAGGCAACGCTAGTCCAGACGCACTAGGGAGAGGGGCTTGCGTGCTAGGGAGACCGCGCACGCGCAGAACATGGCTGTATTGTTCCACCAGCGTGCTCCATCGGCGAGTGGCCACCTGTCCGGCGTTCCGAATTATTTTGTGAGCATCTGTGCGTATTGTTAGTGACGGCATACATCGAATGACAAAGTGCACTTACGACAAGAAGCTTTGTTAATACAATATCTGGTCTACACTCTAAGAAAAAAACCGGCTCGAGGGGGGGAGCAACGTCAACTTTAGTCCTCAAACCGTGTCGTTAGTCCACCAGAGGACCAATTGCGGTGGAGGTCGTGTCGTGCGCAACTTTGGAGGACTAACGGGAGGACGAATGGCTCACTTACTCCCCTCGGGACGGGGTTGGAGGGAAGAAAATACGCCTTTCCTGCAGCCCTTGTTGGGAGCACGGCTCAGCAGCCTTTGAAAAAAGGGTGCGCCTGACCCTCGGTCAGGTGCACCCTATTGTTCCGAAACTCGCCTTTCTACTTTGTGGGGGTGGTGGTTGCAAGCGGCGGGGTGCTGAGGAGGTAGGAATGCGGCGAATGCATGTTCAAAGGTTCACTGTACTGATGAGAAGCCTCGTCGGCCCGCTTACTGTTGCGATCAAGAAAATAACGCGAGAAAAGATTAATTTGTAAGGTGTTTATGCTGCACCGCCAATTATGAGGACTTGAAACTTAGTTTTCCAATAAGCTTCAAAACATTTACTGGCGGTGACAATCGTGCAAATGTGACAGATATTGCAGCGCGTATATTGTGTATCCATCCGCGCCGCACTTTCTTCTTCAGAATCGCTCACTGCAATCACGAGTGCGGTTCGTGTTCGTCACTTGTGATTTTTCTTGCTCTGATTTCGTGGAAAGCGAGTGCCGCTATCTACACAGACTATCAACGCAGCTGCGAAATCATACTTTGCTGCATGTGCTGCAATTGTGGACGCGCATGCAAGTGTGTTTCTGTGGAACGGCTGGTCAATGGACTCAACACCAGAACTTTCCGGCGAAGAAATGGACACCCCAGCTTCGCAGCATCTTTTCTGCAAAGCTTCAAGAATAGACGCCGTCGCCTTGAAGTCTGATCACCCTTTTATGGATTAGCTGGCTCTGCAAACCTCGTGCCTCTGTTAATTCTCAAGGTAAGTTTTTCATTTTCATCGCCTTGGCACATTGCATTATAAAGAATATGAAAACTGAAAAAGCACTGTGCGCGGCATGTTTTAGCATGTTGTACGAGCGTGCGATTGCGTAATCATTGGGGCTTACGTGATTAAGCCGTGCGCTTCTAGCTATTTTATTTTTAAAACAAAATTTTTTTTTTATTTCTTGCAGGTAAAAGCCATCCTAGTTTTTCGAAAGTAGGCGCTGCACCATCTAAATGAGGGCATTTCGTAGGAATTAAGATAGGTGTTAATATATTCGTGTTTGCCTTTTTTTTTTCCTGGAACATTTGATAAGAACACCGAGGGTCATCACAATGAAGAAATCAAAACAGTTGGCGATCTGTATCACTGCTCCTAGCGTGTGCAGTGTCATTCACGTGACTTCTTTTCCCGTGTCCTAATTTGCCGCTTCTCGCCAAGTCTTTACCTTGTTGAAGGTGTTTTCAAGAGTTGAAAGGTCACCGCGCAACTAAAAAATTCTCGATAGGGAATTCTCGATAGGGAAAGTCTTGAAGTTGGTATACATAATTTCATTCAAGTTTGACAAAGCAAATTAAAATATGATCAGCATTATGGCTTGCAAGTGCTTAACAGAATCCATTGAAAGCAGTTAATGCGTTTTTCTAAGGGCTGGATGCTTCGCCTGTATAGTGAAATAGCCGATAGTTTTGAAGTGCGTTTTTCTCCCTCAGTAGTGCGGCTTCGACTCGCGCGTTTGAGGAGATTTTACTTGATTTTCCTTTCGTAGTTCCAAGTGTGAACGAGATGCCTATCTCGTTTTGAGATCGCAGAGGTAAGCAACGATCCACAGGGAAACTGCTGTTTCGAAAGATGCGCCAGAAATACGGTCGGCGACTGCATACACCTGCTAAATAGCTAGTAAACAATTGACACTAAGTTGAATTGCTTGTAATTTTTTTCTTGACACCCCTCTCCGTATCAACGAAGATGATGTGGGTATTCTTACTAGACTCCGGTACAGTTGGGGTCAGGAGGTCTTCTACTGCAACAGCGTATGCTTGGGCAAGTTAGTAATTCATGTTTCACTTTTTAGCGCACAAACGAAGAAGGACCAAAAGCGACACGGACACAGCACTGGGCCTTCAACTGGACGACCACGACCCACCGGTCATTTAACCTGCTGTGCCGCTTCATCAAGGTGAACAGCAGCCAACGGCCAGTACCGCTGGTGCGCGTGGAGCACTGTTTGGGGAAAATAAATGTTTGTAGCCCTGAATTGATTTCTCCAATTTTTCGTTCCCACACACATACACGGATGTAGTGCTGAGTAAAGCGCAGATGACCTAAGCTATCATGCCAGTCTGGCGAGGATGGCCAGGTCATTCACAGGTGAATGATTAGCGGATTACTCGTTAGTCCCTTCAAAAATTGTTCAAATGGATAACAATTTATCCGGAAGGAGTAACATTCGCTCTCCCAGGGATGATTTCTCGGGATCCACAGTTTGTCCTCACGAGAGTAACATTTGCTCTCCGAAGGATCATCTCTGATGGTCAACAGTTAGTCCTTACGAGAGTAACATTTGCTCTGTCAGGGACCATTTGCGAAAATCAACTGTTAGTCCTTACAGGAGTAACCATTAGTCATCACAGGAGCAACCTTTAGTCCCTTTTAAGTTAATCCTTCAAGGACTAACTGTTTATCCTCTTGCAGTTCATCTCCAAAAGGACTATTGGTTGTGGCAAATCAGTTGATCCCCAAAAGGACTAACCTCCCTACCCCTTTTAGTCCCTTTTTTCTTAGAGTGTATAGAGCGGCTGAGAGCAATTTGGTCACCTGGTGGTTTCCACGCATGAAAATTCACGGGATGCCTCTGAACCACCCCTCAAAAGTTAAAAAAATTGTCGCGTTCTTTTCACCAGTCTTTATCTGTCATTTCATCATACATCGAGACGAGGTGCTGCACACGTCACCAGGGTACAAGCCGTCGATTGATCAATAATCGAAGAATATAATCTCTGATCCGTCGGTTATGTTGTTGTAGATCCTAAAATTGTTGGCTCTCACTCACCCTGGGGAAATAACCAATAATCGGATAACAAAGATGAAATATTTTACCACGCTCCGCCAAGGAGTCGCACGACCATTCTTCCTTCTAGTCTATCTTGGCTGTCGTGCGCAACATACTGAACCGAGAGTGGGCCCTCGTAAAAAAGTGTGGTTGGAATTACTAACCTTAGGGCAGAAGATAAATCCTTGGAACCCAGGGTGTCGATAGAGGCAACGTTTCAACAAGCTGACTTGTCTTCTTCAAGGCTGCAACTGAAGTTTCAGCCTTGAGTAAGAGAAGTCCGCTTGTCGAAACGTCGGCTCCAACGACAACCCGTGTTACAAGGATTTTTGATATCTTCAAGTTTCCATCTTCCCCCGAACTGCAGCCTCATTTGGATAAACTTAGGGTAGTAACTATTAGTCTCATAATTTTCTACCTAGGTAGTAAAATGCAGATAGTAACGGTATAGTGGCAGTAACTTTGCTAGCTCGGCTGCTGGCCCGAAGGTCACTGGTTCCCGGCCGCGGCGGTTGCATTTTGATGGAAGCGAAATGATAGAGGCCCGTGTACTCAGGTTTAGGTTCACGTCAAAGAACCCCCGATAGTCGAAGTTTCCGGAGCCCTCCTACGGCGTGCCTCATAATCATTTTGTTGGGTTTTACGTGTTCTGGCACGAAAAACCCCACAAA
The DNA here is from genome assembly GCA_030522465.1 of Rhipicephalus appendiculatus. NCBI lineage: Eukaryota > Metazoa > Arthropoda > Arachnida > Ixodida > Ixodidae > Rhipicephalus > Rhipicephalus appendiculatus. The sequence goes on along the minus strand of JALIZH010010415.1, from coordinate 217,879 downwards.
TTATTATTAACTTTGCAAGCTGGAGAATGTAGGAATAGTTACTGATAGGACTCATAAAAATGTAGCAAGTATTATTAACGCGCTCATTTTGCCAGTTATTCGGCACTGTTGTCACATTTGTGAGTGACGACATTACGATACAGCTCAGGGTCATTATGCACAGAAGGCCATGAATGGCAATAGCATATATACATGCATAACAAGGTTATTACGTGACACTTGTTCCATAAGCGATTTCAGGAGTATCTATAGCTGCGCCTTGGGGAAGCAGTTATATATTGGGATAAATAATTAAAAGTTATGGACCAATATTTCTGTAGCCGAGTACCTGATTATATGCACGTGGCGACGTATATTATAACTGTTACTAAACCATAACAAACCAAACATATTGTCCATTTTGAATGTAACAGCCACAAAAAGGCGTAATATACAACCTCCCAGACGCAGCACTAAACCAGTTTAAGCATAATGCATTTAACGGATCCCCGCGCCAGTAAATACGCGTAGGTAGTGAAAAGTGTGTAAAGGTCTATCGGAGTTGGTAACTAGCTCTATTACCAACCTTTTACTGCCTGTTACTTTGAGCGTCCACGCTTCACCATTGCACCTGCGGCGGAAAACCCACGCACTATCCCCGAAGTGCGCGATGTACTGGTATCGATTTTCTTTTCAGAAACAGCGAGAACATCAAAGCAACAAAAGCAACAGCGTGAACATAAGTCCGTACAGCGTCCACGTGCCTTCTATATAGCAAGCACCGGGGAAGTGCGACCACCCGTAGGGAAGGAAGAAAGTGACGGCAAGAAAGAAACCGATATCTCGGCCGTTGGGCTCAGAGTAGTTCAGGTGCCCTTTAAGTGCCCAGAGACTCTTGCTTAACACTTTTTGCAAATGCAACAGCCACAACCGCGAATCGCCTTGTTCCACAGAAGCGAACGTATCGTCACGACGACAGACACTTGGTGAGCTTGTGAAGTTAAAAGCCAAAGGAAAATTGGCTTGTTGTTCATAAACGGGTCATGAAACATTTTTCCAAGTAATCATCCGATGACCTCAGTATCGGAGTTTATTGCCTCACGAATAGATTTCCGTAAAAATTTCTCGAATCCGTCAAGAACGAGCAGAGTTAAAAGAGTTTGTTGCGCGATTTAAGCGCTTTCTCTCTTCTGCCGTCACGACGAGCGCGCTGGAAGCTACACAGGCAGAGATTGCACAGGGGAAAATAAATACGTCAGCGCGTGTCCTGACCCTGAGCGCGCGTGATGAAAAGCGATCACTCTTTCTCGTGGTGATTCCTACGCGCTTGTGTTGCTCACTGTGTCATGCTAGTAGAATATGGAGCACAGCGCCGGCATGTGGCGGCAGCCCGTGCGAAGAAGCGCATCGTATCCAAGCGCCGCTCCAGACGTATGGCCTTGATTTGGCCAATAGCACGCTATCTGCTGTTCGACGTCGAACAGCAGGTGCTGGCCGCTCCGAAGGGAGTGAGCACAGGCCTCTGTATGAAAACAGGGCTTCTGAAGCAGGGGCGTAGCCAGAAATTTTTTTCGGGGGGGGGGGGGGGGGGGGCACCTCCTTGATTTCGGGTGGGCACCTCCTCGAAATTGTCATTTTTCACTATGTATGCTATGGCGAAAAAAAAAATTTCGGGGGGGGGGGGGGGCACGTGCCCGGTGTGCCACCCCCTGGCTACGCCACTGGTCTGAAAAAAGGCAACTTCGCGCTTCGCCGTAAACTCTCCTTGCCGCGCACGACTGCAAGATTTGGCTGACATGTTTGTAGGAGTGTCTGCTTGCTATCCCCAAGATGTGTTGGCTCTTCAAGCCAAGGGGTGGTTCATGGCCCCTTTAAAGGGGTCGTTCAACACTTTTCCAGCTAATCATCGAATTACTTCATTAAAGGAGTGTATTGCTTCACGAATAGACTGTAGCAAAAATTTTTGGAATCCGTCAAGTAGGAGCGGAGTTACAGGGATTTGTCGCAGGCTTCAAGCACTTTCTCTCTCCTGTGATACCAGCGAGCACCCTGAAAGCTACGCAAGGGGAGAATGACAAAGAAAACACACACAAAAAAAAACAAGTGGCGAAGCTCTCACTAAGCCACGCAAGGCTTGAAATAGCGAAACTGGACGTTTCTGAAGACTAATCTGCTTGCTTCTAGGTTGTTTCTAGGCCTTAGCTACGGGATTCAGATTCTATGCTTCTAGGATGTTGCTAGGCTTTAGCTAGGTGAAGATTCTTAGCGCAGAGAGGCTTGAGTTAAACCAGACAGACACGACACGGTTGTCCAAACTCCAGAGACAGAAACTCGCGCTGAAACGAAGCGTCCGCACCTATCATAGATTTTGGGGCACGTTGTCGTTGGCGTAGGCCTTCCATCGATACGGGGTCTTCTCGCAGTCGCCGTTGCCTTTCCCATTCCCTAGTATTATCTCGTTGTACGTACTCGGGGGCTTCGGCTCGCCGCCGTCGCTTCGCAGCTCTTTGTTGGGCTTACTGTTTCATTCTTCATTCTTAGTGGGCCAGTGGTGAGTAGTGGGACTTACCCAATTTCTGTGGCACACACCCGTTTATGATGATGATAGTTTTCTGGTAGGCCGCACAGTCGCACATACTCGTTAAGATGATGATAGTTTTCTGCGATCGACTCGCAAAGAACGATTTGCTAAACAGCTTCGCTGCTAAAAGGTGAGAAGGTACGTCCGTTCGTCAGCGCGCTCCATGACCCTGGGCACTTTTAAAGACGATAGTCTTTCTTGGGATACTTCAACGCAGAAATTTCGGTCTTTCTGTCTTTCAATCTGTCTGTCTGTCAAACGATTCAGCCACCCGGCTAAAGTTTAAGCCCTTGCTGAACGCCCAGCCATCTTGAACTGGTGGCTGCGTTCATACTTGTGAACATTCTCGATCAAAAAGCAAATATTACGCATATATGAGCCGCATCATCAATACGTAAATATTGGTGGTGTGTTCCTTTACTAGAAAATACATAGATACGTAATTCTTAAGACCCTAGTGTTTCTTAGGCTACGCTGAAAATGCGACGCTATGCACGAAAAAGCCTGGCAGTGGCCCTGGGTTCTGCACAAGCTCATGTGTCCCGATGACACTGCCATATGGCGTCTATATCTCACGCAGCGCCTCCTCTACTTTATCAATGCCAGCCAGATGCGGCCGATTCAACATAGAGGAGGCGTTGTCTGAGGCAAGGCAAAACATAGTAGTACGGCCGGCAGAAGACTATCGTCTTTCGACGAAATTTGCAGCGAAGCACGGAGATACGCGGCCAGTTTTTTCTTCTTCGAGCGCGCGGCTTACTTTCAGTGTTATCACAAGCGCGAGCGCGGGCATGTCGCGGCATCCCGCGGCATCCGCGGTAACTATACCGCTAATGATGCTCAAGTGAGCCAATGGCCGTGGACTTTGGTTTTATGGCGTGGTCATTTGGGTTTATTGCATCATTCGTCGAGAGAAGAGCGTGTGATATCAGACTGAGAAATAATTGTAAATTCCAGGCCACGTGCTGCGCTGTAATGTTTGGCTCGCGCGTCACCCAGGAGCCTCGACTACCCATCGGCAGCGTTTTCTGATCATGCTGAAAAAGTGTTGCAGGGCCGCTTTACCATCAAAAGCTACTTAGGGGGAAAGGGAACGCGGATGACCGCGACCTTAGCGTAGCCGTTGGTGTGGCGAACCAGGGCACTACTCTCTTAAAGGGACACTAAAGTTAAACAATGAATCAGGTTAGACTGGTAAATCAATACTCTCAAAACTCTATTGTCGTTAATTTCACTATCATAGGCTCATTAATAGAAGCTAAAATCACGGTCTGTGTTTCATCTTTAAACTTCGCGTCGAAATCGCCGCACGTGACGTCACGGATTTCCAAATGTTTCATTATTCGTATTTTGGCCACACTGGCTCAACGAACTTTTTTGGAAATTTGGTATGCTAAGTCTCATGCAGCCCACTCCGAATACAATGCACTTCATATTTCGCGGCACTAGCACATGTCGTCAAGATCTATGACGTCACGGCGATAGGTGCGGGAACTTCAAGGTGGCGTCGCCACAGGCGTTTCTTTTCTTGAGCTTTTCCTCGCTTACCAAGCGTCTTATCGTGGCAAACGTGGTTATTTTGGTACCGTGAAAGGGTACTAACACGAGAAAAAGAAATCGTTCTTATCTTTAGTGTCCCTTTAAGCAACTAGTGGCGACACGTCCCGTACACCGGCATTTGCTCGGTGCAGTCCGATGACACACTGTCGGATAGTCGCCGACGCACAGTTACACTGCAGTTTGTCACGCATGCCAGTGATGGCGAAAAGTTGTCCTGCACGGGTACCGCAGGGGTACCGACGGGTACCGAAACGGATTATCGACCAATTCCCGTTGACGTCGAGCCGAGGCTACCGGGAAGTGCTCGTCTGGGTTGTCATCATCTCGCGGACGGCCATTTTTCGGCTTCGCGATACTGAGGATATTGGCGGGCAATGCGTTTGCGCTTAGCGCCGTTGGCCCGATCTTCGCCAGTCATTTTAGCCCGGTGGCGTCGATTGGACTCGGGGTTTCTGTTGCTGCTGTTAGGGTGGACGTCGCCGTCACGCCATCGCTCGGAGGCGGCGCGAAACACGCGGGCACATGGTGCGGCGCGGATTTCGCGCCGCCTCCGATGGACGGCGTAACCATGCCGCGCGGATAAATATTGTACGATAAAAAGAGCGATTACCCAAGAAGCGGGTGGTTTCTTTTCTTCAACATCTCGGACATATTTTTTTTTACAGATCCTAGCCATAGACAGTTTCGCTGTAGGATTTTACAACGTGATTAAAACACTTCAAAATATGAAGAAAAACTGAATATACGTTATATATAATACATATTCATGCCTTTGAACCGGCGTATAGGAATTACCCTTTAATCTTGAATAATTACCCTGTTCTACTTGGGTTCACCATCGAAAAAAGAAAAAAAAAACCTTGGAGGACGCTTGAGCTTCGGCTTCAAGACTAGAAAGCGACCGTCCGCATCGTCTTCTCATTAGATAGCCAATATTAACTTCCCTGTAGACACCTCAACCATGTCGCGTGGAAAGGAACGCCTGTGCACGTAATATTCGTCGTTTTAAACCCTCCCAGAATACACGTCTTTACTGCAAGTTGTGGCTATTGAGATTGCTGTATCTCGTCCATAGTCAAAGCAAGGAGGCCTCGCAGCACAATAAACAATTTGTGCACGTGACGGTTCGCACGGAAAGGTCAGCGCGACGGCCCATGGACGCGAGGAAAGACAAAAGAGTCCAAGATAGGGGAGCGGTGCTATCGGCCGGAGCGAGTGGCAGCGTCCATCCGCCGGGACAGTGAAGGAACCAACTCCTGGCCAGCGCACAGGCTGCCCCATTTTTTCCACTTACGTGCCACGCGCATCCCCACTGCGCAGCAAGGGTGCTATGCAGGATGGCCCGAGCTTCTCGGGCACACGAGTTTGCTCCGAGCTCGCACTGCGGCGGTCATGGCACAAAGACAGAGCGGAGCGCGTGATAGCAGCATTGACAAAAACGGCTACATGAACGAGCGTGGCGTCAAAAACGCATGTGGGGCATCTCCGGCGGTAATCAAAGAAACACCGCGTGCGAACACGTCAGCGCCGCCACTCAGTCCACATTTCAACAGTGCAGCGACGTCAGCGTGATTGTCGCGCTATCTTTTTGCCAACTCAGCATTGCGCCTCCCACAGGCGTGTTCGTGGGCGTTCTTCCACTTTCGGGCATGTTCTTTCGTTCCACCCGCAGCATGGAAATTTCCACTCTCGAAGGCAACAAGGGTGCACACGCTGCACTCTCGCGCAGCTCGTTTCGCTTCTATCAAATATTGCGGATAAATATACGGACAGGTTGTCACCAGGGGCGCTGGCATCATGGCGGCAACGCGGCTGTGAGTGGTACGTCGTGAGCGCGGTGAAATTGAATGCGAGACATCGCAGCCACGTGATGATATAACTTTTATTTCTTGGTGCGTGTGTGCACAGTCCGCGCGATAAAGCTGATAGATGAATCATGCCGCTCGCTGGCGTTGCGGCCTGAGCACTGCTCCTTGGCAAGCGCAAAAGCGGTGGGTGGACCCGATCTTCGCTGCGGGCGTCTGTCAATCAAACTGATTGACGCGTGAACTCGGGTACAAACTCGTTGATTCTGAGAAGGCCCCAGTTCAACTCGTGACTGTCATGGTGCGCGTGTGACTGTAAAAGGTTTCATGCGGTGGACGCTAAGCAGCAGCTTCTTTGCATATAAAATAATTTGGTCAGCCTTGACTACTTGTGCAAGGCTGGAGCCATAGAGGAGCTTGTGATCACCTAGCTTCTTCCAGCGTTTTAAATCGGTCGTCTACTCAGTCTGCTCGGTATACGCTTCGAAGTAAAGAACGCATCAGCTCGGTCTTAATTTTGATTATACTAATTGGGAAGGACTTAATTAACATAATATTAAACAGTTCTGTCTTGATTGGTATGGTTTTAATTAAAACGACAATAATTACCTCGGGTGCAATTAGCATGATCTTGATTATCATCATATTATTAAGATCTAATTAGGATGACTTTACTTAGCGTGCTTATAATTAACGTCGCGTTAATTAGCCTGGTATTAGTTAGCACGGTCATAGCTTTACCTAGCTTCTTAGCATGGTCTTAGTAAGGTATTGCTTCATTAGCTCGGTCTTAGCATGCCTTGGCTTAATTAGCTTGGTCATAGCATCTCTTGACTTATTTAGCAAGGTGTACCGCCCAGCCACTTAGCTAATCAGCCGGGCGCACGTCCTCGGGCAGCGAGCACACCATGAAGGGATGAAGAGAGACGCGCCAGTCGAGCAACGCGCAAGAATGTGCAGGCCGACCATGATGATTGTACACGTGGCCTCGGGTTTAGCTACGGTCGCGATATTGTAAGGTGCTCGGCCGGAACTAATCTCAGAGGCCACCGTACAAAAGCTACAAAACGAATTGAAACAGCCCCTGCCTTTAAAAAAATATCATCAGTGAACCTTTCTGGCACTTTTATTGCATGGGTGCACTTCTGCACTCAGTGGAACGACAAACAAATGAAAGAAGATGCCTCTGGTTTGAAAACACCGCCCAATTTTGTCGACCGTCCTTGACGTGACGCCGCGTTCCATCGTAACCAATGGAACGCAGCGCGCGCTGATGGGTGGATCTGACCTTTTCGTACTGTTGGCTCATTCAAAAGGGGGTGTCGCCAGAGCTCGGAAAGATCCCGAGTTTCGCCAAGCTCGGGCCATCCTGCATAGCGCCCCAAGAGTCGCTATTTCTCAAACATGGTTGCGCGTGGTTCCCGCAAAGCGAACCGCATTGAGAAGTGCCCACTACGCCTCAGTAAGGCAATACGCACCCCTCCGCAGTTGGACACTTTGTTGACACTGCTGTTGATGACGGTCACCACCACACTCGTTGCACAATTCACATGGTGGGACGTGTGGTGCGATCCTACGCTCCTGTTGCAACGAAACACGAACAAGAGATCCGTACTTGGACGTCTGGCTACATGGAAGAATGGCAGCGAAAACCGAAACGAGCCAGCGCTCGTGGCCGCTGCGTGAACTGCACCTCTTCGTCCTCTAATTCGTAACACCTGCTGCGCAATATTACATGTATTAACGCGGCTCCTCGCACTTCATGACGCCTGCATATAGGCTTTCTTTTTCTGTTTCTTTTTTTTCGAAACATTTCCAAGCACAGACGTGGTTCTGTACTACAACACCTGCTTGCCACGCAGAGGGCCTGCGTTGTATTCCGCCTCGGCCCCGTAATTCCGTTTATTTGCATCCATCGCCATTTTTTGCTCACAACCAACGACGCCGAAGCCTGACACCGGAATTTCTGCGACACGGGCTCTTTAACGTTATCTCGTTAAAATATAAAGAAGAAAGGGAGCAGAAAGGGAGGTTAACCAGAAAAGCATCTGGTTGGCTACCGTACGCTGGGGGAATTACAAAGAGTAGAAAAATGAGAAAGATTGAAGGGAAAGAAAGAAGGAAGCGAGCTTGAATTCGCTGACGCGTGCGTATCTCACAAAATAGAGAAATAAAAAAACAATTCAAGTTGCAGTTATCACACTTGGATGAGTCAGCCATACCAATGCGATAGCTGAATGAGTTGGTAAATGCTACACCGACCCACAACCGACACAGCATTTTAGCGTCACGTAGCGAAGTCTTTGATGGTAGGTGTAGTTGGAGTAATGATTCGAGGTTCTGTGGGCGGCGAGTGGAGTTCAGTGGAGAATTCCCATGCGTTAGCGTATAGCATTATGCGCGATGTGACGAAGTTCTCTTGCAGCGTCGACTCTTGACGGGGGTATGAGCAGCGTGGGCGCTCCGTCGTGGGCACATCGGGCAGCGTTGTCGCAGAGGTGGTTACCACTGATCCCACAGTGACCCGGCAGCCATTGAAAGACTATGTCGTGTCCTTGATTAGTGGCGCGATGACTAATTTCATTGATTTGAGACACCAACTGATGGTAGTTTCCACGTCGTAGACTTCGCACACATTGAAGGGCCGACCCAATTTACAGTAGCACACCTAGCGGCTAGACGGAACACCTAACTTCCGGTTAGATTTCCTGGATACCCGTTTTAGCGGACAGTTCGAATGCTGGAATGCGTTGCTCCCGGCGACGGACATCCGCACTGTATTCTAATGCGCTTTTATGCGATTGTTAGGCCCGTATTTACAAACTAAACTTATCTTATGACTTAAGTAACCGATTGGCGCTTAACGCGTTTCGCAAACCAATCTTGTACTGAAAGGGACCGACAACTGATTTTTCTCGACCCATTTTTTACGGCGTGACAGAAAGCTCACCCTTCGTAGTGTTTGTAGCTGCATTAGTTAATCCCAAAAGCACGTAGTTATCTTACAAGCAGTATTTTTAGATCACAAAGGCTCTAAACACGGATGTGCCTTTCCTCCAGCAACGCTGAGAATTCATAGCGATGCCTCCAGCCCTTCTCGCGATTTGTGAAAGCTGTCGTCGTTCTGCTTTCGCAGGAGTTCCTGTAACTATTTCGTTGCATTAGCAAACGATCGTACGCACAGTCATCATTCTTACGCTGCACGATTCCGGCTGTTTTTTCTTCGAAAAATACCAATTGCAGCTGAACGACGAGGAGGATCCTCGCGGCGTTGGCACGCGAGGCAGGTGCGTACATAATGACAGACAAATCGGTACATCCCGCGCCAGAATAAATACGTCGTTTCTCAAGACGAAGTCAAACTTTTTTCAATGTAAACAATTATATGTGACACATGTACAGAAATGCTAAATTCACAGCAATTTGTAGCTCATTACCATACATTTACTAATAAACTGTTTAATCACCTAAGGACGCTCTGCGTATCAGTTATTGAAGTGTTTCTCACAAACAACAGCAACCGGATTTAGTCTTCAATTTGCCCTCTTTAGGCCTATATTCTTCTCCCCCGCGGCTAAACGTTCTTCGTCCACAGACGCACTGAATAATGAGACCCATTCATTGTTTGAGCGACATCCACTCGTACAACAACGGAGAAAACGGGTGCTGTCTTTATACCTTGTTTTCTGTGACGACACTGCGGTTCCGTGAACAGAAACAAGTGCGAAGCGCCCGCACAGTACATAAACCCAGCAATGACATGCGGAGACACCATACGTTAGTTGCTCGAAAGCAACAACGCCCCACAAGTTTACTGCAACCACGGAATATTTGTTATTCCGTGACCGCAACCGACTGCGCTTAGGAACGCGCATCCGAAGCGCAAGAGACGCGCGTTCTACGCGCGCGCTTAGCTTGATGCGTTGCTCGGTTAGCACGGTCCCTAAGAATGTCGCCGTCTGGTGGCCTCGGGCAAAAGGCATCACCGGGGGGGGGGGGGGGCAGTGTCTCTCATTGGGAACGCTCGGCGGTCGGCACACAGTAGTAAGTATACAGGCGTGAGCAAAAGTGTGCAGACCACGGGATCGCGTGGCCGAATGCATTGACGCGCCATCTAGCGACGTGACGCTTGCTGCGGTGCGCATGCGCGTCCCGTCGTATCAGTTGGCCTCTCATGCCGCTCTGTCTGACGCGGTTACGGCGCTCGTAGCCGAAAGGACAACTGCGTGTCGCTTTGTTTACTCCACAGAATCTGTGCCGTTCCTTTACGTAGCGGCTGCGGTTCAAGCGCCGGGCTTGCGTCGCTTTTTACACCAGTTGATTAGCCGAATTAAGCATAGCTGGCATCGCATAACCTGAAGCCAAGCACACAAAATTAATTTTTCTCAGCCCAGCTTGCGTTTGTCGCGTTAAGCCAACTTAAACTAAATGAGCTTAGTTAAGTCAAAGTAAGTATAGCCGAAACTAATCAAACATAGTTGAGCACGGTATCACATAATAAAGTCAGGCGTAAGTAGGTTTGATTAAGCGTAGTCCAGCTTGCTGTTTTCATGTTATGCGAAGTTATAAGCTTAGATTAGCCCAGATGAGTCGCATAGCCAAATTTAATTAAGCATACTTGATCATGCTATCTCTTAATTTAGCCGAGCGAAATTAGCCTAAATAAGGCAAACCTGACCACGGCCAATCAATCCAAGTCGACTTCGCCATGAGCCCAGAGAAGCCAAGCCCAGGAATATACTAATTACTCTTTATTGTCCTCAAACTAATTAAGTTATTTAGGTCTAATTATTGTCAGTTAAGGCGAATACTAATTATACCTGATTAATTAGCCTAAGATCCAACCAAACACCCTAGGTACTGAAGTTTCACGTGACATAATTACGCTAATTATGCATAACTAATCTAATTAGGCAGCGCCAAGGCTAGTGTAGATAAATATGATTAAGCGTGGTTGATCATGGTATCACGGAACTAATCGGATCATAATTAGCTCTAATTAAGCAATATCTCATTAAACTCAAATACAGTAATTGAAGTCGAACTCTCATGAGCTCAGAGAATCCGAGCACAGGAATATGCTAATTACACCTGACCGAGTCGAGTCTCATTAAGCGAAATTAGATGTAGTTAGCGTTAACACGAATTATAATTATTAATGATTAATGTGCGTGACATCGAAGTCCACCCGAGGTAATCTGTTTTATCTGCTTGGCTTCATCAGGTTATGCGATACTAGTTATGCTTACTTCGACTAATCAACCGGTGTAGAAAACGACGCGAGCCCGGCGCCTGAACCGGCCACGTCGCAGCCGCTATAAGTTAAAGAACGGCACAGATTCTATGCAGCAAAGAAAGCGACACACAGTTGTCGTTTTGGCTACGAGCGCCGTAACCACGTCAGACAGAGCGGCATGAGATTCCAACTGATACGACGGGACGCGCATGCGCACCGCAGCAGGCGTCACGTCGCTAGATGGCGCGTCGATGCATTCGGCCGCGCGATCCCGTGGTCTGCACACTTTTGCTCACGCCTGTACATTCCAAGCGCTGTACAGAGGCGTCCACTTCCACCTTAAACACCGCACCGTGCGGCCAGCGCTCCGCGGAGCGCCGCTCGCGGGCGCTTGGGGGAACTAGCGCGCAAGCGCAGTGAGAGCCGTAGGTGGGGTGTTCGCCGCGTCGTCTACTAAAGCGCGGCGGCTCCGCCGAATCGCGCTTGCTTTGCGGTGAAGCCAACTTCGCTCTTACTATGCGCACGCCAATCGAGATCAGGTGCGGTTATCGAGAAGCGCAGCGACTGCGCCTCGTTCCGTCCAGATCTTGCTCCTCGTGTTTTCTCTCTCTTGTGTATGCGATCTTACAAAAAATAGACCTTGGCCCTTGTATGAGTAAAATTTCGAAGCCGCCCTGACACTCCCACAACTAAGCTACTCAGCTGTGTTGTGCCGAACAGTGAGAATATAGCCGCTTCTCACGCGATTGTTTCTGATCAGCCTAAAAGTTATGCGCCGCATCATTGGCGATAAATACAAGGTAAGGTCTGACATAACAGCTTTAAATGTGGAAAAGCTTGGATTCGTTACTCATCTGCAAACGGAAGGATGTGAGCAGTTTGCCAATTTCAGAGAAGTTACCTAGCATTCGGGTGTTACCAGCTCCTCTGTTTTCATGTGCTAGCGAATTTAGCTAGCGAATACGCCGCCTTAATTATCTATTCACTTCGAACCGCGCCATTCATGCAAACAAATTAAGAATTGTTCTAACCGTGTTTTCAGCTGAACTCATTCCAAGGAATCAGTACACCTAAGACGCGCCGCTGACAAATCTTTACTCTGTAAGCAGGCGTTGAATGAAACTTGACACCTTTTTTATCGCTGGGCTATCCCAAGTCCGGGTATAACTTTATATCTTTCTTTGCTCAAAACCTCAGCACGACGCGAAAGGTTTTCTGTGAGCCTTCAATTCGCAGCGTAGTCACACTAATCTATTTTTTTTTATTCTGATCAACCCTGCGTCAACAAACTTCCAGCTTATGAAAACAATCGCGTGAGCTGCGGGAATATTCTAACTGTTCCGCAGAACGCAGCTGAGTAGCTTAGTTGTGGGAGTGCCAGCGCGGCTAGGAGATTTTACTCATTTAAGGGCCAAGGTCTATTTTTTGTAAGATCGCATACACAAGAGAGAGAAAACACGAGGAGCAAGATCTGGACGGAACGAGGCGCAGTCGCTGCGCTTCTCGATAACTGCACCTGATCTCGATTGGCGTGCGCATAGTAAGAGCGAAGTTGGCTTCACCGCAAAGCAAGCGCGATTCGGCGGAGCCGCCGCGCTTTAGTAGACGACGCGGCGAACACCCCACCTACGGCTCTCACTGCGCTTGCGCGCTAGTTCCCCAAGCGCCCGCGAGCGGCGCCCGCGGAGCGCTGGCCGCACGGTGCGGTGTTTAAGGTGAAAGTGGACGCCTCTGTACCATGACTGTAACAAACAGACTTGTAGACGACAAAATAACCGCGAGTTGTGTCGTCCCCCCTTATAGCTAGAGCACACTCTATTATAGCAACGGCCGCAGAGCGGCGGCTGCCTGTTGTGGCCAGCAGAATGCTGAAAAACCGACAAAAGCGAGAAATATTTATTTCGCCTCTTACGAAATGTACCTTGATAAAGACTAGAACATTTACGACCAGTGTTCCGGAAAGTCACAGCCACTTATTTGTGCTTTATTTAAAGAAACAAGTATGAAAATTTATTTAGCCTCGTTCCCAGGAGCCTTACTTACCCAGAGAAGTGGTACTTTCATAAGTAAGCCTTCAGTGTAGTTTTTGAAACTTCACCCAAACTTATCTCAAACTTTCCTCGTACTTTCATAAGTCAACCTTTCACGAAACTTGAGTTCTGTTCTTGAATACGGGCCGCGTCTAGTTATTTTAATAATATCGCCTCGTTCTCAGTTAATTGACAGCATGCTTTTAGAAGCCAAAAAATTAATTCTCTTAAATGCTACATTACACTTACCAATAGTTTTACATGGCAAGGTATTAAAATACCATGATAATGCTCTCGGTTCTGTTGTCAGTTCAACTTCTTGTGGAGCCACATTAAAGGCACAACTCATGAATTTATAATTATTGCATGGCAGCATAGGTCTGCAAAAAAAGAATGGCAGCTCACTCAGACTGACTCAACAAATATAATCAGCTCTGAGGGCTCACTCGGACTCAAATTCACCAAACTTTGCCTCAATCGGACTCACTCGGTCTCACACTCACCAACATATTACTCATCCGGACTCACTCGGACTCAAACTCACCAACATTTTACTCATCCGGACTGACTCAGACTCACCGCTTGACCCGAGTCTCAGTGAGCCTGGGTTAGTCGACTGATGAGTCCGTGAGCATAAAATTAGCTTTTTCGATCGTGGTGTCAATGATCTTAATTGCAAATACCTTACAAAATCGCTGATCTACGATACGCCTCTAGATCTTATACCGTCAAATACGAGTTATCAGTGGGTGCAATCCTGTAAGGACATTATTATGAAATACGTGACTCACGCGAGATATTTTTTATCAAGAACCTCCCAGGAAAGAGTTTCCGGGGCAGGTCATGGCACCCCCACCTCCTAATTGACGCTTGTGATCAATAAATATTGAGGTGGCCCATGAACGCAAGTGCGTTGAGATATGTGTGAATGCACTTGACTATAAACGTAAGCCGATAGTAATGGCTGATAGTAATGTTGAAGACGAGTCGACGGCAGTAAATCAAAGTTATGTCTTCCCTTGCAGGTTGCATGCACGGCTATTTTTGTGAGCCGTGTATGGTCAGGGTCCACGTAGACCTGTGCATTAAAAGTCAAGGTATATGTATACTGGTAGTGAAGCTTCCATAGAAGACCATGTGTCAAGAAATTGGCGGCTCGTGGCCATCTACTTATCGTGGGAACAACCCCAGCAAGCCAAAAATACAAATAAAATATCACGTCACAGCTGAAGTGGTAGCGACGTTTCGGCCAACGACGTGAATCGTGTCAGCCGGGAGACGAGGAAGCGGAGCACGGCGGTGGGTCTGTGGTGGCGAGGTACTTGCCCGCTTCGACGGCGGCGATGATGAAGGCTGGGAAGTCGACGTGGTGGTTTTAGCTGTGGCGGCGGCGGCACGGCGCAAGGCTGCTCGGCGTTGCTCTTGGGCGCGGAGGCCTGGCGACTGCCAGGATTCGTCCGAGAGTTCTTCGGGGGGTGACGTCCTGTCCTTCGACAGTGTACTCCATAGCGGTGGACAGCTAGGAGATGGGCGACGAGGCAGCGGCGGGCGGTCGGGTGGTCACCCGTCGTCGATGAGCCAGCGTGCAGGCGGCCGCACTTGAGCTAAGCCAGACAGGCCTAGCTCAGCGTACGGCGTGGTCGAACACTTTCGAATCGCGACGTTTCGCATCCGCGCTTCATGGCACGAAATCGTTCCGTTTTTTTTAATATGGCTCTTTTACTTGCATTTGATAACTACGAGATTTTATTACGTATTTACGGCTTGCTAATAAACGTTTGCGAGAGAATATGGAGATCAAGAAAAATTTGAGAAGCAAGCTTGTTTTAGTAGCCATGTGTTGTACTTGAAAACTACATCACTTCTCAAATAAAAAAAAAAATATGATACAAGAGCGCACGAGCGCGATGGCACAAGAGTTCAAAAAATCACGTCGCCAAATCAAGGAATATCACTGGAACGAGACGGCAGCCGTGAAAGGATCACTTTGGCAGCCTTACGCAGCGCAGCATTTCTTCGTTTACCGTGCCGCATTCACTCTCAGAAGGGCGGGGGGCACGCAGGCCGTGCGCCATCGAAAGCAGCCACAGGAGCAGTTATCTACAGCTTCCCTGAAGTGTTGCCCCAGTAAACACATAAGCAAAAAATGACCTGCGGAAGATACGCGCGAAACCAATGCACAAGTGTGAGCGATGCCTTGGTGACCCGACAGTGCGTCGAACAAGCCCTCGTTAGTAGACGAGCCTGCACATTCCCCACATTTCTGGCCGTCGACCAAAAAAGTGAGGCAGTAGACTATTTAGCGAAATGACAGATACGCCGTAAAGCAAAATAATATAGTTTACTTTGCAATGTTTAAACTTCGAAAAATTCCGCTGAACTTTTGGCGTGCATTATTTGTCGCATCTCATCTAGTCGCGCTTCAATCGTACGCCGCATGTTTAGTTCTGTGGTAACACGTTTTCGGCCGCTTTTCGTTCCAGCTTTCGCGACCGATATGAAGTGACCTTGGTAAAATGGATGCTGCATACCCGGCACGATGAATATGGGTGGCTGGCTGGCTCTGTTTTCAGGTAATCCCTTTCAGTGTACTCCCATGCCATGCCGTCGTAATCCCATGCCGTCGGCCTGCATAGGTGATCAATATAATAAAACACACATTTTTCACAATGACCGATGGCCTGCTAACAGTCGGAATAACAACACGACACTATTTCCCCGCGTGGGAAAGAAAAGGAACACACTACAACAATTATCTAAGTACCGCATCCACCACGTGTCACCTATAAATTGAATATAACAGCCTCTCCGATTCTGTGCAGCGATCGGGTGATTGCACTGGACACTGAAAATTCACATGACTAATTGCGAAATGGTGAGTAGACACATTTTAACAACCATCAAAGGTTTGTCAATAAAAATAGTGCTGCCCATAGGGCCCCTTTAAGGCACTGTCTTTCTATCCAAGCAGATAAAACAGTGAACTAGAAAATAATGCGATACAAAACAACAAACTTGGTATCACGTGGGATGCGAAAGAAATGCACCCCTTGGAATGGGGCTTGGCGCGGGTTCACTTGGCCACTGTGCGGGCACCATGGTGCACAGCAGCACGCGCCGTACGGATGGTAACTCCCAGAGAGCATGGCCTGAAAAAACGTGGCAATACTTGCAAGTTAGCACATGTACAGCAAAGCTTTGAAGTACAAGGAAAGCGCAAAAAAGTGCCCGACGATTACGATGCTGCTTAATGGGGAATTTAAGAGCAGTTCTGCTTCTTTGGCTGTTCAGACTTTACAGACGGCGGTGACATGAGCTGGGGTGACCCGTCACGGTTACGCGTCACTCTATGGGGGAACCCAAGCTCAAGTTTGGGCTCGACGCTCGCGCCGCCGACCTATGCGTTACTGGGGATAGATCTGCCGGCAAAGGCGGTTTATCACCAGATTTGTCAAGCGGCGGCGGCATGACCACGTGCGCGCATGCGCTCCTCATTCGGCCCAGACCACTGCTAGTCAGCAATAGTTATATTGCGATGCACCACAGATACAATCCGACAGCTCTGCGCGTGCGCGGAAGCGGGGGCAGCAGTGTTCTGGCGAAAGGAGCGCCGTGGATATTCCCAGTTACGATAAGAGCAGTGGCGCCGCTCGACGTTGCTTAGGAAGCCTATAGATGTGTAAGGTGCACGTAAATACAGCTATCGACAGTTGCGAATGATACCGTTTCTTCCTTACTACAAAGGGAACATTGATGCAGGCGTGCAGATGGTACTGCGTTGAGCACAGGTAGGATGAACACGCGGGCACAGAGTAATATAAAAAAGGATAAGAGAGGACACTCCCATAGGCCCCTGCAGCTGATGTTAGAGTCACTGCTGATGTCGGTTCGCAGCGCACCAAACGGGCGTGGGGAATCTTTGCAGCCTCAGAGATGGGGAACGCAGAAAAGGCGATTTCGAAGACCATTTTCTAGCGATCAGAAAAATTACACGGCCCCCAAGACGACTTCTGTGCGTGTGCTCGTCCCGGAGGCCATACTTTTTTTATTTTTTCACGCATCGTTTGCACGCATTGATTAGCTTCGTGTAAGCTGTACCGCCAGAGCGGCAAGCACACGATGCCACTGTGTGTTTATGCAGGTATTTTAAATAAAACATAAGAATTCTTGGAAGAGACGAGAACTTTTATTTTCGAGTCATTCTTGGTAAGCCCATGCACACTTTCTCAATTTTTGATGAACGCGCGCACGAATAGATGGGTTCATTGCACAGCTGCGATATCTTGAGTATAAATTTTACAGAAGAAATAAACAAATAGGCGACATTATGAAAATCCCCGCACAACAGTAAAACTGCTGTAAACGCACAAGTACACATGCAGTCACGAGCAGATGCCACAGCTAAAACAAAGCAATTTTTGGCGACATGCATGCGTTACTGAGGCAGGAGTGTTCAGAAGATTACGTCGTAGCCTCAGCTAACAAACATCTTTCTCGATTCGCAAATTCTCTCTAATTGCGCTCGTAATAAGAACTTCAAGCAATCTGCGAACGCCACAAACAATGATGCCTAGCATAACTGCACTCTTCACACTATTCACACTATTCACACATGCATGCATTGAATTCGAACTACTTGTACCGGCACAAAGAAATCCTGACGACGCAAGCGGCGACTCACTTGCTCGCGCCAAGAAACAATTTTCTCGCAAACATGCGTGAAGTGAGGAGCACAAAAAAGCTCTCTGTGCCTAACAGCAAAATGCGACAAATGTTAGCTTAAAGGGCCCCTAAACCACAACGAATTCAAAGGCTAGACAGTAGTTTCTTTCTCGCCTTCACTACCCTTCCCACTAGCGCTCTCTCCTCCTCGCCACTTATTTCTCCACAAAACACGTGGAATGTCAGCACAACGCGTTGAGCTAGTCAGTATTTCACGCTTTTCGACTACACGCTGCTATCTCTCCTTGCGCAGTCGCAAACGCAAAAAACGAAGTGAAACCAGTTTATGGCGCACGATAGTCATGCGAGACAAGCCAGAACGGGCATGCGACTGCATGGTAAAGCAGAGTACGAAACAATTAACAGCAGATATATTTCGTATATCGACCAATCGAGAGCTTATTTCATCCTGACGTCAGGTGAGCAAACTGCTGACGTCACGGACTGTGCCGCGACAACGGGAAACGCCGGGTGAGAATAAAACGCTCATTTTTCGTATTTTCAGAGGCTGTTTAGGGGCCCTTTAAGGCTTATATGACGAATACAATACGCACTTTGCAAATTAATGACGGCGTTCTTACCAATAGCAGCAGCCAAGCAGAGAGGCACGCGAAACAAGCGAGGGCCACGAAGCACGTCGAACACGTTATCGCACATCTTTTATCGCGTCACCCTGCAGCTGTCCGTACTTCATTGCATTAAACGTTCATGAACACGGAGCGTGATAACGTTGCCGTCGCGTCGACGCCATTCTGCACTACTCTCGCACCCGATACCCGATTCATGTCCGATCCTGCCCGACAATATCGAACCGTCCAATCGCCGGCGATAAAGATAAATTCAGAGCCGCACTGCGACAAGTAGATGTATATTGAAACTAGAAAAGGTACTAAAGTAGATAACAAGTACGCGCGTTTCCTTGAAGATAGGGGGTGATGTGTCGCCCTCTCACGGCCGACAGGAAGCTGCGTAGCTAGCTTCGCCGCTTTTGGCCGGAGTGACCACTCTTGTAATTTGTATGTTACTCTATGTTGAAACTGCGTAGTGCAGGCCTTCGCAGTTTCGGATGAGTCCATCTTTTCGACACGACATAAGACCAAAGATTGCGAGTCTGGAGACTGCCAGGTATGGTAAACTTACTGTTTTGAAAAGCGAGTGTTTTGCTTTATTTAACAACGCCACGCAGGAAGGCCCGGACAACGTGCAACGAGTTTCTGCTGATCAAGTGCGAGCGTGTGGGGTGCGGTTTCGAACTATGGTTTAGGGCCCCTGCAACGTATACGTGGGCATTTATCGTCCAAACAATACTGCAGTATTTTGAACAATGTGCTGTCGCCACACGCGAGCAGTTTATTCCCCGACGGGAATTATCTTTTCCAACAGGACCGGTCGCCGATCCACACGGCACGGGTTGTGAAGGACTTCCAGGCGGAGCAGCACATACCCCTTCTGGAATGGCCTCCGAAAGGGACGGACCTGAATGTTATCGAAACCGTGTGGGGCCACTTGAAAGCTGCCTTAGCAAGGAGGCCCCTTTATTCCGTAACATCGGACCAGTTGTGGGTCGCAGTCAGCAACGAGTGGGAAAGTCTAAAGGCCGATCGCGAATATGTTCGATCACTTTACGACTCGCTGCCGTCCAGAACAGCTGCAGTCGTTGCTGTCAGGGGTGACATGACTCGATATTAGATTTGTTTCTATTTGGTTTTCTTGTCGTGCGTTTGTTTAACTTGAATTGCAAGATTGCAGTTTTCTTCAATAAATAGTTCAAATATAAACTGTCTTACACTCAATTTTTTTTTTTCATTCACGCACCAATTTTTAATCAAGATGGACCTTGAAATGCAGGATGCATCAGCTTAGCAGACAAAAATGCGGCTAGCAGACGACGAACAAGCGTATTCGTGACGTGGTGCGCACGGTGGACAGAGTGCATCGCAGAGCACATGTTGCGCATGTGCAACGTTTCCAACGATGGCGCTGAGAGTGCCGTCGGCCACACGTTTGCGTGTTCACCCCAGTGCTCATCGCTGTATGCTTATCGCTCATTAGAGAGTAATAGCTGAGCGGCTCAGCGGGCCAGCGGGCCCAGCGAACGAGCGGAGACGCCTACTGCGCATGCGCGACCCGCTGGCATAGCCAGCGTTTTTACGGAGCGAGCCGCTCGCACGCTCATTTCGTCTCCTCAGCGAAGCGTGCGCAGCGGACGAGCGTGCGAGCGTTTTCCAAGCAGAGCCGCAGCTCGATTGACAGTAACTTCAAGCTTGTTCAGCAGGTGGCGCAGCAGTGCGCTCCGCTGAAACAAGGGGGGCATCGCTCAGCTATTACTCTTGTTTTTGCCTTGCGCTCCGCTGCCCCCTCCGCTCCTACGCTGGGTCCGCTGGCCCGCTGAGCCGCTCAGCTATTACTCACTATTATCCGAGCTCTGCATGACCACGAGATGCGCCCTATATGGTTCCACATTCCGCTATGCCCTCCGTGTTTGCTTGGAATGAGGTGCAACGGACGCATAGGAGCTGCGCTCTAAAAAAGTGACTTATCTTTCGTTCAAGACGGAAGGACGATGCCGATACGAAAGCAGCAGAGGTTTCTTCCACACGACAGATTGAAGTTCGCACGAGGGAAGTTTGACGAGGCTCCACGCTGTCGAAGAAACTAGCCAAAATACCATGAAACGCACTAACAATGACGGCTCCTGGCTGGGCAAGGCTTGGCTTTGTGCCATGGATTAAAGAGCCACGAAAACGCGCAGTCACAAATATTCAACTAATTACATAAGTAAAATTGTGTAGCCTGATCAGCAACAAATAACTGTGCGTCAACTTAATTTTAAACAGTATTTTTACCACTCTCGCGCCAGCTAGCGGTTGTGTATAAGACAAGGTTTTCACGTGATCATGACGCACTTCCGCAGGCCAGAATTGCCCGAGTGTCCTCTAATTTTTTTTTCTATTTCTCTGTGGTTAAAGGCGTTGGCAAATGCCCGTCGTCCCCAAGAAGCACAAGTGTCTTCACTCTCTCGTGGTCCGATGAGCGATGCACTAGCAGCAGCTGGACGGAAAGTGGCCGATCGTTCAGTCCTCGTAGCGAGTTAAAAAGTGCTTGTCTTTCATAAGAACTTGTTGCCGGGCTAGTTGATTCATAAGACTTAACTGTTTGTCTTTCCAACGTACATCGAGGACATGACATTATCGAGGTCTGACGTTTTCCTCAATGCCACACACGTCGTATGCCGCACTGTCAGTCATTCCAATTAACGTAGTGTATGCCTTCATGTAGGCAACCTGCAGCAATGAAGTCCGGATGGAGGTCGGAGCCACAGTGAATAGTTCATGCCTTATGTTTGGTGTGTTTCACCCTGACAGTGAGAGGCAATGTGGCAGGTTTCGAAGCTACCTTACAGTGTCTGTCCTAGAAATTAGAAATAGAGCAACGCTGCCATGTTAAAGCACAAAATATTGCCGGAAAGCATCTAAGTTTGAAAACCATAAAAAACTTTATCTGAAAATCGCAAACTTTACTTAGAGCAGCATTAATATTTTTAAACGAAGAAATATTTAAAATATCGTAGGCTATCCTAAATATCCTAAGAAACCATCGCGTGATAGTGGGTCGATTCCCGGCACTTAAAGCCGCATTTCGATGGAAGCGGAGCGTATAAAAGCTCGCAATTTCTTTTTCTATGGACGCACTTTGAAGAACCCCACAAACTCGAAATTAAACTGCAGCGCCTCATTACGGCCTCTATACAAGTTAAGGCAAAGTTGTACTATGGGGCGGCGCGCTCGCATTTCCGTAAACTCCAAAAATATACTTCATAATTATACTTAAGAACGCTGCAGAGATTCTTTCGTATTAAAAGCTCACATGCGCGCGTCAGCACGAAGCGATCTCAGCAATTCGTTATATTGTTATTACCAGCCCGAACATCCATGCAAAGAGAAGAGCGGATATGTGACCAAGTTTCTAATGAGGGGTGTTCCTTTACGGCGAACGATAAGAGAAGTGCATCCCTACCTGTCTCCGCGAAAAGCGAATATGAGGATCATGTTTAGTGCAGCGCAAACCGACGTAGAGGGAAAACAGAAGGCACACGGACGGGGCAGTTTCTTTTTTTTTTTTAGCACGGGTGTTTATTAGACATATTATTCTGTAACGCGAACTGTGGGCAGGTGTTAGTTAGCAGTGTCCTTTGCGGCTTCTAAATACGTGGAAAGATGGCTTCCTAGAAGGCCTCATATGGTACACCTACATGACCGCTAGGCGATCGTCCGGCTGTCACCCACGGTGATGCTGTCCAGGTCGACCTGGAAGCCGGCCAGCCATCCGTCGGACAGCGTTAGCGCTCTATGCAGGGCGTCAGCGACGTCGTCTGTGCTTGGGTAGGCGGAGAGCACCCCGTAGCGGTTGCGCCGCCGTCGCCAGAACAGCGTGAAGTCCACTTGAATGCGCACGCCTTCACGGCCTGGACGTAGCAGGCACCTGAAGTCTTCAACCAGTGAACCGCTGTACCTGCTGGCCACGGTCTTATTTCCGTATATGGAATCCAGCTTATTTTCCAGGTTCTTGACAGTATCCAACTTGTAAGCCGAGATCGCCGCAGGTGTGCCGACCACGCAGTAGTTGCTCTTATTTGGGGCCATTTCGAGGGAGCCTTCGACAGCCACCAACACTCCGCGAGGTGGTTCGACGTGCAGTAGCATGGCGACGCAGGCGAGGCAGACCGCGATGGCGACCAGCAACAGCACGCAGAAGGCGCACACGAGCCGCGCGGTGAGTCGGCGACGGTAGTATTTGCGCTGGAACGGCTTACCGCCTATTGAAACGTCGGGAGGATACACGTCCGAGCTCATCCTTTCCAGAGAATCCGTTTCGGGCGCTTCTGTTGTTGTTGCCGCGTCCGTTGTAGTGGGATGCGAAAGCGTGCATGTTTCAGCCTTTCCAATGCTGCTCCATTCACATTCCGACACATGCCTGGCTCTGTCCACAGTAGAAAAGAGGCGCATCGTGCAAGCATCTCCATCTTCAGGAGGTCGTTGGTCCGGTGGCTCATTCGGCCGTATGGGCGTCGACTGCCAGCGGGTAGCCATGAGCCCGCGATGAAACGGATGTTAAGGCAGGCGGTTAGCTGCGATGGACGAAAGCGGCGCACTGTGCGTCTGGCTCATTCTGATAAGCAGCGAGACACTGGAAACTGAAAACGTCGGGAGCCGAAGCAGTGGCCGATTCACGTGCTTTCGACGTCACACTTGCAGATACACTCTACAAAAACCAGAAAAAAAACGCGTAAAAGCGGTGTCTTTTCGGCTCACAACAATAATTGTCACCAGGCTAGCTTGCGTTTCCTTTCTTGAAAACTCTGAGCTCGCCACTTTCCGATCCAGAATGCTATATGTCACGCTGATAGCACGCACTCGGGCTTTATTCTATGGCGCGCACGCAGCCTGTGGCCTCGAAGTACCAATCTCGCAAGGATAATTCAAGGAAAGGCACCCAACAGACAGGGTGTATTTTTTTTAACAACAATACAGATTTTTACAGATACAAATTTACAGATAAATTTTACAGATACAAATCCTGAAAGAGCCAGGCTCTTGTCGTTTGCGCACACGAACTGTAAGTACGTCGAAGCGGAAACACGTTGCCGCGGCTAAAACGACATTGAAGCAGCTCATTAACAAAAGCTCGTTCTTAGTAATTGGCTCGAGAGCAGTTGTTTATATTAGAAACTTGTAGTGCATGACAATTTATGGCACACCCCCCCCCCCCTTTTTTTTTTCAGAAATCACTAAAGTCGCACGTAATTTCAGACATTCATAATCGAATTTTAATGGCGTAATTGAAACTTATCACGCCCGCGGCGCGCACGAAACCTGGCCACTCTGTTACGTCAGACCGTAATATCCCTCGGCAAGGAAGCGACGAAATTTGAATAAACACGCGTCGTGGCCGTATCTATTCATAAAAAAAAAAACCGGCAAGCCATGTCACTTGTGCCGGCAGATCGCTTTAGCTTTGCGTGTCGTGTTTGGCGCTTATCTGTTTCTTTCGAGCTGTACGCAAGAAAACCGCAATATCAACCCTTCCTTTGCGAAGCATAAAACTCTAGGGCAGCTACTGCGGCGCTTGTCCTTGCAGACAGACAAAATAGTTTTTCGCGCCTCTTTATAGTGTAAGAAAGAAACAAACAAGCACGGCATATCGCATGCAAACAGTAACCTGTCTACTTGCGTACTTCAGAATGCTTGCCGATTTTCCCGACCAGATTCTGCTTCACAGCGCCGAGATTCAAATTTCATCGCTTGTTTGTCACAGATAGTTCCGCTCTTGTAACAGAGTAGCCGATCGCGGTCAGTTTCGATATCATCAATAAAATTCCATGATGAATATCTCAAATTAAATTCAACTTTAGTCATCTCTAAAGAAACTAATAATAATTGTAGGGGTTTTACGTCCCAAAATCACGATCTGATTATGAGGGATGGCGTAGCGGAGGGCTGCCGAAATTTGGACCACCTGGTTTTCTTTAACGCGCACCTAAATCTCGGCACACTGGCTTCGAGCATTTCGCCCCCCATCGAAATGCGGCCGGCGCGGTCGGGATTCGGTACCGCGACCTTCGGTTGCACCATAACCCCTAAAACTTCTTGGCGGGTTCCTGAAAAAAAAGAAGAAAAGAAAAAAGAAAGGGTATGCCATAAATTATCACCGACTACAACCTTCTATTATACACAACTGCGCTCTAATGAAGAATTAAAAAGTTTACTGATGACTTTTTGTTAATTTTTTAATTTAACGTCACTTTAGTCGTGGCAGAACATTTCCGCATCGACGTAGATTTCGTTTGCGAAAACAACAGGAGCCTGACTGTCATAGCGTTTTTATTTAAAAAATGTGTATTGCGTAAAAAAAAAAAAGGAAAACCCTGTATATTGCACGTGCACGTGCTTTAAGGATTGATTGATCTAGGCATAACAGTTGGTAGAACACGACGTTCTATGAAACGAAAGGATATTAACGCGAGAGCGTTAAAGAGCTCGTTTCGCAGAAATTCCGGCGTCGGTGTCGGCGGCGGCGTCGTTGATTGTGAGCGAAAAAATCATATCTTGTCAGTGACCGAAAAATCAAGAAAGATGCAAATAAAATAAATAGTAAAATTTCCGGGTCCGAATGAGGATCAAAACCAGGCCGTCTGCGTGGCAAGCAAGTGTTCTACCACACAGCAACACGCGTCCTGTATACAGGCGTCACAATAGAACATGTAATATCGCAGTAATATTGGGTGGTACAAGCGTACATTGCCATCGGCTGTCAGAAGATGTGAATATCATAACGACATTGTGGTTCAAAGCCGTCCACCCATTACAAAAGGCACACACGTTACTGGGCGTATTCCCTTAAGACCACGTAGTGGGTGCATAGCAAGTTCGGAAACATTTCCCGCATTTCCCGCGCATAATTTCTCGTGGTTTAAAGCATGCTACCGATTACATATTATGCACTAAGGGACTGAAGTACGCACTAGGGACAGGATATCGCTATCGCGTTCAACTCTTAAAGGCGAAGATTAAGGGTCCCCCAATTTTTTATAGAAGTAGCTAATTGCAAAAGGAAAGAACATGAAAGGAGGTAAGGCGTTCCGGACATGGCAGAGTTCTACGTAATACTTTCCGCATCATAAACGCAAGATATATGTGTTTAACGCCAGTATATTTGCTGTTTGGTAAGTTCAGTTTGTTTTAACTATGTCATGTATGAGTTGAACATGTCCTTACCTACTTGTGCACATGCACATCTGGCTCCAGTGCTCAAGTCGTTCAGCAGGACCTACACTGCATAATCATAATAAGTTCTTTAAAAAAAGACATAAGCGCGATTTTATATTAAATAAAAGACGAATAGCTACACCCGATTTTACTAGAAAGGTAATGAAAACGTCTCGCTATGAGTTAGCTTTTCAGTGGTTCTAGTTTGTACGCGGCACCGCAAGTTTCTGAATGTCGATATTTAAATACGCTCGTCGCAGCTGCAGAGCTGTCGGACGTGCATTACGAAGGATCGCAGCGCCACCGATGACCACAGACTGAACGACTGTTTACGGGATGCAGTCACCATGCGTGCGCCACGAATGTGCCCTCACCCTCGCTGCCAGCAGCCACGCCCTCCGAGTATCGCGTTTCCGAGCACTGTACAGTGGGACAGCTCTAGGCATTCTATTTCCGCGTAGTATGTAGCCTATTACATATTTCGAGTGGAGGTTTTTCTATAGCTATTTATGAGCGATTCGCAATATTCGCTGTCGCCCATGAAATAAAATGGTTCGGGTAACGTGAAAAAATCTGTCGTGTACGAGCTGCAACATGTTCGCGCTACAGAAAAACACATCCATCAATTACATCCCAGTGATATCAGAGTGATTTCTACATCACGGGGATCGTCACTGGTGATGCCACTGGGCGCACACCATGCCACGATGATGTGCTATCACTACTTTACATATCGATGAGGGATTTTTTTTTATTAATGAGATACCAATTATATGGACAGTCTCGACGGGTTTTTGCCGTCGCCGCCGCCGTCATTTCGCGTATAAAATCTAAATTGATATATCCCCCCAGCGCATCGTACGTTCTACCCGCGGGTAACAGCGCGGGAGCGGGGGCGACAAACGCGGCTGAAGCGGACATCAAACGAGCCGGCCCATCTCCGTCGCTGCGAGGCATATGCGATAAGATCCCCCCCGCCTGTTCGACCAGCCGGGGAATGCTGAAGAGAGGAAACGCCCCGCGTGTCTTTAACAAGCGCGTAAAGACGCGTGGGGGGGGGGGGGGTACCTCATGCAGCCACTGCGACCTTTGGTTTTACGAGCGCGGTCGCCGCTGGCGCACGCGTTATCTCGCAATCTCAGCAGCCGGCAGCGGGCGGCTGGCTCCTACGTGCTCCGCTCTCAACGCGAGGAGATTGTGTCCCTGGAGCGGCCGTATGCTCTTAAACCAGCATTTTGTAGAGTTGCGTGAGATCGGATCCAATGAGTTAGCTGCCAGCCTCACTTCGAATAACATTAGAATTTGTTGCTATCGCATTCATTGCTTCACCCTTGCGGTGAAACTGTGACTTTTTTTCAGTCCCGAGAAAGTACCCATGGAAACTATCCAGTGGGAAAGCTGGAGAATATATGAGATAGTCCCCAAAGCGCTATTCACCATATATCTATATAAACAATGTGCTCAATGGAAGCATCAATTTTTGGACTGTGAATTGCGTGGTATGTACTAACAAATTTGTTGGGGATTTACATTCAAAACCACGATATAATTATGTGAGACGCCGCAGTGGAGGGCTCCGGAAATTTTGACTACCAGGGGTTCTTAAATATAAGCACAAGGGCCTCTAGTATTTCACCTCCATCGAAATGCGGCCACCGCTGCCGGGATTGGATCCCACGACCTTGGCGGTCAGTAGTCAAGCACCATAACTGCGAAACCCCTGCGGCGGGTGGCGTGGTATGTACCAATTACCGTGATTTTTTTTTCTCTTTTTTTTGTTCTTTTTGTCCGAAGTGTGAAACCATGTTTAGTAACTGGAGAGGTACCGCACGGTGTTTCATATATCCGGTGCGACGCTATATAGAAGATAAGGAGATTTCTCGCTGTAAATGGGTTCGAATCAAGAAATAGCTTAATGAATTTACCGCGCCTAACGTAATTTTTTTTTAGTTTTTAGGCTGAGTAATTAATGGAGCTGTTTTGTTTCTTAGGAATAAACGAACCCCTTTATTTTTGCGGTCGTGAATGGGTTGTTCTGGATCGGTTAGCATCTCTTTGTTTTCGTATCGTAGTCTCCGCGATCAGCTCCGGCAGCTCGCAGCCGGAACTAATCACGGAGGCCCAGCGCGAGACGCGCGGACTTGCACATTTTGCTGACCGAACTTTTTGCGTAACTTCTACAGCCTTGCACCTGATGTAGGAAACGCCGTATAGTGGGCCAGTGGCGAGTGGGTAGGGACGCAGCCACAATTTTTTTTCGGTGGAACGGAGGGGGGGGGGGGGGGTCAACCAGAATTTATGTATGTGCGTGCGTGTGTTTGCATGTGTGCGAGCATATATGCACATGGAAAATTGAAATATTCCAAGATGATTTGAACTTCACCCCTCCCCCCCTCCTGGGTACGCCAGTGGTAGTGGGACTTTCCCAATTTCTGTGGCACATACCTGCGCTCGGGTTTTCTGTTCGCAGGTTTACTGTCCGTGGAATTACGACTGGCCTATAGTTAGATACAGCTGCGCCATAAAAAAGAGTTTCGTACTGTATTATCAATCATTGACATTCCCAACACCAAACACTAAGCGTATGGGCAAAGAAGCGACGCGCGGTCAGATTTCGACATCACACGCGTCACTTTTGATATGATGAACTTATATCGAATAATAACTTTCGTGTAATTCCGTTGGCCATATATATGACATAATTTGCAAAGGAATGGTGGATTTAAAAAAAAGTTATTCGTTCTTAATATAAGCATTTTTAAAAGCACACGTCCTTGTTCTCTTCTCCCGCTACGCCTGCGGTGACGTAGCTTTCCATTCTTCTTTCGCGCTTCTTTTTTTGTTCGTTGTCAGTGACACGCCACTCCACTTCAAGGCTGAAAACATGCCGTGGATTCGTCGCTCTTGTAGATGACGTAGTCCCCCGATCGACACACCCAGCTGCTATAAAATGAACAAGCGAAAGGGAGATGATCGAATAAACACGCGACAAATAAATGCGAGCGATCGTTCCTTCGAAGTCGCATAACTTCTTTGTGATTTCCTCGATAAAACATACTACGAAGCTTTCGCTAAGATTGGTGCATCACAATCATAAGTGGCGTGGTTTGTTTTAACCACAGAATGTTTTAGTTGTGCGACGGCCTTTCGTCCTACACCACGTAAATAGGGACTACCAGATTATTTCTTCTCGATTCAGCATTAAATAATATACATCTTGAAATGAAATGAACAAGCAAACTGTCCTTTACTTATTTATTTATTTATTTATTTATTTATTTATTTATTTATTTATTTATTTATTTATTTATGTATTTATTTATTTTTGGAACGTCGCGGGATCGAATCCCAGCCGTGGGGGGCTGCATTTTCGATGGAGGCGAAAATGCTTGAGGCCAGGTGGCCTAAATTCCCGGAGCCCTCCACTACGGAGTCTCTCATAATCATATAGTGGTTTTGGGACGTTAAATCCCCAGATATGATTATTATTATTATTTATTTTTGATGTGTGCGGACCAAACTGCGTGCCTTCCTGCTGAGGTTCGTTTTATTTCATTTCAATACGTCCACTGGTGAAAGTTAATCAACCATCCGAAACGTTAGCAAGAAATAAATCAATATTTGTTGTGTTTCCCATTGCAGTACTTTCGACGCATATAAATGTACATGAAAGCTGTTTTCGCGGGGCTGCATGTAATCGCGCTCGGCGTGCACAGAGCGCGGGCGTTAATCCCGTTTCAAAATACCCCGTAGGCGAAGCTGAAGTGTTGCACGACGGCTTTCGTGCTGAATGCATGGTATAAAGGAGCCAAGTGCTGGATAACCGTAATTAGCCCGAGATATTGCGCTGAGGGCAGTCACGTTTTGACACCACAGTAATTTTCGGCGCTTCCCGCAATATCCTCCGGGTGGGCAATACTCTCGAAACTTTTAAAAGCATCTGTCTTCAAGATATTAAAAAAAAGAAACAACCTAATCTCGCGTGACAATTAGTTTCGCTGAATGCAGCCAAACGAGCTCTAGGCTGTTGATAATAATTTTATAGATCAACAAGTGAAGCGTTACGATGACAGTGCGGACGAACTTGTCAGAGATGCTATACAAAAGCTTCGCGTCATCAAAACGTATTTTGCTATGAGTATTAAGACGCCATTTTTTGCATTGCGCGTCTCAAATTGGCAACGTTATAATCGATGGCTCGCCAGGACAATGAAAACATGAGGATGGAAATGGCGTCGACGAAAATCAGGTTTGAAAGAACGTGCTCGAAAACCCTGCCCATCTCCGCCGGCCTGTGTCACAAACAGCTATGGCCATGTGAGGCATGACAACAGGCGGCACAAAACACTGCTGCATCTCATGCACAACTTATGCCAGTCAGGCTCCTGTCCTTTTCTCACAGCAACTCTACGTCGAGGCGGAAATACTTTACCGCAGCTAAATTTACGTTGAAGTGGCTAATTATCAAAAGCTCATTAACTAATTAATTGTTTACTCGTGCGCAGTTGTCTATATTAGAAAGTTGTAGTCGGTGACCACTTATGGCGCACGCTTTTCTTTTTTTTTTTTAAATCACTGAAGCTGCAGGTAACTTGACGTGTTCATCATCGAATTTTGATGGCGATATCCAAACTGACCGCATCCGGCGCAAGAAACGCGGCGACTCTGTTACGTCAGACAGGAATTCCCCGTGTCAAGGAAGTGATGAAATTTGAATGAAGGCACGTCGAAGCAGACTGTGGTCAGGAAAACGCCGCCTCGTCTGAAACACACAAGTAGACCACTAATATTCTTTGCGTGCGATGTGTAGTGCTTGTTATAAAGAGGAGAGAAAACTTTCGCCTGTCTACAAGAAGAAGAGCCGCAGTTGCTGCCCCTGAGATATATGCTGTACGGCGTAAAATAATCTGTATATTGTGGCGGAAAATAAGTTGTTTTATTGCACATAGCCCGAAATAAACAGACAAGCACCAATCACCACCCGCAAAGGTATATAAGGCCTGCTGGTGCAAGTGATATGACTTACCACTTTTAACCACGAGATACTGCCACGACGTGTGTTCATTCAAATTTCGTCACTTCCTTGTCACGGGAAGTTCCGGTTTGACGTAACAGAGTGGCCGCGTTTTCTGCCCGCAAGGCGCGATCAGTTTCGATGTCAAAATTGTCAGACCCCACACCTCGTGGGAATCGGTTTCATGCCAAGCAGCCGGCAAGTAATTGTCTATGCTTCAATTTCTTCTTTTTTCTTTCTTTCTTTTTTTTTTTTTTTTTTGAGGAGGCTGCTCACCTTAGGGCTGAAGTACAAAGAGCCTGGTCAAAAATAAAGTTCATTTTTCTCTCTCTTTGGCATTGAGCAAAGCGTTACGAGGTGGAACGACGTTAAGTGCAGTAGTTGTGTTCACATCGCGCGCTTACCAGGAACGTCCACTACACTGGCGTGTACTGGTGACTAAACTGGGCTACTTATGGTCTGACATAACGTCAGCACTCACATTAGAGCACAGACGTCAGCATTTTCGAAACGAAGTGCGCTTTACTGTGTGACGATGTGAATGTCACACGTAACTTCCGTTAGCGTATTCTCCCCGGGGTCGAGCAACGCTTCAATATATCTTGCTGAATCATAGGAATACAAATGTAATGTTTATTAGACTGCTATGAAAGTGGAGCCAGCATTGGAACCACAATTGCATTTACCCGGCATGACGTCTGTGTCATGGGTTTACATATGTAACGTTTATTGGTTTGTTATAAAATTAGATAGCCAGCACTGCAACCACAGTTGAAGCTGCACCGACCTTACGCCTGCATATTGTATTTTTCCAAAGCAGTTTGAAGAGCTGGTGTGGCTCTGTGGTAGAATACCTGAAGTTCCCTCGCTGGGAGTCGAACCTACGACCTCTCGCTCCGCAGCGCGCGGCGCGAAACCGCTCGGCCACAGAAACGGAGGTACCCCTTCTTGCTAACGGCAAGCTATTTATATACACCATATACCGTTGGCGGTCCTCAGAGCTCGTCGACTTCAGCGCGTTTTCGTGATCACTAGCGAGATGGCGCGAAGGTGGCACTGAGTGCGCGCTCTAAAGGTCGTCGCGCCTCTCGCTGCGATGAGCGCGCGCCTCCACGGGGCGTGGTCGCTCGTCCGCGCGCGCTTATCTCGTGTTCGGGGCACTGGGGCGTTCTGTAAGTCTTGTGATTCCACCGCAAGTTTCCTTTGAAGTTACAGTGGTTAAAGAGTGCACTTCGCTAGCCGGAGCGGCCGCGTTTACGAAAGGAGCGCGCAGCTCACACACGAAGTAACAATTGTGACAGTTATTCACGCTCGTCCTGTGCGTTCGTTTCATGCGTCTTTCTTTGTGTTAGAGCAGCGCGCGTTAGGTGACGAGCTCTGACAGTGAGTCCTCGCTCGTCCTGTGTATGCTCATTTTGTGCGTCCTTTCTGCTTGAGGTGCGCGCTGCAACTTTCGAGCTGCTTGCCGTTCTTTGCATGACATTACAATTTGTTGCTGTAGCATTCATTCATTCGCCCTTATGGCGAAACAATGCACAATAAACACTCAACTACCTCTGCGAAGGCGCGTTTCACTTTCGTGTTATACCGATTCCTTTGACAGAGGGATCAGTCATGTTTTTTTTTTCTTTTTTTCTTCTTTTTTTTTTTAATGTGAGCCGTCAACATCTTACACATGGTCAAATCATATCGGTTGTGAAACTTGGAGCGAAAAGTGGTCGAAAACCTATTGCCACAGACATCAACGCCCGCCGTACGATTGAAGCGCGACTAGGTGAGGATGGGACAAATAAAGAAAACCAAAAACTGAAGACAATTTTTTTTTCGAATACTTATAATTTTCTATATGCCGATGTAAACTAGAAATTTACTTTTCGGTTTATCTGACACTTGGCTAAATGGTTGATTGCCTCATTTTTTTTGTCGAGCGCCATGAATGGGGGGCGTACGCAGGCAGTCGGGCAGTCTGCTATCAGGGATTGTGTTTAGTTCGGCTAGAGTGTACTAGAACAGGGGAGTGCCCGGACCGAGCTTTGAAAAGTGAAGCCCTAACAGGGTCAATCCGCTTGCGGCGCTGCGATCGGTAGTCTGCAATGTGTCGTCGTTTTAAGAGCTGCGCGCGGCTCCATCAATGTGGCGCAGAGGTAGAATGCCCGCTTCCCACTCGAAAGCCCCGGGTTCAAATCGCAGCTGTAGATGTTGAGTTTTTATTTTTTTTTTCGTGTAACTTCTCATAGCTGTATTGTTTTTCCTTGTTTCTTAAAAGTAGCTGCAATTGGTACGTATTGCCACAGAAAGTAACTGAAATGTGGAATGAAATGCAAGATATTTGTCGGTGAGCGTAATTATTTACAGCGCCCCCCGCACGGCATTCAACAAATACGTAAAGTTTGGCCTCCGGGATTTCTCGTATTCGCTAAGATCTCCGAGTCATACTTAACGTCTTTGTTGAATGCCGTGAGGCGGCGCTGCAAATAATTACGCTCACTGTCAAATTTATTGTATTTTACTTCACATTTCAAGTTACTTTTGTGGCAATGCGTACCAATTGAAGCGAGATTTAAGAAACAGGGATAAACAATACAGCTATAAGAAGTTACACTAAAGAATAAAAATTCAACATCTACAGCTGCGATTCGAACCTGGGCCTTTCGAGTGGGAAGCGGGCATTCTACCTCTGCACCACTTTGATGGAGCCGCGCCCAAATCTTAAAACGACGACACATTGCAGACTACCGATCCCAGCGCCGCAAGCGGATTGACCCTCTCAGGGCTTCACTTTCTGTAAATTGCTGCTGTGGCCGTTCCGAGCACTCCCCTGTTCTAGTACACTCTAGTTCGGCGCATTGCCGGGTCAACGAGGCACAGCTCACTTTTGCGTGGTGGTTTCGTGCGTACCTTCAGTAGTTTATTTATTTGCTGATGTGCTGTTTATTGCGTGACATTTCAGAGCTGAACTAGCTCACAGAATGTGTAGATAGCCGCTCCTGTGACTGCCGACTACCTTCGCTGGCGTACGGCCGACGTGCCCTCGCCTTTCGTGACGGTGAATGCGACGCGCTAAGGAAAGAGACGCTGTACTCTAAAGGCCTGACCATACGTACGCGTTGCAGCGTGTCAGCGCGTGGCTTTTTGACGCGGCGTCGCGCCCTCTCTCTATAGAGAGAGGGGGGAGCACGGCTACGCGAAGCTGCGCGCCCTTTCTCTCCACAGGGAGAGGTCGCGGCGCCGCGTCAAAAAGTCACACGCTGACGCGCTGAAACGCGTGCGTGTGGTCAGGCCTTAAAGTTGCCAAAGTGACATTCTCAAGGCTGCTGTCTCGCTGCAGTGGATTTCCACGAGTGGGCAACGTGAGTTTTCGAACATTTTGCTATTGTGCTCGTGAATAGTTGTATCACTATTTCTTCATCTGCAAAGTTTTTGGTGTATATTGCAAGTACACTACTTGGGTAATAAAACAACCTTGCTTCCTCAATATTTCTTGTTGGTCTTCCTTTTCTCTCGTGCACCCAATTGGCGAGCCATAAAGGCGCAATAAAATCGCGTATTTATCAAAAGACATGTAAAAGGTCAGCAATTTAAAAAAATCAATTTCGCGCCATGTGGGGCAAATGCATGACGTCGCTACCACTTCCGGTTGTGACGTCATATTTTATTTTTTATTTTTTGTTTGCTGTTAAGTCCTCCCTACGCAGATGGCGACGGTGGCAACGAGCCGCCAGCTACTGGATACATGGGCTTCTATGGAAGTTACGCTACTATCTTACATTCGTACAGTATCTACGTCACATGTATTGACTGACGATTTGAATAACCTGCCAAGGGGTGGTGTGAGAACGACTGTTATAACGCGATGTATCTTCGTATTAGCTTGGCCAAATGTCTTACTTCCTTTTGATGACGATCAGGCCATGTTTAACAAATAAACCTCTACCAGTGCACTCCATGTCACTTTCGTTTAGTTTCGCCTATAATCCCCACAGGCACAGCACTATACCGCCTATCGCGTCAGAGTAGGACCATAGGAAGTAACTCGCGAGAGTCCGGAGCAATTCGCTCAGCCTAAGGGCTCCATCAACTCAACTACATCCCTTTAGCTGCCTTGCTTTTCACCAGAGCATCGACAGCATGGACAATGTGGGAAGATTATGTTCAGAGCTAACCACGGCATCAGTAACGGTTACAGCCACTAATGCCTGCGCAACGCATCCGCACTTCCCCGTTGGATGTGTTATGCTGCGACCATGCAGATTACGATAAACTTGCAAGAAACGATTGTTCCATATGTTTATATGCACAATGAACTTTTTGTTCCTAGTGTGAAAAATAAAAGAGTGTCCTCTGATACAACATTTATATTCTTATACAACAGGCTCAAGGCGCGCTAGCTGCACGGTCACTTCCTCTTTGCGGCGTTCACGTTATGTAAAGTGCACGGTAAGATAGCTACACCGGAGGACTTTCACCATATGCATTTGCCTAAGTCTTAGGCAAATGCATAAGGGACCCAGTCATTTTTTTAAGAGTTTACTAATTTGATGACACAACACAATCTTGCTTCAACGTCGTGCTAAGTGATATTATGCCTTCACGGCATCTCTTCTCTTTAATTTCAGGTATACGTATAACCTGGGGATGCCATGCTAGAAAGAAAACATTCGTATCAAGCCATAAATGTTGATAGGAAAGAGAATTTGTGATTTGTCGCTTAGGCTTCATTTCAGTACGCGTGAGAATAGAAGAGCAAGCTATTTTTAAACATTAGCGAACTTTGCCGAAGGACTTCAACAAAGAGCTGTCTCTGACGACTATATATATGCACTGGCACAGTTCATTATGCGCGAAGCAGGACAACGTTTTGTCTTGTCAGTGTGCGTGTTATGCCAGCGGACTTCCCCTGTATTGAATTAGACGGTGTGTTGCAAAACTGGCTCCGAAAGACCTAATGTGTCTCGGCAGGGACCTTCAAGCAAGGTTGTGTTGGTTCATAAATTAATAATCTCATCGTGACTCCATGAATATTTTTTTTTAATTTTTGCACCCTCCCAATTTAGCGCAGACAGTATATTATCAGGTCACTATATTAACTATGACGCTGATAACGCTATTATAAGGTAACTATGCAGCGAACACGTTGCAGTCTGTTCCCGACCCCGTTCTGCGTGACGACGCCGGGCAGGCCGACGCGACATGCGCGCAAATGTCATCCTGCTCGAGAGAAGCGGGCCTTAGACTCTTCAGCGGTGAAGAAAATCAGCTTAGACTACTCCTCTATTGGAGAAGTCACTCTCGCGTCTATGGGCTTTGTCTCTGCGGCCGAGAGGCTTTGCGAAAAAGCGAGAACACGGAGCAAGTATCGGTGCCCCTGAAAGACCATTTTAAAAAATTTCTAGCTTACAACAAAAATTGCTCTGATAAAAACTTTTCTCAGTTTGAAAGCAATACTATGCTTTTCCAGAAAAGTTAGTTCTGTTCTGTTCTGTGTTTACTGGCTTG
This sequence comes from Rhipicephalus appendiculatus, assembly GCA_030522465.1. Classification (NCBI taxonomy): domain Eukaryota; kingdom Metazoa; phylum Arthropoda; class Arachnida; order Ixodida; family Ixodidae; genus Rhipicephalus; species Rhipicephalus appendiculatus. Next base: position 181,690 of record JALIZH010010415.1, on the reverse strand, counting down.
CTGTGGAGAGGTTTATTACCTCGGCTACTTCATTTCTATAGGTTCCACAGCAAAAAAAAAAAAAAAAAGAAGGAAGAAGAAACGAAAAAAAGAAAACAGAAAAGTGGTTACCCGAAGTAAAAATTTAACAATTAAAAAAAACATATCGCACGCCACACGAGTTAAAGTCACAAGGTAATGTACAGTTCGCTTGCAGGAGTCCACAATGCAATAAAGCGTCCGCACGCACACATTTCTTGTTCTGCCCGCAGTATATGGACTAACACATCGAATGTTTTTACAGGAACACCTCTATGCTCGATATCCAAATAAACTTCAGTCGAAACTTGATTTATTCCCCGGCTTATCACCATCTGTCTGCTCCGTCGGACAATGTATTCGCCCAGAAACACCTTTTTTCCGCCTAGTACAAGTTTTTAGCCTTTGGTTCGTGAAATCTTGAAGCTTTGCTAAGAGCCGATTCTCCGAAAGGAAACTACATAAGTCCCTTATTTTGTGTCCTCTTTAACGGCCCTTAAAAATCAATAACTGAATAATAATCGCCAACTGTAATTCTTAGTGTAAGGTCTCTTTTGCATCTCCTGATAAATGCATGTTTTGTGCTTTTTTTTCTTTAAATAATAAAACTGGCATTTTAGCAACACTTGTATGCCGTGATTTGTTGCGTTACGACAAACTTCATGTGGTGCTTGGGCTAAGGTAGGAATTGTTTGGAGGCTAATATTTCAGGAAATGATTTTTTGCCTGATGACGAATAACTTCCAACTTTTGAAAAGAAGACGTATGTGGTCAGCTACCATATCATGGCACGCTTCACTCGGAATGACAACTGTTGCCTTTTTCTGTGCACCCAGTTCCTCTCTCCGAGAGGGGTAGTTCACATGTGTGCAGTTCCGAAGACATGGAGAACATTAGTGGCCCGCGTACACGAAAAATACAGGGGAATTGTAGAGAGAAAGAGAGATAAAGACAAACGTAGGAAGAAAGGCAGGGTGTGAGGTTAACCGAGGACGTGCCCGGGAGGCAACGCCACACTTGAGGAAAGGGAGGTAGAGAAAAAAAAAACACACACACACAACGTAACTTCTAGCCACCCTAACTTAACCGCGTACACTGAACAGCGCCAGCTGGAGGTGCGGTTAAAGGCTATTATGGAGGATTATACGCCTCATAAACCTTGGTAGCGCGAATAAAGCATTCTTCGTGGTGTTTTCTTGCGAACGCTGTCCTAGAACATTTTTAAGGCAAAAGCCTAAGACCTCTATTTTTCGAAGTCCCGTAGTAAAGTACAGGGAATGTCGTTTGAGCGCGAAAGCGGCGCGTCCCCCCTCGTCTTTGCGGCGTTCGCGCGAGTAATAAAACAAAAAATAAAATTCGAAGACCATTCCACTTGGTGAAGGTGAATGACCAGCGGACTTGACGGTCGCAGAATCGCCTTTTAAGCATCGCCAATGTACTACAGGCACCGGCTGCATTGTGGAGCATCGTAGGCAATCAACCTTATCTGAATGCTTCCACTGAAGCGTCCCTAATATTTTCTTATTTCTTTTCCATATGGGAAAAAGATTCTGCGGAAGCCTGCAAGATGGCAAAACATTCTTGAAAGGTAGATGACATTTTCTTTTCCTCTCACGTAGCTTTCGATGACTGTTGTTGAATCGTAAATCTATCAACACGGTGCCGTCCGCCGTTTCAAGTCAAGTCAAGTCAAGTGCTTTATTTACATTTCTTCTTACAATAATGCTTATACAGATATCTGGACCGATAGCCAGGGAAGGCTAGTATCCGGTCCAGTGTTGATAATAAAACATACAGGTCAGTGCAGTATTTTACAGCTAGGTATCCAATTACATATCTTAACAGACAAACAAAAAAACAATGGTTTTCACTAAGTGCACCCGAATAGTTATTGCAGATACGTTAAAGGTCCTGGTTCGCAAGAAAAAAGAATTTACTACACTGCTTAAAGTTACGTGCGGTTTTAACCTCTAAGGGTAGAATATTCCAGATTTTTGTGCCGTTGCTAATATTCTTGAGGTAGATCTGGTGGCGCTGGTATAGCTATTGCAATAGCATTTCGGTCATTCCACGCCAAACGTCCCAGTCATTCTGGCGACCATCTCTAATCCTTTCGAAAAAAGTCGTGCTGATTTTGGTCACGCAGGAGCCTTTCGAAATTCGCAGAATATCGTCTGAGTGTTCTTTGTCAGAAAAATTATTCCGAGAGTATCATGTCTTCTTTGAACATCAAATTTGGTTTAGATATTAAACAAAAACGTTTGTCTCAGGTGACCGCCACTCAATATTACTTGAATTTTTCAGTCATATACATCTCCAAAAAATTTTCCAAAACGGTCCATTTTAACATTTTTTCCCCTTACAATAGATATTGATACATGTGTTGTGTTGTGACTTTCGGTTTTGGTTTGTACTGTACGCATGCCAGGGGGGCGCCACTCTAGCATGCGTGTTCTGTTCCGCGCAGCTAGGCGCATTCTGGCGTCTTGTAAATAAATCGGTTGTGTGACGAGCATCCGTCTCGAGTAGACGTTCTTCTTCGGCGCTCCGCGCCACCCCCGTTGTGTCGTGGCAAGCCGGCGTCCCCGCCGGCCGCGTCGGTCCCGCGTGCCCGGTCTTCTGCTTCGTTGGAGCCGCTAGCGACGACACAACAACATGCGCTATGTATGAATATCCAAGTAATGAATACTTACTTTACAGAAGGCACATGTTTCAATAAAAACATTTTAAGACCACTGATGTTTCTAATTTTTACGAGAAAAAAATCACACATTTGAAAAAAATCGTCATTTTGGTGCATATTGAGACGCAATTCACACCACGTGGTGTTCCTATGAAACATCTGCTTTATATTTCAATTAAAAGAAAAGAGTTATTTTATATCTCAAGCTTTAGCATTACAATTTTCGTTTTAAAGAAATAATTAATCGGTTTAGATTGATAAATTGCACTGCGAGAACTCTAATGTCGTTGATTTCACCAATACAGGTTTATTAATAGAGGAGAAAATCAAGTTCGAAGTTTCATTTCAGTTTCAGGCGTCACTGATTTCAAAGTGTGGTGATCGTATTTCGGCGCCATTGACTCTACAAAATTTTCTGAAACTTGGTATGTTGTCTCTGGCCCCTTCGGAGGATAATGTACTTAATTTTTGCCGATTAGTAACTACGTAGGTCCTAGTAGGCACCGTCAAAATATGTGACGTAACGGCGAATGGTGCGGAAATTTCAAAGTGGCGTCGCCACCCACATTTTCTTTTTGCGCGTTTTCTCGCTTACTAAGCGTTTTCTCGCCGCAAGCCCGGTGTATTTGGGATTGTGAAAGAGTTGTTTACTAATACGAGAAAAATCGTTATGCTCTTTAGTGTCCCTTTAAAGAAGAAAATAATTTTTGAAATTCAAGTGGTATTTTACTTTAAGCAATATGTTTTTTTTTCCGTGTTTATATGTACAATTTGCTCGTGCATTGCGCTTCCAGGGTAATTATTTGCATTACTTCTAACCGTATTAACCTGCTGCATTTGCCTTCCCGCTATGATCCTTGTTGGCATTTGCAGTATGCTCAAATAAACAAGTAAATAAATAAATAAATAAATAAAGCGTGATAAATTATGAGCGTCAGTGTTTTCAGAATTCAAAGACGCATGCAGTGTAACTCACAAGTATCCTTCTGTATCTGTATAATCCCCAAATGTAACTACCATTACTGTGCAATAAATGACTTCAAAAAAAAAAAAACAAAGCAATTCTTGAGGTCTTCGGAGGTATGTTGGATTAGGAGGCCGAGTGTACCGATTGACATGCAGTTCATATACAGTTAATGTAAGGACCATATCTTTCTTTGAAAAATAAATAATAAAACATGAGACAACGCAACGAAATCCACCATTGTGCTTGTCATGGTATGCCTCAAGGTGGAGTATTGACCTGAGCATTCTTCAACCTTGTCGATGCACTTCCCCGGCTTTTTCTTTCACTCATCAATTTTAGCATGCGATATCTGCGTCTGGACATCTAAGGTGACGCGTCGCTCTGCGTGCGTGCCGCGCTCCAGAAAGCGGTTAGAGTAACGTATGAGTATTTTCGAGCTATATAGGACTAGAGGTGACATCTGGGAAGTGCTTTAGGCTACCTTCGCATGCAAGGTAGCGATATCCAAAAGTCATCATACTGAATGTAAGTGCAATCAGTTGTGGGAATGCCCATCGGTGGGAGTACAGTAATACATCGCGAGATGTCGCGGTGGACGGAGGTGAGGCAGGGTTTTCGAAATTTTCTCCTTCCGTCTCCCCCCACTTAGCCCCTTGTCAAAACACGATCCAGTGCCCAAAGAAGCGTCGTCCTGCACTTCTAAAGGAAAACGAAGGATCGTGTTCTACATTTCTCCTTTAAACCACCCTGTCATCGTTCCTGATCTCTTCTAGGGCGATTTCCAAGTATACGAAACCGCCAGCCATCTTTCCCAGATTCGAGTATACTCTACAGCATAATTGATCAAGGGGTCTTCGTCGAAGCACGCTGTACACTCATTGCATCGAACCGTGCGCAAAGCTGGACCCGCTTTTCTCCGCAGTTTTATATTTTCACCTAGCTCCGTTAGCGAGCGTCGTGCTCCAAAGCGCCCGCGGCTGGCGACATACATTTCCGCCATCGCATCCGTTTCCTTCCGTCGTCAGGAAATGCCTTACTGCCGCGTTTGCAGAAAAATGTTTTCAGGCTTTAGCGCAATTTCGGGTCACGTGAAAGCAGCTTGGCTGCGTGACACGTGCATCCGGATTTAGCAGTATCAACTCTAAGGGATGTTGAATAATGCAGTTTTACGGCCACATTGATGTCAAGGAAAAGTTAAAAGACAGAAGTGGCGAGTTGGGGAAAGTAGGCAGGCGACAACGCGCCGGAAAGTTTGCTTTCACAAGCGTGACTTATGGCGTTTACCTTCATTACAGAATTAACTGCAGTCAGCAAACCAGCCGTACATTAAATGCACCGGTTTGGAACCCTTGTTGCGACCACTCTGATTTTTGACGTGTCCACCAATGTCCGAGTTGACGCTCTGGAATAATTAGGGTGAGTGTAGAAGTCGGCCGAACATTGTTTGCGTGTATGATGGCGCAAGGACTCAACACAAGGTAACTGAGAGCGTTATGTTATTGTCACGTGGTCGTGACGTTCACGAAGGCAGTAGGCAGTAGTCCAAGATGAAACACTTTATTTGGGCCGAACTTGTGGCAGGTAAACTGAAGGTGAGATTACAGCAATAAACGCTGAGACTGATAGCGGCGAACAGAGCGTCGGCCGTCGATGAACTGAACATCGTTGGAGCGCGCCGGCTTTTATGCATCACGCGTCGAACATTCTAGCCTTATCACTGGTCATCGCGCACGCTCTGGAATAATCTCGAGTGGTCGCGTCTTGCGCGCAATCTTAACAAAACGATCTACAATGATCGCGAAGCTTCTAGAACAATGAGGCGCGGTTTGCGCTGAGCATTGCTGACAGCCTTTGAGGGCGAAAACCGAATAGAGCAAAGTGAAAATAAGAAACGCGCGTGGCAATGCCCCCCCTCTGAAAAAGCATCGTCCCGATGCTTAAAACAGAACACGGGGGGGGGGGGGGGGGAGGTGGCCAATGCATGCAACAATAAATAACAGCAATAAAGAAAGTACAATAATAAAGCAAGAAGTACAGTCCTCAAATTCACTAACGCGCGTAATATGGTTTCAGGCGCACGACATGGACGACTTCAGGTCGCGCACGCCGCCGCTGAGAGTTCGTAATGCCGTCAGGGACAACCTCGTAGTCGAGTGCGCCGAGGCGTCGAAGTACCCTGTACGGTCCAAAGTATCGTCGAAGAAGCTTCTCACTGAGTCCCCGTCGGCGTATTGGCGTCCACACCCATACACGGTCACCGGGTTGGTATTCCGTGTGGCGTCGTCGAAGGTTGTAGCGGCGACTGTCAGTCCTCTGCTGGTTTTTGATCCGTAGGCGGGCGAGCTGTCGTGCTTCTTCGGCGCGCTGTAGGTAGGTGGTCACGTCGATGTTTTCCTCGTCTGTCACGTTTGGTAACATGGCGTCGAGCATCGTTGCCGGGCTCCGTCCGTAGACCAACTTGTGTGGCGTCAACTGCGTCGTTTCTTGTACGGCCGTGTTGTACGCGAAGGTCACGTACGGAAGGATGGCGTCCCACGTCTTGTGTTCGACGTCGACGTACATGGCCAGCGTGTCGGCAATGGTCTTATTTAGACGCTCGGTCAGGCCGTTGGTCTGTGGGTGGTACGCGGTGGTCCGGCGGTGGCTTGTGTGGCTGTATCCCAAGATCGCCTGAGTTAGGTCCGCGGTAAAGGCCGTACCTCTGTCAGTAATGAGGACCTCTGGGGCGCCATGACGCAGGACGATGTTCTCGACGAAGAACTTTGCTACCTCGGCGGCACTGCCCTTGGGCAGGGCCCTCGTCTCGGCGTAGCGGGTGAGGTAGTCAGTAGCTACGACGATCCATTTGTTTCCGGAATTCGACGTCGGGAAGGGCCCCAGTAAGTCCATGCCGATTTGTTGGAACGGCCGGCGAGGTGGCTCGATGGGCTGCAGAAGTCCAGCTGGCCTAGTCGGAGGTGTCTTCCGTCGCTGACAATCTCGGCAAGTCTTTACGTAGTGGGTGACGTCGGCAGTGAGGCGAGGCCAGTAATACCTTTCTTGTATCCTCGCTAACGTGCGGGAAAGTCCAAGGTGTCCAGCAGTCGCGTCGTCATGGAGAGCGTCCAGAACTTCTGGACGTAACGCGGAAGGTACTACGAGGAGATAGTTGGCCCGAAGTGGCGAGAAGTTTTTCTTTAGGAGAACGCCGTTCCGCAAGAAAAACGACTCCAGTCCTCGTCTGAATTCCTTTGGAGCCACGGTGGCTTTGCCCTCGAGGTATTCCATAAGGCCCTTGAGTTCCGGATCGGCGCGCTGTCGCTCGGCGAAGTCGTCGGCACTTATGGTTCCCAAGAAGTAGTCGTCGTCCTGGTCTTCCTGGGGTGGCGGCTCGACGGGGGGCGCGAGACAGGCAGTCGGCGTCAGAGTGCTTTCGTCCGGACTTGTAAACGACGGTAATGTCGAATTCTTGAAGTCTTAGACTCCATCTTGCGAGACGACCTGAAGGGTCCTTCAAGTTAGCTAGCCAACACAAGGCGTGGTGGTCGCTCACGACTTTGAAGGGCCTCCCGTAGAGATAGGGGCGAAACTTTGACGTAGCCCAGATGATGGCGAGGCACTCCTTCTCTCTTGTGGAATAGTTGGCCTCTGCCCTGGATAGCGACCGGCTAGCATAACTGATGACCCTATCCAGTCCGTCCGTCCTCTGCACAAGGACGGCGCCGAGTGCCACGCTGCTTGCGTCGGTGTGCACTTCTGTTTCGGCGTGTTCGTCGAAATGCGCAAGTAACGGAGGCGTTTGCAGGCGTCGTTTTAGTTCTTGAAATGCTTCCTCTTGCGGCGTTTGCCACTTGAACTCGACGTCGGCTCTGGTCAGGTTAGTGAGTGGCTCGGCGATGCGGGCAAAATTTTTGACGAACCGCCTGTAATAGGCGCACAGGCCAAGAAATCGACGGACGGCCTTCTTGTCGGCGGGTGGCGGGAATGTAGCGATGGCGGCTGTCTTCTGAAAGTCGGGGCGTACTCCGGACTTGCTGATCACGTGACCCAAGAACAAGAGCTCCTCGTATGCGAAGCGGCACTTTTCAGGCTTCAAGGTGAGGCCGGAGGTCTTGATTGCTTGAAGTACTGCTGCAAGTCGCCGGATGTGTTCGTCGAAGTATGAAGCAAACACAATGACGTCGTCCAGGTACACCAGGCAAGTCTGCCACTTCAATCCTGCCAGTACTGTATCCATAACCCGTTGGAAAGTCGCAGGCGCCGAGCAAAGACCGAAGGGCATGACCTTGAACTCGAAGAGTCCGTCTGGTGTTATAAACGCGGTCTTCTCTCGGTCTCTCTCGTCGACTTCAATTTGCCAATAGCCGGTCTTGAGGTCCATCGACGAAAAGTACCTCGCGTTGTGAAGTCGATCCAGGGTGTCGTCAATCCGTGGAAGAGGGTACACGTCCTTCTTCGTTATTTTGTTCAGGCGGCGATAATCGACGCAGAAACGGAGGGTTCCGTCCTTCACTAAAACCACGGGTGACGCCCACGGACTCTTTGAAGGCTGGATGATGTCGTCGCGTAGCATTTCGTCGACTTGTTTCTTTATGGCCTCGCGTTCTCGCGTCGAAACTCTGTACGGGCTCTGACGTAGTGGCCTGGCACTTTCCTCTGTTATGATGCGGTGTTGTGCGACTGGGGTCTGTCGAACTCTTGATGACGACGAAAAGCAGTCCCTGTATTGCAGCAGCAGGGTTTTGAGCTGTTCTTGTTTATGCGTCGGAAGGCTCGGATTGATGTCGAAAGCTAGTTCATGGGCTTGGTTCGTCGTAGCATGTTCGGTAGGCTCGGCGAGGGCGAGAGCGTTGCTGGCTTCCACAATTTCTTCGATGTAGGCGACCGTCGTGCCTTTGCTCACGTGCTTGTATTCGTTGCTGAAGTTCGTAAGCATCACTGTTGCTTTCCCTTCACGCAACTCGGCGACGCCTCGTGCGACGCAAATCTGACGGTTTACAAGCAGGTGCTGTGCACCCTCGATAACGCCTTCGAAATCTGCGGGTTTTTCGGTGCCGACGGAAATGATGACGATGGAGAGAGGCGGAACGGTGACGTGCTCTTCTATCACGTTCAATGCATGGATCCCTGGCGTCGTCTGGGTAGGCAGCGCTTTTTGCGAGGTTAGTGTTATCGACTCAGACCTTAGGTCGATGACGGCGCCGTGTTTGCATAGGAAGTCCATCCCAAGTATCACATCCCTGGAGCAGTGCTGTAGGATTAGAAAGCTGGCGGGATAAGTCCGGTTATTGATGGTGACTCTTGCTGTGCAAACACCGGCCGGCGTTATTAGATGACCCCCAGCGGTCCGGATTTCAGGGCCTTGCCAAGCAGTCTTCACTTTCTTCAACTTCGTCGCGAAAGGCCCACTGACGACGGAATAGTCCGCTCCAGTGTCGACGAGAGCGGTGACGTTGTGGCCGTCGAATATTACGTCGAGGTCGCTGGTTCGTCGTCGTGCGTTGCGGTTTGGTCGCGGCATCGGATCACGGCTACGTCGATTTGTTGCGCTGCTTCCTTGTTGCGTCGTCACGTCTTTGTCGGTGCGCGACGTTTCGTCGGCAGGGCTACGTCTGCTTCGCGTCATGTTCTGCAGGTTTCGTCGCGTTATCGTCGTCGTCGGCCGCGGAGGATCTTCGGCATTTCGTCGTACAGCAACCGCACCTCCATCGGTTGCTGTCCCTAGTTTCCCGGATACGGGCTAGGCGACCGGCCCCGGTTTGGGCCAGTGTACTGCCGGCGGTGCGGTGACATGTAGCGGCCAGGCGACGGCGAGCGGGATGGTCGTCGGGGTGTCCACTGAGCTCCTGCGAGATAGTCGGCGATGTCTTGTGGTCGTTCACCCCGCTGTGGACGAGGCGCGTTGACGGCAAAGCCTCGTAATCCCATCTCACGGTACTGGCATCGGCGGTACGTGTGGCCGGCTTCTCCGCAGTGGTAGCAGAGGGGACGGTGGTCGGGGGCTCGCCAGATGTCGGTCTTCCTCGGTGTGTACCGTTGGCCGGCAGGCGGGCGAGATGGCGGCGGTGGGGGCGGCGTCTGGCGGCGGTACTGCGGCGGCGCGGTGTCTTGACGTGGGCGTGGAGCGGGAGCGTAGCGTCGGGCAGCAGCAGCGTAGCTCATGGCTTCCGGCAGAGGCTGTTGCGGTTCAGGGGTACCCAACGACTGCTGGATTTCCTCTCGAACAATATCTGCGATCGAGGAAACCTGCGGCTGGGATGACGGGAACATTCGACGAAGCTCCTCGCGCACTACGGCCCTTATGGTCTCGCGCAGGTCGTCTGAGCAGAGGGATTGAATGTCAGCGTAGGCTGGCGTCGAGCGGCGATTGAATTGCCGGGTGCGCATCTCCAGCGTCTTTTCAATCGTCGTCGCTTCGGAGATGAATTCCTGGACAGTGCTCGGTGGGTTCCGCATCAGACCCGCGAACAGCTCCTGCTTTACTCCTCGCATGAGGAAGCGAACTTTTTTGTCTTCCGGCATTTCGGGGTCGGCGTGGCGGAAGAGTCTAGTCATCTCTTCGGTGAAGAGCACCACGTTTTCGTTTGGGAGCTGCGAGCGGGTTTCAAGCAGCGCTTCGGCCCTCTCCTTGCGGATGACGCTCGCGAAAGTAGCAAGGAACCTGGTGCGAAATATGTCCCACGTTGTCAGGGTTCGCTCTTGGTTCTCGAACCAGGTACGAGCTGCGTCTTGCAAGGCGAAGTACACATGTCTAAGCTTGTCTTCTCTGGTCCAGGCATTGAAAGCGGCGACTCGGTCGTATGCCTCGAGCCAGCTTTCCGGGTCTTCAAGTGCTGAACCGCGGAAGGTCGGTGGTTCCTTGGGTTGCCGCAGCAGGATGGGCGCAGACGGCACAGGGGCTGTCATCGTCGCTGCGGTCGAGGTCAGGGTCTTGGTCTGCCGGGTCTTTTCAGGTAGAAGCCCGTACTCTGGCGGTAGACCTAGTTGCCTGCGGCTTGTTCGCTGCTCGGGGTTGTCGTCGACGTCTCCTTCACGACTGGGGCTGGGTTCACGACTTGACGGGGGGCGTCCGGTACATGAAAGAAGCAGCACCTCCACCAGATGTCACGTGGTCGTGACGTTGACGAAGGCAGTAGGCAGTAGTCCAAGATGAAACACTTTATTTGGGCCGAACTTGTGGCCGGTAAACTGAAGGTGAGATTACAGCAATAAACGCTGAGACTGATAGCGGCGAACAGAGCGTCGGCCGTCGATGAACTGAACATCGTTGGAGCGCGCCGGCTTTTATGCATCACGCGACGAACATTCTAGCCTTATCACTGGTCATCGCGTACGCTCTGGAATAATCTCGAGTGGTCGCGTCTTGCGCGCAATCTTAACAAAACGATCTACAATGATCGCGAAGCTTCTAGAACAATGAGGCGCGGTTTGCGCTGAGCATTGCTGACAGCCTTTGAGGGCGAAAACCGAATAGAGCAAAGTGAAAATAAGAAACGCGCGTGGCATTATTTTTTCAGAACGCAAAGCGTAGTGCGCTGCAGTACGCAGCCTTATAAGGACGTTTTGTTATCAACATAGCATGTCGCAGAATGCGTTCATTATTCGAGCGGATGTAGTCAAAAGCTTGCTGGAACCAAATGTCGCCATGTTAGCATCGGTGCAGTCACCTTAACACTATATTCGTCCAACTGCGTGTACTCATTAAAAGGCGCTTACCTTTTATCAGTTTCTGCCTTGCTGCAACCCAGAGTAATACATGTATTACGTATTTTTCATGCCGGATACAGCGTCCTAGCGACACTTTCTGATATTTATCACTTCCCTCCGAAGACATTCGCTGTTGATCTTATAGTGTTATTGGCATGAAGAACTTGGAGGCTGACCGCTAGTCAGAAAAACAGTGGTACTACTCCTCGCTTGTTCACTGTAGTCTGCGTACACGAACACGCATGCACGCGCAGGTAAAAGTCACGTGGTCCTTTATGTATCTGTTTTGTTTTGTCGCAAATTTGCCTAAGACGACTGGAAGGCGAAAGCCATCTTTCTTTTCTCTTCTTTTTTTTCCATCTGAGCATACCCAGCATTTCGGGACATCGCTTTTAGTTAACCGTTTTTCACACCACGTGGCGTACAGACCTTCAACTTTCAAAACTGGCGCGATAACGCATGGCGCGCGGCAGACAAAGTGGCCATACATAAAAAAAAAAAAACAACGAAGCAGCTCGATGTCGACTATCGCCACCGAGAGCGAACCGTGATCGTTGACTGATAAGCGCAAGTCGTGTACGACGAGAGGTCGGTTGGTTGCTCGATCGTGAAGCAAGTATTTTTTTTTTTATTTTTTTTTTAGTGAATCCGCGCGCACAAGTCACTTGGCTGCGCTTGACAAACTCGTATTTCGAAAGGGCGTGCTGCCCTTCCTCTCGTCCTTTTCAATATATTTCGTGCGGTTGTATAGTTGTCGGCCCCACTGGTTTCTTGAAGAAAGTTAGGACGTCCTTTTGTCGAGGCCGTTTTTGTAATCTGTGAAAGCTAATTTCGAGAAAATAATATCAGCCTATGAGATGGCGATGACGCTTTGAAAATATGTAGAGACAGGCTTCACGTAGCTAATATTTGTTGGCGTCACTTAACAAGTGAATTTTTTCGCACTATAGAGTGAAGGCAACGTGCCGTGCCGTATTCGCTGCCAGTGATAATCTTTTTTAAGAGCTCAAAACGTAGCAGAAATAAAGGTCTAAATTCATTACAGGGACGAAATTGCTGAATTATTTTCCAAATTTAAGCATTTTAAGAAAGACGCCTTAATTTAAACAACGCTCTTAACGTTTCTAGAGCACATAATAAAAGACGTCCGAAATGTATTTCATTGTACATGACATGCTATACAGCTCGTCTTCCCCTCTTTGCTGACTGTTCGCGAAAGCGTAATGAAACCAATTATATTCACATATGCGACCGTCCGCTGTGTTGATGTAGCGGTTACAGTGCTCGGGTTCTGACCCGAAAGCCGCGTGTTCGACCCCGTCCGCAGAGGTCACATTTCGATGGAGGCGAAATGGAGGAAGCGCGTATACTGTGCGATGTCAGAGCACGTTAAAGAACACCACATGTTCGAAATTTCCGGAGCCCTCCACGATGTCGTCCTTCATAATCATATCGTGATTTTGTGACGTAAAATCCCCGATGATATTTGGATGTACGTACATAACCGCAAAGCACACCTCTTTGTTTCACTGGCTATGCGGTCTGCACAACGGCATCAGGTCTTGGTTAGAGACCCGATTATTTCGGCCAGTTTTATTTAGAACGAAGAACGCGTACAAGCGAGTTTGAAGATAGCTCTCGTCTGGTTTCCTTGCTGCTACTATAGTGTAATTGTTTCTTTGCACGTATTGCTCAAGAACAGCGCGGTAATATTTTTACATGGTGATGTTTCTTAAAAGGTCCCTCTGTAGGACCTATTTATTACTTGCTTGACGCGCTTATTGGCGAGTTTTTAAATCAACCACTCATTGGTGCAATTAAATGTTTGACGCTAGTGCCATTCTACGCTTCTGGCACGCAACACAACACACGTTAAGGGGCCTTCTCACACTACATGACATTATCATAGTTTCTTTTTTTTTTTCGAACAGTTTCAAGCACCGGCGTGGCTGTGTTGTAGAACACCTGTTTTCCGTGCAGAAGTACTGGGTTCAATTTACTCGCGAGCTATTAATATTCTTCATTTATTTGCAGCTACCTCGACCTTTACGCCCACGGGCAATGCTTTTTTTTTCACTCACAACGAAGACGCCGACATTTAGGACGTTCTTTTGTCGAGGCCGTTTTTGTAATCTGTGAAAGCTAATTTCGAGAAAATAATATCAGCCTATGAGATGTTGATGACGCTTTGAAAATATGTAGAGACGTCGGCACCGGATTTTTCGCTACAGATAACTTTTTTGTGGAATACTTAGCCACCAATGAAATCACGCGCTGCTCCAAAAACGCGGGGTTGGTGTAATATCAGTATACTATAGCATGCCTCGTTCACATTAGGGACGCCTCTGATAAGACAACTACTCAATTTTTTTCAAAGAAAATTTGTGCCTCACATAACAACAACAACAACAACAATAATAATAATAATAATAATAATAATAATAATAATAATAATAATAATAATAATAATAATAATAATAATAATAATAATAATAATAATAATAATAATAATAATAATAACAACAAATATATTATTCTCATATGAGTATTGTGTTACTGTTGTTGTTGTTGAAGAGTTTATTGTTTCACATTTGTTTTTACGGATTGATCTACAATGGATGAAAGCTCGTCTGCGGCTTTTCTTATATATATGCGTATATAAAATAGAAAGAGATTTCCGACTTTCTCGAAAGACATCGTCTACAGCAGCGGAGCTTGTTGCAATATTACAAGCTTCAAAATTCATTGTTGAAAGCCAGCAAAGGCAAAACTGGTTAATATATTCTTACTCCAAAGGAGCGCTACAAACGATTAAGGATTTTTATTTTCATATAGATGATTGCATAATATATGAAACCTTAAAAACTATTACCATCGGTTATCTGGACGGCCATGAGATGTTTTCAGTGGCTTCCAAGTCACGTAGGAGTGATGGGAAACGAAAATGCTGACAAATTAGCCACTGCAGCACACAAAAAAGTTCGCTTGACACCAGTGCCCGTTTATTTCTCAGAAAGCAAGAAGGTTCTTTCCGAACTGCGCCACAAATTGTGCAAAAACGCTTGATTTGACGAAAAACAAAGTCTTCACTCTTATATCAAATAGATCCGGCTCTCTGATTTACACCTAATCAAAAGATTGATAGACCATTTGACACACTACTGCACCGTCTACGATTAGGTGTTGCATACACACCTCACTTCCTATGCCGCATAAAAACAAGAACGTCCCCGCACTGCGACCACTGTGATCATGTCGATGCGTCAGAGGAGCATATCATTATTGAATGTCCGCGAATTGACGAACAACGCGCTCAACTGAGTGATCGATTGAACCGCCTCGACAGACGACCATTTACGATTGGAAAAGTACTTGGACCATGGCCACATCCCGATAATCAAAGGCGCGCAGTGAGCGCCCTCCGTGATTTTTTAATGGACACAAATTTAATTAACTGTCTTTAGTTCTTATTATACCTTGCCACTATTTGTTCGGACTCTATCCGCGATGTGATCACGATATATCAGTGTTGTACACGTTCCTCTAAAACTGTAACGAAAGCTCGTTCCTCGTTCCTTCCCAATTTTGGAACGAGTTCCCGTTAGAAGTTCCTTAAATGCGAAAGGAACTCGTTACAGTTACATTTCGAAAATTGGAACGTGCCTTTACATTAACGGTACATTTGACTTTTTAATCAAAACACAGTGTCGGATTTAAGAGGGTGTTGAGGCGAGCTCGTTGGTACGGATCCATAAGAATACGCAGCGCTAAAACAGCGCAAGACACGGCGAAAACAAGGACGGGCGCTGACTGCCAACCTCGTTGGCAGTCAGCGCCCGTCCGTGTTTTCGCCGTGTCTTGTGCTGTTTTAGCGCTGCGTATTCTTATGGATAGTGTCGGATAATCCTGAGGCGAAATAAAGTGAGCAATTTAAAGCTCACATCGAGCTGCATATATTTATACGAATTTAACACCGCCGCCGGCAGGTTATACGTACTTAAGAGGAATCTAAATAAACGCTCCTAGACAAATTTTTTAGAGACCACCGGCCCTACTGCAACTTTCGTGCTCGTCTATTTGAAGTCTAACCCGTGTGGCACATTCCACTTCGGCCTTCAAAGGCGCAGCCAGGATACTGCGCTTCAGATATTAAAATAGTATTATCCACCAATGTACCAATATAAATAAATTTATTGCACAGGAAACTCCATGAAAAGGGACAATACTTAGGCGCTTAATCAGTGCTGATTCAATATTTCAATGTGAGTCGAAAATAATGTGAGGGATAAATGTATATTTTCAGCTTAGTAAAGTTTCCTGTTTGCAGTCAGCGAACATATTTCTGTATATTTCGTTCTCTATCTTTATCTCTCTTTCTTCCCTTTCTTTTTCTCTACTTTTCTCTTTCTTTATATATCTTTCCTTCTCTCTCTCTGTTTTTCTGAACTCATTCTACCCTTCTCCTCACCCTCACTTCCCTTTCCCACCCCATTGGGACACTCTACTAGGCAAGGCTATGCTACGCCCAGTGTGCGCGCATGTTGCAGAAAAACGCAGAGGCAATAATTTCTTCAATATCCCACTTCATTGGGATGGTCACTCAGCTGAGAAATACATACGAGCAAATGGAAAGTCAGCCAGAATGTTATTTGCATTGGTGAGGTGTTTATGCTTACCGCCATTCTAGTGTATAAATGGTAATGGCCGTTACTTGGTGTATTCGCTCTGTGAATGCAAATTCTTTACTGCTGTGTATTCGTCGTTGGGTCGCGATACGAGCGCACTGAACATATTATTTCTCTGTCTGTATTGATTTACTGTCAAGTGTCACGCCTATGTTGAATAAATACCATGAAAGAAAAAAAATTACACCATCTCTCACTAAAGGGAACCATGTGGGGATGCGAAGCAGCGCTGGTGTTCACTTGTGTTTCCATTGGTATGTTTCCGTGTATGTTTGATTTGTGTGTGTGTAATTTGTGTGTGTGTGGAGTTGTGTATCAGCGGTGCTGCTTGCGCTGCTGTCACAGCTTACGTTACCGATGCCGCTACAACTGGCGCCAACGTTGACATCCATAGCGCCGTTGCGAAGGAGAGTGCAACGGAGCGAGCGCGCGTCGCATTATATACGAGAGCACGCCGCATTATATACGAGCGCATAGCTGCGCCGGAGAGAGAGGAACGGGAGAGGAGAAACAAATCGGAGGAAGCGCTCACGCTACCTCCTTTACGCCACCTCCTTTACGCCACCTCCTCCCACCTCCGTAAAACTTCTTTTGGGCCTAGTTGGTTCATAATCCTAAATGTACATTTACAGCGCAAACGCAAAGACGGACCACAAAACAGGAAAGAAACGACACACACCTCCCACCTCCTCGCGCAGGAGAGCGTCCTCCCACCTCAAGGGGAGAGTTGGCCCATGCGCAGTAAGGGCGGTCAGGCCGCACACCACCGGATTGAACTCCACTCTAAGCTGCTTCGAATCTAAAAAATGGATAGCCAAGTGGTTACGACGCTCGCCTTCAGATCGTGGATAGGCGGTTTCGAATCTCGCCTCGCCGCAACTTTTTTTTTTCGCCAAGAATTTCTCTTTTTCGCTTCCCCTGTGTCTCTTTCTTTCGCTCTCTCTGTGCTCGTTCTATCGCCCATCAGAGTTATTGCATCCTGCGCCGGACAAACCAGGGCACGTGTTCTGGGAGCGAAGCAAAAGAGGAAAAGGCAGAAGAGAGCACGTGCCGGTTCATGATGACGATAATTTTCTTTCTACGACACAAAAAAATGAATTATTCCTCCCACACGGGGTCAGTCTCGGCGTCTTTCGCTGCCCGGCGCCCCCCGGCAGGCGCCTTAAAGTGAAAACCAGGATGCATCACAGTCACGTGATAGGCGAGTGGTACATTTTGGCGCCTTATGCGGTTGCCCACCCGCCCTGTTCAGTGTGATGGGCTGCGTGCGTGCGCCTGTTGAATGCCGTGGAACGTTTACAACAGGAACGCCGTTCCCTGTACCGTTCCCTCGTAAACGTAACGAGTTACCGTTACAGTTCCACCGATCCTGAATGGAACGGTGGCGTTCCTCCGTTCCTCCAAAAAGGAACTAGTTCCTGGAACGTCGTTCCTTGGAACGCCGTTCCGTACAACACTGCGATATATGAACTGGACTACGCCCATATATACTGTGCTCATTCATTCGTTATAAGCCCTATAGTGTATATATGTACCAAGTGACTCTGATTATTTTTTTTCTTCTTTTATTCTTAATTTTTCGTATTTTTATGTTTATCTTGTACATTACTGTCATGATGTTGGGATAGCCTGCTCCAACGTAGCCTACCTTCCCATATTTTGTCAGATATATATAAAAAAAAAGTTTATTGAACTCTGCCGTAGGGATCGGCCGGTAGCTTGACCAACGACTCAAATCAACGGATCTTGCGGGTGAACGAGAAGCGCCATCGAGCAATGCGCGGTATACAGACAGACCTGCGATGTCGGAGGAGATGATGACCCACTATAACGTTCGTTGTTCTTCACTCTATTATTATTATTATTATTATTATTATTATTATTATTATTATTATTATTATTATTATTATTATTATTATTATTATTATTATTATTATATAAACGACAAACAGTGAGTAGTTGTCTTATAAAGGGCGTCACTAACGTAAACGAGGCATGTTACTATTGATATTACACCAAGCGCACGTTTTCGAACAGCGCGTGATTTCATTGTTGGCTAAGTATTGTTAGCAAAAATAAACGTCTTCCGGGGGCCAGAATTTGAGATAGATGCAAATAAATAGACAATATGAATATTCGGCTCGAGAGGAAATCTAATCCAAGACTTCGCACGGAAAACAGGTGTTCTACACTGTTTCGATAAAAAAGAGCACTATAATAATGTCTTGTAGTTCGAGGATCCCCCCTTCACACATGTAATATTGCGTGGCAGAAGTGTAGAATCGCACCAGCGTCGTACATTTGAATTGCACAGTGAGTGGCTGCTGTGACAACCGACCGATTCCCAAGTGCACAGGAATAAGTAATCAAACCGGCAGACGGCTGGAGGCGACGGGCCATGCCTGACGTTACTGACTGACTTTTTAAATAAAGTTTTCTCTCTCTCTCTTTCTTATTATCAGCAACACCATCAACAAAGAGTACAGCTACGCATTTGCGCTTGTAGCCTTCCGGATCGAAGAAAAAAGAATTATGTCCTAGCGAGCATTTTGCATGCTGTACTTGCAAAAGGCACTGTAGGACAGTTTGAAACAATATATATGTTACGAGCACAGACGTACCTTTCCTTGCGGCAGGGTGGATGTGTCCGCCGAGAAATTAAGCGAGGCTAGCGACTGTGAAGGTGAAGTGAACGAAGCTCGATTGCGCTAACGCGTTCTCCTCTTAAATTCTTTAATTGGCTTTATGCGCGCTTCGAAAATTTCCTTACAGGTTATACGCGGAGGATAAAATGTTCTGTCAGTGCACGGATATATGAATGTTGCTCAATGTCTTGAATAATAAATAGCGCAGAAACTAACGAATTATGTTGAGCGATAACGGTGGTTTAGCGAAATTAGGTTCACTAGCCTTGCGTCATCTCTAAAGGGAATCGAGTGCCCGAGCCTCCGTGTCCCGAGCTTATCAGGGGACGCCCTCGTACTTTGCAAAAGAATAACTCTTGTGTGTATATAATGTACATAGTCTCTGTGAGCGTCTTATGCTGTGAGCTCACGCGCTAGCTGGGTAAGGGGCTGGGTAAGGCGGTGTGGCCTCTCCCCCTTACACTCTCTCAGCAATCATGTGATGACGTCGGGGAACGAGATTCTGCAGACGCATGCTGAACCAACGCGTTGTATCCTAGTCAGAACGCGCTGGCACGCGCTACCACGTTCGGGTCTGCGTTCGGGTCTACGTTAACAACAACATAAGAGCATAAACACAACACAAACTATAACACTCAATATACGCAACATTAACGGAAACAGCTAGTCGAACCGATGCAAACGCGGTGTGCTTCGCATCGCCTCATGCTCCCCTTTGGCGGGAGATGGTGTCATTTTTTTTCGCGTACTTTTCGAATAATTACCGCCAAAGGCAAAACGTTGCAGTACCAACAAGTGTAAAAAGCGTAGTGTTTTTTTTTTTTTTTATGGGCGAAGCTCCTAAAGCCGCGGGTCTGTACATCCCTGTCTCCTGGTACGTGACCGCCTAGTTCTATGACAGACAGACAGACAGACAGACAGACAGACAGACAGACAGACAGACAGACAGACAGACAGACAGACAGACAGACAGACAGACAGACAAAGAACTTTAATGATGTCCTGAGGGACTAGCCGGGAAGGACCCGCTGGGGCCCTCGGCTCGCCGCTGGCTGCTCCCATGTCGGAATCGGGAGGCCATGCCTCTCCGCTCTTTCACGGGCCCTCTGGACGGCCGTTGACGGCGTGCATGTAGCGATTTTTACGGTAATAGTGGTCGTTTATCGTTGTAACACAGTAACATTGCGTAATACCAATCTTAATATAGAACTAGTGCATGAAACGGCCGCAAACGCACCATGAGCGGGCATGTAAGCCATGCCGTACATGACATGCGTTCCATAATTTGCATGTAAGGACCTGCTTTTAGGAGCTAAGCTCCTTAGGGTGTGGGTCGTTCCCTCCTCCTCCACCGTAGTAGTATGTATGTAGCCAGCCACCTCTAGTTCATGAATTGCTCAACAGATGGCGTTGTGTGTATATGTCCGTTCAGACAATGTAGCTGGTCTACGAGGAGACATAGTACGGCTGTCGCGAACAGGTTAATTCACCTCAGCGTGTGTGTGTATATCTACCTAGGCTGTGGGACAAAGGTTTTTTATTTTTTATTTATTTTTTTTCCTTCTCTAAGGCACCTGAGAGTTGTCCACCCGCTACAAAGGGCATAGCCACAATTCATCATCATCATCATCATCTTGGAAATAATATCACTAGGATGGCGTTAGTGGTTTTAGTGGGATGGTGCTAGTTTTAGGGACAGACAGACAGACAGACAGACAGACAGACGGACGGACGGACGGACGGACGCAGGCTTCGCCCCACTCATCATCATTCACTCCGTGGATATGCTGTAATTTTTTTATGTTCGTCATACTGTCATGTCACGTCATATCACATTCGGTATACAGCCAGGAAACGAAACGGCTGCGAGCACGCCATGAGCGTGGCATGTAAGTCATGCCGCACATGACATCCGTGCCATATTTTGCATGTAAGAATCTGTTATTTGTGTTCGTCATACAGTCATGTCACGCCATATCAAATTTGGTATATATCCAGGAAACGAAACGGCTGCGAGCGTGCCATGAGCGTGGAACGTAAGTCATGTCATACATGACATACATGTTATGATTTTTATGTTAATACTTGTCATCTATATTTGTCACGCAGTAACATTGCATAATACCAATTTCAGTATATATCCAGTGAATGAAACGGCCGCACGCGCACCATGAGTGTGGCATGTAAATCATGTCATAAATGGCATACATGTCATAATTGTTAATACCTGCTATTTATGTTCGTCATACACTCTTTGACAAGCCTCAATATTTTTGGTATACCTTAAACTAAGAAACGGCCGCGAGAGCGCTAATAATGTGGCATGTAGATCATACCGTTCATGACATAAGTGTCATGAGTTTCATGTTATGACCTGTCATTTATATTCTTCATGGAGTCATTATATGCCACAGCAACTTCGGAATTTCATACCTTCAAATCTGTATGCCATCTCGGACACTTTTCGTATGACATCACTCAACACATAGATAGCATATAAGTCATTGATTGTAATTAACCCGAACTCCTAATTAATGAGAACAATAAACAGTACAAACCAATGATATGATATTGTTATCTACCACGTTATCGTAACTGTTCACATTGAAACACTATATGTACTGTACTACATATGTGCTTCTACACTGAGAGCTTCCCCCATAAGTTTAAATTAAATGGTTAGATTAGCGATAAATATTTATTACGGTTATGAAATTCCTGATGCTTCATCCACATAATGTACGTCACATCTGCAGACTTTTGCTGAGTTTTTACCATGATCAACGTCCACTTTCTCATCGATTTACCGACAGGTGATTCTTTTACCCCTGTAATGCTGCTTTCCTGCACTATCGATTTGGAAAAGCTCTTCAGGAAAAAAATCCACCCAGCGTAATCCCACGAAATTGCAAACACAAAGACAGGTTGTCCTACCGTACATGCCACTAGAGTGCAATTAGCGAATACGTTATCGTTGCGCTACAATTAGCTTTTCAAAAATCACCCCATACATTTTCAATGGATGCACAAAAGTGTCTCGGGAAAAAAATCCAGCCGGCCGATTAAAACTGATCGCGTTGTACCACATAAGGAGGTTGTCAGCATTAAGTGCCTGAAGTGCAATTAGCGAAAAATCAGGCATTGCTCAGTAATCATTTTTTGAAGAACGCTCCCCATAGAGTTACGCCCAGCGCTTCCCCTTGGGATCGGCTTTGCCGCACTAGTCGATGTCCCAGATTGCTGGACATGTCTGTTGTATTGATCGCCCCATCCCGGAAATCTTGCAGCATCTAACGTGGTTTTGAGCACCTAACGCTGCACCTAACGCTGCACCTAACGTGGGTCTGAGGCATTGAAAGCTTTCTGCACCTCACTTTGCACATCATCCGTGATCGGCCCGCCTTTGACCAAGCAACTATGACGTCTTCACGACGTTCCATGATGACGTCACAAATTCTGGCGATCTGTGTCGTCATGATGACGTCATTGATGACGTCAAATTCCACTCAGGTCATGTTACTTTTGGCACGTCGATTGCATGCGCATTGACTTGAGTATAACGTGACTTTTGACCGACCTTTCTTTGCGTCACTCCTGTTGACGCCGACGCCAACGACAAATACTCGCGAACTGCGTTAGGTCTCGCCAAGTCTCGGAAACTTTTTTGGCTCATGGGACACATACGGTTTTCGCCTTAGTAAAGGCTTGTGCTGCGAGAGTAGCTAAGCGTCTTGCACGCCGCGGGGCTCGAGCTATAGAAGCTGGAAACTACTAACTAGTACATGCACCCTGTCTTGGAGAGGAAGCCAGATGCTTCCAATGACATGGTCCAAACCATGGCTTGCACTCACGGCGAGCCACAATGACATCAGCTTTAACTACAAAAAATAATTGTTGAAGTGGCTGAACAAGGGCTTCCCTACAGAGCCCGGAACAAACAGCGGTTAATGCACTCTTCTGAGCAACGGGGCTTAACATAACAAAGTGGCTGCCGGTTGCCGAAGAGCTTAGCTTAGGCGATGCTGGTAAAGCCGAGAAAAGCCAGATGCGATGTGTACATATCAGCTTTACACGACTGACGCTTCTTCTGAAGAATTTCGTAGTGTGGGACGCTCCACCCAATTAGAAGAAGAGCGGTTAGCGAGACATAATATGTATAGTCAGAGCTGAGAGTATTCACAACGCCTTCTGATGTCTAGATATTTCTTCTTATGATGCCTGCTTTTGTGAATATAGTTCCAAATATTTGAAACGTGGCTATCCCAGGGCACCGTGATCGTCACCGGCAAGTAGGCCGTATTCGTCTAAAATGTTGGTGGCTGTATCACAACCACGTGGCAGATACTCTTAGAAATCGTCTGCATTTATTCCTGAATAATGAATTTGTTTTTGGTAAAGTTCGATACTTTTTCAAACTGAGATTTTCCAAATGGCTCGTTGGGCTGGCCGCCAACGCAGATAGCTCCCATGCGCCTGGGTCATGACTGTAAAACAAAAAGTCTTCCGTGCCATGAAAGCGAGGCAGCACGTGTTTCTGAAAAGGCTACAACGTGCATTTAAATGCATCATCCCTCCCTGTCGCTATTTCCACCGAAATTCTGCGCGTTTGCCGCACTGATTGACAAGTTTTATATGGTCTCTTCAAGTATGCCACTCCAAATTCCTCTGCTCAGTGCACCCTCAAGGTGCGCGAATATATGACTGATGCACGTAAGCGGTAGTTTGGTTCAGCATTGCAAAAGAAGAAACACAAAGCTATACGACATCGGTCATCACTGTCGGGTCCGTAGTTATGCGCCCGCGCTTACAGCCTAGACCATCACAATTCCCAGGATGTCCGGTTGCCAAATCTTCAACGACAACCCATCGATCAGGCATGCGTTACTTTAGTTGCGCATTCTGCGCAGTGGCTATCGAAAACATCGCATCAATAATTAGATGGTGGCCAGAAGTCATTAGCTCCAAGAAAGGGCCTTCTACGAATTAATACAAGCTGGACCCCTATAATGGGGAGGTTTGTGTGTGTCTTAATTTAGGCGTGGATGTTCTTCGTGCGAGCTTCTGAGACTAAAAGAGCCGCGTAGGCTGCCCGATTCTCTCGATGCTCGCGTGCCTTAATTTCACTAAGGGGATAATCGGCATTGGGGACACGTACCGCCCAGTTGAGATGGCTCCGCGACCAAGTCTATCGTGAAAAGCGACAGAGGGGGGAGTCCTCTTGGTTGAAAAAGCTACCGTTTCGGCTCACTAGCTCACTGCTAAATTGTTCAGCTCCGCGAATGGTGTCGCGAAGCAAATGAACCGGTCGGTTGTGCAGAAAGAGCTAGTTGCGATACGCTAACGGTTATTTCACGCGGCAATCGCTGTGGGAGCCAATGTGAATGGCACTCGCTATAGCCACTTAGATGAGGTGACAGACACTTCGCGCTCGCCACTCCTATCATCGTTCGCCATGTATAAAGCATGGCTTAACCACCAGTCGTGTTTAGTTGATCGACCTCAGCCTAACGACGCGGGCAGTGCTGCCATATAGAGACCCGAAGTGAGACACTAGGCAAACTACAATACAATTATTTCTCTAATAAGAAAACTCAATAGTTACAAATCGTAGAACAATAAAGATGTAAGTTGAAAGAAAAAAAAAACCGAAACAAGTGAAACGCAGCCGACTATCTTCACCGCAAAAAAAGAATGAAAGTTCTGGACAAAGCAAGAGAAAGGTTAAAAAAGAAAAAGATTAAAATACTATGTAGTAAAGGTGAAGACTTATTTCTGTTTACAGTAGTCATCCGAAGAGCTAAATACATATAGTGCTGCGAAATAAAGTACGCGGCATTTATTTTAATATCGAACTATCTTGCATTTTGAACATATACATTTGACTCCGATAAGCATGTATTCAAGATCCTTAGAAGGAGTGGTGGCTTCATAAAATGAACTTTACAGCGAAAGCTGTTATGAGATCACAACAGCCGTTTTTCGCGCCTGTAGTTGTCCGCCACCGCCGCCGCCGATGTGACCGCAATCAAGCGAAATAAGGGGGGGCGGGGAAATTAATGAGAAAAAATATTCAGGATGAAACGGGATTCCAACCTGGGTTCTCTACGTGGCAGCCCAGTATTCTACCACGGAGCCATAGGCGTGCGTTAACATATGTTAACATATGTTAACCACGTTAACATATGTAATATAGCGTGGTAGAGGAGTAAAACAGCAACCAGGCGTCACACAATGCGAATTGTGTAACGAATGAGTCGATGAATGCTTCCAAGCCCATTACAAAATGATCAGCCATAATTCTTCATCGTCATCAGCCACAGCGTCAACAAAGTGCACATAGCGCCTTACAGGTGTGTTTCAGGTACCACGCTTCTCTGCAGAATGACGAATAATGGAATATTAGATGATTCCCTACTTCACAAATACTGTGATGATTTATAGTGTAATGGATACTTCGCAAGTGTGCTTGTTATTTGCCAAGAAAGCCCATAAGGCCCTCATTACCGTTTCCTGAGCACTTTAATAATGCTCTCTCTCTCACGTTAACATATGTGATATAGCATCGTAGGAGAGTAAAACAACGACCAGGCGTCACAAAATGTGAATTACGTAACTAGTGGGTCGTTTAAACCTTCCAACCCACAAAGGGCTCAGCGATACTTCTTCATCGTCGTCGGCCACCGCATCAGCAAAATGCCCATGATGCCTTGCAGATGTGTAGCGAGTAATTCGCACCTCCGCAGAATGACGAATAATGGCATAGTGGGTTCTTCCCTACTCTACAAAAATTAGGCTGATTTACGGAGTAGTAGGTACCTTGCAAGTGTGCTTGTATTAGTTGACTCTATAGAAAGGCCGCTCTTCCATGCTTTCGTTGTGACTGTGCTGCGCGTTTCGCGGCGGCCTATAGCGTTCTTTCTTGCGCTGCTTTGTGTACGTAATGACGACGCGTATGTGCTTGATTTCGGTCCTTCAGAAAAACAGAAAGAACAAAGTGATTCGAGTTATTGCTTAAAACTTCACGTTCATGCTCTCCAGCTCTCAATCGCGAGCGGAAGCTTCTACCAAAATTACAACACCAGAGCGACAGCCATATTTTTTGTAATCGGCAGGCAGCATGGTCAGCAATTAGTGGTCGCAAAGTCACTTTCACTTTTCCATTTGCAAATATCATTCTCTCGCACTGTTGTGCTCAGCGGGTTTCTTTCTTTCTTTTTTTTCGAAAGTCATGACAATAAACGATGGGTGAAACCCTTACGTCTTAAATGAAGCTTTCTCTTTTTTTAGTTTTCTCGAAATCAGAAAGCTTTCCGTAGTCTTGCTTTTCATTCGCCACGGAGAAAGTATATGCCTCTCTCAAGTGTTTGGAGATTTCGAGTTCCATTTTTGTTATTCGCATGAAGAGCCATAGCTAGTGACGAACTGCAGGTACGCGGAATAATATGCGAATGTCCTTGCCCGGTTATGACAGACAAGTACGGCCCACAAAACCGTATACTTAATACTTCATCTGGATCATGTGATGACCTTGTACAGAAGCTTCTTATGAGCGAGCCACTATACAGCCAATGTTTTCAACCGCTGAGATAAAAGCGGCGCTTGCAGCGCTTTTCTGCGGGGTTATATGTATACATAAAAGAAGTAAACATAGGAACATGCGGAATCGCTGAGCCACGTTTTATAGCAGCAAAACTGCCGGCGGCGTTTTCCCGGACAAGCCTTACAGGTACAAAAGAAGAAGAAGCGCCCCAGAGAAAGACTACCATAGATGCTGTATATCCCGGCCGGTGGGTGCATCCGAAGTGCTGGCCTAATACCCCTTCGTGATTTTTGTTTTTCTCCCAACCTTTCTTCTTTTGTTATAGCTGAATCCGAAAGAGGTTCTCGCGAAAAAGGGAAAGGAAATAGGGTGCATACAGAGAGGCAAATATACATTTCTGGCGACTATAATGCAGACTTCGGAGGAAAAGCCATAAGAAGTGCGTTGTTTGAAAATCAACGAAATGGCGACCACGCACCGTGAGACGCAGCTTTATGCGGAGAACTTTCAGGGCCAAAATATATGAGCGAAAACTTCAAACAGAACGAGTACACTGCGCATGAGGAGGAGCTTGCGCTGAATATTGAATGCGGGACGCAGAACCCAGGTCTGCATTTTAACAACATTCGGTCCCTCTCACCTGCTGCGCTTACACCGCTGCGGCGCTTGCGGAAAAACAGAATCGAAGACGTGGGGAACGCTTTGAACACTAGACTGCTTGTTTGCAGCAATTTGTTTTTGAATGCAAACTTTTCAGGACGGCGGCCTCAATGCTCCTTTATTTGTGTCCCCTGATGGTATTTTCTTTCGTGCTTTCATGATTGAAAGTATGCTGCCGGCTGAACCATTTGGCCCTTTCAGGAGACGACCGTTCAACTGTCTTTCCTTTTTTGTGGCATTCGTATCCTCCCACAAAATGATATTAATCTATTCCTTTGCTCTGTATAAGCAATGCCATGTTTTCAGAGGACATAACGTTATGATCGTTCATTCACTATACTCACCATGTCTTACTTATGGTACGTTCCATAGCTGGAACACCTCAGCTCTCCGCCTGCATTTATGAATGGCTGCTCGCCCTCCCACACAAATACTGTAGCTGCACGAGGGGCATCCTTAAATTATACTGCTAACTCAAAGCGGCCCGGCCTGTTCTGCCGCGAAGACCGGCAAATAGTGTATAAACGCCTTTGATCGAGTTTACTGAGTCAAGAACAAGATAAACTGACGCCGGTGGCACGTGAGTTAAAATGCGATTACATATACTGTCTGGTGAGTGAAGTATGAAAGAGGTTACAGATGTGTGCTTTGTTAGGATATATATTGATTTTGATTTCATATATTTTCCTTGGAGGTGAGGTTGGAAGTGGGGAGAGGGGTTGTTGTGTTGGTGGGAGAGGTATAGTGAGGAGGAAGGGGAGCCATCCTTACTTTTGCTGGCGTATTTCCTTGACGGCTGTGATCGTGCAGTCATCCGTTCACGGACGTAACGCAAATACCAGAAGCAGGTTCCGGGTGCGTGCTTGTATCAGACGAAGGGAGATGCGCCACACATATGTAAATGCTGTCTAACAAGGTAAGGATTAGCGCGAAGCAATAAGAATGGCGATGCACTATATAAGCATGAACAATTCATTGACATGGGGTATGGCTGGAGTCGACGTTTTGATAAGCAGACGGGTCTCCTTCAACGCTGCAACTGCTTTCTTTAGAGCTGGTGAAGAAAGTAACGTGCGCGTGGTACTGTTGACGGTGGCGGTAAGTATAGTAAGGGAGGGCTGCAGAGCACGCTTCGGGCTCATTAAGACACGGGAGTATTGCGCAGCGGTCACATTGTGAAAGAAGCCGCAGTATGACGAAAATTGCGGGTTTTACACCGCTCTTATGCAAAACAGGAACTGGATTTACGTATTCATCAAGAAAATGAAAGTTCATTGACGTAACAGGTATTTGTTGATCGTTTTCTTGATACTTTCGATAATTCGGCATTAAGTTTATACGGGAATTTTTTTTTTCTGACCCGTTAAATCAGCATCATTTAAAAGCATCATGTCCCTTCTAACAGGGACATGTTCTCCTGCTAGCAGTGACGCCGGCCGAAAAGTGGGAAAACGCACTTAAGAAAGAGAAGTTTTGTGAATTATACCCCAGGTTTTTGTTCACCCACTCGACAGCGTCTGTTGCTCGCGACATCACCTAATCGGACAGGTGATGTCACGACGGTCGCTGGGGATAGCGGAAAGGCACGTGAAGGAGCACGCGAGAGTCTATTGATGGTTTTGGGGCCCCTTGATGAAACACTGTGTGCGTATTCTTAGAAAGACCAAGCCAAACATTTTTTTTCTGTCTTGATAACTCGGTTTACTAAAGTTAAATCTGACCCATTTTTTATTAGAAATGCAACCTATTCAGAATAGATTACACAGATACGAAGGTATACGGGAACGCTGAGTAAAAGACAGCCCAGCTTATGATCGGAGTCCAATAAGAGTGCATTGTGCCGTTTGTAAACACGCCAGGTAAAAACTTCCGATTGCACAGCGCACCTGCTTCGATCTTTAGAAATCCTTTCGGCACAATAGGCTGTTGCGCACTGACAATATTACACGGTGTTCGAAGAACGAGGGTAAAGGGCGAAAAAAAGACGACATGGAGTAGGGAGAACAAAGGACGCTTGTCTGCCCTTGTGCACGTCGCCCTTTTTTCGCGCAACCATCACTCATCATGAAACGCCAACAAGACCAAAAAACCAACCCGTCTATAGGCCCTTCGAACGCCGAAAAAAAAAATGCTCACATATTAGTAGGGGATATTCGACATTAGGGAGGACTACCTGGGAGAGAGGAGTTCACGAGAACAATAAATTTGGCTACTTCGTAGCTGTACCCAGCGTCTACTTGCGCTAAAGACAATAATGGGGATAGATACGAATGCAATAGATGAAATCCGTTAACGTCGTCTCTCTGTCCCTGATCTTGTCTTTAGTGTAAGAAGAAACTATCAATGTTTGGAGCGAAGTTTGGAAGCAAACAGATGTAAACTCGCAAAAGCCCCCCACAATGGAACTATAACGAGGAATGAACTAGAGAGAGAGAGAATGAATATAGGAAAGGTAGGGAGGTTAACTAGACTACGTCCAGTTTGCTACCCTACACGTGGGGAGAGGGGAATAAGGGAGTAAAAGAGAAAGAGAGAGAGAGTAGTAGATGCACATTGCACACGACACACACAGTGCAGGGTTTCACAGGCGGTCGCTCAGCGATGTTGCCTTAAAGAATTGTAGAAGGGCTCGTGTGGCTTTCTGGGCTGATGTACTTGTAGGAATGAACTAAAAATATCCAAGTATCTTGAGATAAAAAACGAGAAGTATCGTATCGGATACATTTATTCTGCTAGTATATTGTACCTGTATCCCAAATACTTATCGTCCTGATGTCTTGTATTCTATGTCGATGCAATTGCGAAGTATCCTTGCTCAGTCCTGTTTCAGAAGTCCACGGGAAGGCTGCAAAGCACGGACAAGGAGTGAGTCACCACTGCACGCATCCACGCAACGTGTATGGAACTGCAGTAACACCGAGCCACTTCGTTTAGCCTCGGAGAAATGACGAAGTATACGAAAGGCCAGGTTCAATTTTTGTTCTAAGAGCCTAAACATGACAAAACCACGTGAGTATCTGGAATAATATACATGCAATGGAAAAGATAACTATTTAAATGGGCTGCTGTGGAACGATATCATTTCAGAATCGTCAGTTCGCTTTTTTTTTTTTTTCATTTCCGAGTAGCATTTTTTTTTTCTTAAATCTCGCGCTGTAGGCCAAACGTATCTCTGAAGACCGAGCCTGCAAGCTGGTATAACTTCGAAGCTTTCGAACCACAACGGCTAGCTGAACTATTCCCAAAAAGAAAACGATTGAAATAATAGTCTTCGAAGAAGATCCCTACGGTGTGTTGTATAAGATCCGCGAAGATATGGCATATCTCGGCCACAAAAACAAGCACCTTCAGTAAAGCAGAGACAAATTCTCACACTACGTTAATGGTATTTTTTTTTATTCCCTGTCAGGTAGACTAACAACGAGTGACCTATGTCCTATCCAGACCACCGGGTGCACTATCTCTCGAGAAGCAGAGCGGACATACGGCCCGACACGCAGTCGTGTACACAGAGAATGCTCGCTGCGGGTGCAATATAGTATACGCTGCACTGCCTGTATAATGCAGCGGAGACGACGAGCGAGATGGTGCAATCAGCCAAGTGCATGCCGTCGACATTTCGACTCCACGGGAGGAGGAGCAATAGGCCCGACCTGTATCCCTAATGCCCGATCGATGGCAAATGGCTTCAATCAACGAAGTTGCTTCCTCGACTCAAAGCGAGAGTAAATATGCGAGGGACACGCGAACGCCGCCTTATAACCGGGTCCCGCCGTTTATAAGAAATCTCTCGGCGCAAGCAGAAAATGAAGAACCTGTTTTCTACCACACCGCCTTTTTTCGACGCGTCATGCTTCGCATGCCGTCCTAGTACCATATATAAATCTGTGACCAGAGCATTAGAAGTTTCCTTTGAGATTCGAGATTCCAAGAAGGGTTGCTGTCTTACAATAAAATGGAAACGAATATTACATAAGGCAAAAGCGTGAATTCTAGAATCCAATTAGAATCAGAGATATTCGACGCATATTCAAATTTCGATTACTCGCACACCCCTACTGCAAAGCGAATAGCTTTGAATATCTGGCGTTTAACGAATACAATACTGACCCCATCTAGCACAGTGCACCCGTGTGCACGAACCTACCATTCTGTAAATAACGCCTAATATCTCGAAATTTCTGGCAAAACTATTTGTATAGTTGTACAGGAAAAAGTCGTTTCGTTCATGCGTATGCGTTCCTTGTATTTCTGCGCACTACTGTAAGGCGACTACAATATTATGAAGGCCAGAGTAAAACTTGCGTCAAAGTTTCGTTGATGTCAGTGTGCACATAACTTCCGGTCATCTGCATCAGTTATCCTATAGGTCAGGGGTCTCAAACTCACCTCAGAAAGGGGGGCCGCAGTCAGGCAATTTAGTCCCGTAAGGGCCGGGACAGTTAGGAAAGTAAGACCGGGGGGGGGGGGGGGGGGGGTTGCCTAAATTCTCATCGAACGTTGCCATTTGAAGGAAAACCTTTCCCAAATCTCGTATACACGTCATTTCTGAAGAAGATTACGTGCCAGGATTCCAATAACATGTCGATACCGATCTCCCAAACGACTAAAACATGAATAGTATACCTTTTTTTCACGCTTTGTTTCAATACATGGTGACCACATGACGTGCCTCACGAAAACAATGCTTTAGGCCATTTGTGTCTGTGTATCTCATGAACATATTTATTAAGAAAATAAAAAAATATGTTGAGCGAAGAGGTCATGTGCGGGCCGCGTGTTTGAGACCCCTGCTATAGATGATAAAGCAGAAATCTAGGCTGTGTTGGATACGACGTGTTACGTCTTCCTGTTCATCATTTATTCAGATTTATTTTTATTTAACTGATTGCGGCAACAATACACAACGTTTCTGCACACTCAAAACAAACTGTAAAAATTATGTAAGTAGGCCTGTAGCAATGTCATTTCAAGACGTCCCCAGGCAGCTCCGTCAGCTGTGAGGGAGAGAGTAATTACGGTGTGAACGTTAGCGAATTCAACAGAAGCAAGAGACGGTTGTTATATTGGTGGCGCATATAATAAAAGAACAGGAGCAATGTCGTGTAAACACTTGTGTGCGGTGTCAGAATGCAGATGCATATTTATATAGTCTTATTATAGTCGGCAAGAAGTTGCCAATAATTTGCGTTTAATTATATGGACTCTATATGTGAGCTTATTTGGTATGCTGGAGAGTGGGGGGCATGTACCACCGCCAAGTTCGAAAGGGGTGAACTTGTCGGCTAGTTGGGTTGAACATATCGTAGGGGAAATGCGAAGTTCCCATTTTTTCAGGCGCCCTCTTTTCATAGGCCTGCGCTCACTCACTTCGGAGCTGCCGGCGCCTGCTCTCTGAAGTCAAACAACAGATAGCATGCTACTGGCCAATAGCCGACGTAAATCAAGAGTGGTGTTTGGAACAGGCGCACTTCTTGCAGCGGGGTGCCACGACGTGCCGGCGCCGCGCTCCATAGTCTTTTAACATTACACACGGTAGCCACACTACGCGCTGCAGGAACCACAACGGGAGAAAGCGTGTGCGTTTCATCACGTGCGCTCAAGGTCACGACGCGCCCTGACTGCCCTGACTGTGTAGCTTCCAGCGCGCTCGTCGGGACGAGAGGAGAGAGAAAACGTTTGAAGCGCGCGACTAATTCCTGCAACTCCGCTCGTTCTTGACGGATTCGAGAAATTTTTGCGAAAATCCATTCGTGAGCCAAAAAACTCTGATACTGAGGTCATTCCAAGATTACTTGGAAAATGACTTCACCGCACCTTTAAGGTCATTCATGTCACGCACGAATGTCGTTCGTGTCATGGAATACCACCAACTACTTTAAACGTAGCCCCTCACGAACGTAGGTGACCTTAGCGCAGAATGTGTTATCGCTAACTAGCGGGCCATTGCAGAACTCAAGCTCCCTTCGGGAACTATGTGCATTAACTTCAGCATTAATAATATCTGGGCTTTTACGTCCCAAAACCACAATATGATTATGAGAGACGCCGTTGTGGGGGGCTCCTGAAATTTGGACCATCTGGAGTTCTTTAATGTGAACTGACATCGCACAGTACATGGACCTCTATAGCATTTCGCCTCCGTCTACATGTGGCCGCCGCGGCAGGGATCGAACCCACTACCTTCGGGTCAGCAGCCGAGCACCGGAACCATTGTACCACCGTGGCGGCGAACTCGTAATACCTTCGTATATTAAAGCAGAAAACTGGGCGTGTTAGAAAATTGACTTTTCATGCATTTCCAGCGCTTAAAGAGAATTGAAAAACATGCGGTGAGGGAAGCCACATTACAGGTAGGACGCTGGTCCACCTCTGCTCTACCACGGTGGACTAACTCCAACATTACAGAGTGCATCGAGGTTACCATCAGCGGCAGTGCAAGAGGGCAAGAAATGCAAGGTAGTCTCGCGCGCGGGTAGAACACGAGCTGGTTGGCGGCTGAAGACAAGCTATGTACACCAATTCGCGGACGCTTCTCAAGTAAATCTGGCCCCACTCACCTACACTGATAATCTCCAGATATTGGAGACCCAGAGGAAGGCTACCGTGGCAGCTACATCATACCTCCTCATTAAGTCAACCCCTGGCAGGCGGGGCCACCCACTGATTTACATACAACCCCCTCCCCCCCCTTCTTTTTCGGGACGCACGCCCTTAATTCACAACGATTTTTCTTTCTTTGGTTTTTGCGCGCGACGGAAAAGATTGTATGATAGCCCTGGAAGAAGGGCATATGTATGCGAAAGGACTCATTATCCATAGCTCGCTGGTGATAGGAGGTTCCAACACGATGCAAAGTACGGCGAATACGATGACCGCCCTGGCTTAAGAGCGTCAGGACCAGGGTGCAAGAGTGGGAAACGTGCAGCTAGACGGTGTTGCCACGCGGTGACACCGAACAGAAACCCGTGGCGTGTTGTCTTGCGGCGGCATTAAGCAGCGAGCTTGCAATCATAAACCTTTAACGCGACAGCGTTAAAGACCTCGTTTCACAGAAATTCTGGTGTCGGTGGCGGCGTCGGTGTCAGCGTTGGCGTCGGCGACCATGGTTGTGAGCACAAAATCAGCTTTGTCCGGGAGCGAAAAATCGAGCAAGCTTGTAGTAAGCCGTGCCAAGCTTGGAACAACGAAACTGGACGATTCTGAAGACTAATCTGGTGGCTTCTAGGTTGTTTCTAGGGCTTAGCTAGATGATCCAGGTTGTTTCCAGGTTGCTTCTATAGGTCATTGATAGGCTTTAGCTAGGTGATGTTAGGTTGCTTCTACGTTCATTCTCAGAGCAGAGAGGTTCGAGTCAAACCACAAGCAGTCACAGGCACGACACGGATGTCCAAACTCCAGAGACAAAAGCTCGAGCGAAAACCAAGGGTTCGCTCCTCTCATAGCTAGATTTACGGGCACGTCGTCGTTGGCGTAGGCCTTCCATCAAATCGGGGTCCTCTCGCAGCCGCCGTTGCTTTTCCCGTTCCCTGGTGGTCTCTCGTTGTACGTAGTCAAGGTCTTGGGCTCGCCGCAGTCGCTTCGCAGCCATTTGTTGTTGGGCTAACTGTCGCCTTCATTCTTATTGGGCCAATGGTGAGTAGTGGGATTTACCCAATTTCTGTGGCACATACCAGTTTATGATGATGACAGATTCTTGGTTCATAGGACAAGGAACGATTTTGTAAACAGCCTCGCTGTTAAAATTAGTGCAGCTTGCACTATGTTGTGCACGGCTGGGTCACAGCAGAGCTGGGTGGCACCTAGCTGGTCCTGGCTTGGCCAGGCTTTTCCCCCTCTCACCTGTCTCTTTCACGCATTTTGCTATACTATACTATACATGGTACTATACCGGGTGTTCAAAGTTAAGTTTTATGGTTTTGTTACAATTCAGCGCTGGGAGGCACGTGAAAACCACCTTTGCAGATAAGTTATGTATTGAGGGGGGACACAAAGTGAGACAGTAACTACCAATGTCAGCCGCCCAATTAACTAAGATTGAATAATTAACTTTTCAGTGAGGGCAGCAAGCGGGCATGTTTGTATTGAAAGGTTGGAGGCAGTCGCGTTTCTACACAGTTACACTTTGCAGAATTCTTCTAGCATGTCTGTGCCCCGAGATATCCCACTGCAAAGTTTAATCGCGGTTTGCGTGATTACGCATGCAAGGCGGAGCTGATCGGCGCAATGTTCCTCCTTGTTGTGACGAGCAGTCATTGTTTGCTATCGCCAGCCGGTAGCAAAAGGTTTCTAAATGCGAAGCATTTCTTAGCGAACTTCGGCGACTTGGAGCGTATCTATCTATCTATCTATCTATCTATCTATCTATCTATCTATCTATCTATCTATCTATCTATCTATCTATCTATCTATCTATCTATCTATCTATCTATCTATCTAGCCGCCTACGACTTTGTGCTCTCCTGGCCGTATCGTTAATGGGATTTATACCAAATTTGGTATGGCATATCATGACTGTATGACGAACATAAATGGCTGGTCATATCATGAAAATCATGACTAACTTGTCATGAAAAGTATGATTTACATGCCACGCTCATGGCGCGCTCGCGGCCGTTTCGTTAGCTCGACATACACCAAATTTGGGATTATGACTGTATGACGAACATAAATGACAAGTGGTAATATGAAAATTATGACTTCTCATGTGCGACATGACTTGCAGGCCACGCTCATGGCGTGCTCGCGGCCGTTTCGTTAGCTCGACATACACCAAATTTGGGATTGAGTGACGTGACTGTATGACGAACATAAATGACAAGTGGTAATATGGAAATCATGACATGTCATGAGCGACATGACTTGCATTTCACGCTCATGGCGCGCTCGCGGCCGTTTCGTTAGCTTGAGATACACCAAATTTGGGATTGAGTGACGTGACTGTATGACGAACATAAATGACAAGTGGTAATATGGAAATCATGACATGTCATGAGCGACATGACTTGTATTCCACGATCATGGCGCGCTCGCGGCCGTTTCGTTAGTTTGAGATACACCAAATTTGGTATTGAGTGACATGACTGTATGAGGAACATAAATGACAAGTGGTAATATGGAAATCATGACATGTCATGAGCGACATGACTTGCATTTCACGCTCATGGCGCGCTCGCGGAAATTTCGCTAGCTGGATATACACCAAATTTGGGATTGAGTGACGTGACTGCATGACGAACATAAATGACAAGTGGTAATATGGAAATCATGACATGTCATGAGCGACATGACTTGTATTCCACGATCATGGCGCGCTCGCGGCCGTTTCGTTAGCTTGATATACACCAAATTTGGGATTGAGTGACGTGACTGTATGACGAACATAAATGACAAGTGATGATATGGAAATCATGACTTGTCATGTGCGACATGACTTGCATGCCACACTCATGGCGCGCTCGCGGCCGTTTCGTTAGCTTTAGATACACCAAATTTGGTATTGAGTGATGTGACTGTATGACGAACATAAATGACAAGTGGTAATATGGAAATCATGACTTGTCATGAGCGACATGACTTGCATTCCACGCTCATGGCGCGCTCGCGGCCATTTCGTTAGCTTGAGATACGCCAAATTTGGGATTGAGTGACGTGACTGTATGACGAACATAAATGACAAGTGGTAATATGGAAATCATGACTTGTCATGTGCGACATGACTTGCATACCACTCTCATGGCGCGCTCGCGGCCATTTCGTTAGATAGAGATACACCAAATTTGGGATTGAGGGACGTGACTGTATGACGAACATAAATGACAAGTGGTAATATGGAAATCATGACATGTCATGAGCGACATGACTTGTATTCCACGATCAAGGCGCGCTCGCGGCCGTTTCGTTAGTTTGAGATACACCAAATTTGGTATTGAGTGACATGACTGTATGATGAACATAAATGACAAGTGGTAATATGGAAATCATGACATGTCATGAGCGACATGACTTGCATTTCACGCTCATGGCGCACTCGCGGAAATTTCGCTAGCTGGATATACACCAAATTTGGGATTGAGTGACGTGACTGCATGAAGAACATAAATGACAAGTGGTAATATGGAAATAATGATATGTCATGAGCGACATGACTTGCATTACACGCTCATGGCGCGCTCGCGGCCGTTTCGTTAGCTTGAGATACACCAAATTTGGGATTGAGTGACGTGACTGTATGACGACCATAAATGACAAGTGGTAATATAAAAATCTTGGCATGCATGTCATCTACAACGCCATTGACATGCCACGCTCATGGTGCGCTTGCGTCCAGTTCGCTAGCTTGATATACGCCAAAATTGGTATTGCGTGACGTTACTGTATGACGAACATAAATGACAGGTCCTAACATGTAAAACATGACATGCAAATTATGTAAAGAATGATTTGCTCCTTCCTGGCTGCTTCGCATTACATCGATTCCCACAGTGCGTGGGATCTGCCGGCTTTTTTTACCACCTTTGCCTACGCCTTCAACCCGTTGTCAGATTAAACGCCGCACGCAACTGCCGCGGCCCATCGGGGAGGAGCCTATCGCCAGTGCTCAATGTCTTGCATGCGTAGTCATGCAAACCGCGATGAAACTTTGTAGCGGGATATCTCGGAGCACAGGCATGCTAGAAGAATTCTTCCAAGTGTAACTGTGTAGAAGCTCGACTGCCTCCAACTTTTCAATACAAACATGCCCGCTTGCTGCCCTCACTAAAAAGTTAATTATTCAATCTTAGTTAATTGGGTTGCTTTCAGCGATAGTTATTGTCTCGCTTAGCGTCCCCCTGGATAGATAACTTATCCGCAAAGGTGGTTTCAGCGTGCCTCCAAGCGCTGAATTTTAAGAAAACCATAAAGCTTAATTTTGAACACCCTGTACTATACATGGCTGGCTTTTAAATGCGAAGCATTTCTTCGCGTACTGCAGGCACCTTTAGCGTGTCTATCTATCTATCTATCTATCTATCTATCTATCTATCTATCTATCTATCTATCTATCTATCTATCTATCTATCTATCTATCTATCTATCTATCTATCTATCTATCTATCTATCTATCCGCCTACGTCTGGGTGCTCCCGTGATCACCCCCTTAATTTGGTGTAAACCTTAATTATTATGGGAGGGTAAGATGGTTTGCCGAATATGACTCGCTGGTCATGACATGAATATTGTGACAATCCCGTCGTGTACGTCGTCAAATCCTTTCCGCCAGACACATGTGGAACATACCCGTATACCACGGGCGTGTATGTACCACAGGTATGCGGGTATGTGCTACAGGTGATTGACTGTTTATATCTACCTAGGAACGGCGAGAACAGACATTGGTAATTTTAACGCGAGAGCGTGAAGAAAAAGCTGACATCGGCAGCGTTGACCCGATGAATTCAGTGAATAAATGTCAGGGTCCCAGCAGGAATCCAACTTCAGCATTCTGCGTGGCAATCAAGTATTCTAGCGCACAGCCACGCCAGGTCTCGGAAGTGATTTTCAAATACACCCTAATGTTGGTGAAACGTCAATTGTGGTTGCAGTGCTGGCTATCCAATTTTATAAACATTACAGATGTTTATAAATCTATAATACAGCTGTCATGTCGGGTTAACGTCAATTGTAGTTAAGCGCCATCCACTGAAGTTGATTGATGTAGCAGTGTCCAGCGCTACCATCCTCGCGAGCACAAGCGCTACATATCAGCTTACCGCTTCTGGGGTCGCTAATACACATGTTGCTGTAGGCATCGTTACGCAACTGTAAACAACTGGTTATATAAAACATATGCGGATGTTCAACATATATCTGTGCGTGGTCTGTGCGTACAACATTTGTACATATGTTTAGCGTCATTTCGTAACGTTTCGCTCAATAAAAAAATTACAACACAGTGATCTTTCCTCCGCATGCTTCGCATAGCATCGATTCGCAAGGTACGTAGGATCTGCCGAATTTTTTTCTATCTTTCTTTCTCTAGCTCTGCACTCGTTCTCTCGCCCATCAGTCATCGCATCCTACGGTGGACAAATTGGCGCACTTGTTCTAGGAGCGAAGCAGCAGAGGAAGAACAGGATGAAGTTGAAGAAGTTAACGAAGAGAGCGCATGTCGGTTCATGAAGCTAATAGTTTTCCTACGCCACACGGTAAACTATACTTGCTATCCTGTGCAATACATGATTAAGCTTTCTTTCGTTTTTTTAAAAAAAATCTTTTCTTTAGTCTATTGCTTTCAATCTCTTCCTCTCTCTCTTTATTTCTTTCTCTGTCTTTCTGACTTTTCCTCTCTTTCTTCCCTTTCTCTCTTTTCTTGACTTTAACTTTTTTCTATGTCTTCGTTTCTCTATCTCTCTCTTTGTGTAGTGAGTCTCTCAGCTTTTATCTCGTGCATCTGTTTCTTCCATTTGTTGTTTCTTTCGCTATCCCTCTCTCTTCCCTGTAGTCGGTCTGTCATCTTCTTTTTCTCTGTTTTTAACAGTGAAGCTGTGCTTAGTCGAGGTTTTCATGTCCGAGGTTGTGATCACGTGGCCTCGTATTGTGGCGAGAGTGAGCCTCGGTAGGAATGGGAGGGCTGCGTGGTCTGCGAGAGGCGAGGGCTCGCTGTGAGAGGCCAGGGCGAGGGCGGAGGATGTCGAGGGGTGAACCTTCGAGAAACGCGCCAAGATGGGGTGACGGTGAGGCGCAGTGTAGTGTAAAACAGCGTATCACTGTCAGTGGTCAGGAGTTTGCGCTTTCAAGATGGCGAACATTTCTCATTCTGCCGATGAAGGAGCCGCCCGATGTGATTGTCAGCGAGAGCTGACGCGAGAACCGGTGTGTCGTTGCCGAGCCAACCGCGATGTTCACGCAAGAGAGGCCGAAGCTAAGCGCTAACCAACGGAAGGCTTGAAAATTATATAAGTACGATATAGCCAGATGAAGGACGAGCATAAGCTTCGCTGCTTCGACAGTGTTTGCGAAGTGGAGCTGGCTGGATTTTTAGATGTGAAGCATCTTATGGCGAAGCTTAATCCGGTGGTGGTGGTGGTGGTGTGTCACGTGGCCACCCTTACTGCGCATGCGCAAACCCTTAAAAAATGAAAATAAAAAATCTCTCCCCCCTCTCTCTCCTCTAGGCATCCCTCACCGCGGCAACCACACCCTCACTGCGCATGCGCCTCCCCTCCTCTCTCCTCTAGGCATCCCTGCCCGCGGCGTCCACACTCCCACTGCGCATGCGCGTCCCCCCTCTCTCTCCTCTCCTACGCTCCCCCCTCTCTCCTCTAGGCATCCCTGCCCGCGGCGTCCACACTCCCACTGCGTCCACACCCCCCACTCTCTCTCTCTCCTACGCTCCCCCCCCCCCTCCCTCGCTCGCGACGCCGACGCAGGCAGCGTCTGCTAGCGAGTTTCTTGGTTGAAAAAACCGACTGCTCGCGCTGCACAACCGTTCACTGGCCACCCCGTATATATGGCACTGGATCTTGACCTGCAAGGCAGTGCCGGTGGGAGATTTCTCCTGTGCGTTTTGAACAATAAAAATTCGCAGCGTGCGCGTTAAACTAAAAGCGGACTGCGGGTCTCTGTGTCCAGTCGGAGTCTTCTGTCTCTCATTGCCCATTAGCAGCGATTGGCATGTTCTAGTAGGACACACCGCTCCATCACTGCGTGCTTTGCGCCTCCCCAGTTTTCTCTCATGCGCAACGCTGCGATGAGCGCCAGCGTCAACGCCGCCGCCAGTGTAAGCGTTAGCGCCCGCTGCTTCGCATCTACACATGGTTCCCTTTAGCGGGAGATGGTGTAATTTTTTTTTGCGTACCTTGTAAGCTCTTTCTTTCTCTCTTTTTTCTTCTTCCTTTCTCGGTCTTTGTTTCCCTAGCTCTCTTTGTGAAGTCGGTCTCTCACCCCCCATCTTTTTCTCTGATTTATTCCTTTCTTATTTCCGTTTCTCTCTCTGTCTTTCTCTCTTTAGTCGGTCTCTCACCTCCTATCTTTTTCTCTGTTTCTTCCCTTTCTTCCTATCTATTTCTCTGTATCTGTTTCTCTCCCTCTGCCTCTGTTTTTATCTTTCTTTCTGCACTCGTTCCCCATCGGTCTCCTTTCCCTCCTGGTAACCATCACATCTCTCCTCCTCACCCTGACTTCCCTTTCCTACCATATTGCTGTACTGTACTATGCAAGGCTATGCTGGTTCGAATCTCGCGTCGGCAAAAAAAAATTTTCGCCAAGAATTTCTCCCTTTCTCTTTCTTTCTGTCTTTCTCTCGCTGTGTACTCGTTCTCTCGCCCATGAAGTTAGTGCATCATTCCCCGGGCAAATCGGCGCGCGGTCTCTGGTAGCGAAGCAGAAGATGATGGCGATGAAGAAAAGGACGAAGATGGCGCGTGCTGGTTCATGATGATGATCATTTTTTATCTACGACACACGACCAACCTTGACCTTAAGAGCTCTACCGTAATAAATAATAAAAAATTTTTGTTTCCAATGAGAATCGAACCCAGACATTCTGCGTGGCAAGCAGGCGTTCCACCTAATAGCCATGCTATTGCTTTGAACTTCTTCGAATAAAAAAAAAAAACGCTACATGAATGTCATGTAGTGGAACGAGTCTTCTTAACGCAAGTAATATTGCGTGGCAGAAGCGTAGGATCATACCAGGCGTCAAAACATGTTAATTGCGCAACGAGTGGTCTTTTTTTTAGTCCCACCCACTACGAAGCACTCAGGCATATAATTAATCGTCATTATCAGCAACAGCATCAACAAAGTGTGTAGCTGCACAGGTGCGCGTGGCACTTCACGGACGGGTAGTGGGTGCCTCGCTGATTCGCAAAATGAAGAATTATGGCGTAGTGGGCATTCCGCTACTGTACTTGCAGTAGACATTCTAAGATAGTTTGAAACGGCCAGTGTTACGCGCACAGACGTTCGTTTCCTTGTAGCGTACGGTTGAGCTGTCCAATAAAAAAAATGCCCCCCACCTCCCTCCCCTGAAGGGAATCGTGAGGAAATGCGAATGCATTTCGCGCGCGCTTCACTCCATTTATATATGGTGGTTGTGGTTCAAGAAGGAAAAGGCGCCTAATTTCTGCAGCCCGGTCGGGAGCACGGCGCAGCGCCTGTTTTTTTTTTTCTTTTCTTTTTTTTTTTTTTATCGCGGTAGCTCCGCTGAGCTCCCGCGATGCGAGCGCCCTCACGCGCCAGAGCGCGCTCCTCCTCTCCACTTTGCTAGGGGCGAGGATAAGTGCGCGCGCCCGCAGCTTTTGCTATGGGAGAGAGAGAGAGCGGAGAGATAACACCGCCGGCGCGCGGACACCTCCTCAACCTATCCTCCTCCCCGCGGACAACGCCGGACAACGCCGCCTGACATAGCCCGACTAAGAAATACATTCGCATTTAAAAGCGAAGCCAGGCTAGCGACTGAGAGGGCGATGCGCATGCGGCCCGATTAGGTTATCGCCTTCTACTCTTGAAGGCGAAGCTCAAGCGTCCTCCAAGTTTTAACAGCGAAGCTGTGTAGCAAATCGTTCCTTGTATCTCGTATCACGAAACTATCGTCATCATAAACGAGTATGTGGCACACAAATTGGGTAAATCGCACTACTCACCACTGGTTCACTAAAATGAAGAAGTTAGCCCAACAAATGGCTGCGAAGTCTTTGAGTCACCATCAGAGCATCGCAGTCCTTGTCAAAGACGAGTACCACGGGTGGAGAACCGTGGACGATAAGTCAAAGATGGAGACCAAACTTGCTACATCCTCGCTACAGCCAAGTTCTGCCTAGATACAAGCAATAAATAAGCATGAGACCGAACAGCTTCGCTGCATATCGAGCTTTTCGCGGCTTAGTGCAAGCTTTGAGGCATTTTTTTTTTCGGTTATGTTTCCCATAATTTGCTACGTAGGTGGCTGCTCAGATCATAGGCGAAGTGACCCTCGAGGGATGAAATCCTACCGTTTCTCAACACGGTGTGCTTCCAATACCAGTGGTAATGTCGATTTTTTCGACGTACGTATAGATGTACACGTTGCACTAGTGCTTCTGGACGAGCCTTACCAAGTTCACCTGCTCGCGTGACGAAAACGTAAGTGGTAAGCTGTGTATTTATGCAGCACTGACGGAACCAAGTTGAAACTAGCGAAGTAGTCTCGGCAAAATATGAAATGTTTGTCGCGAACACCGCCTTGGGCGCGATCGAGACGAAAAGCTTGAAAAATGTGTTTGAAAAATGTAAAATTAGCACATATGCAGAAGATTGGACGAATTTCATAAATTGTAAAACTTCAACACTAGAAAAAAAGGCACGATCGCATCACCCAGTACGAGCTTAACGAGGTCAGAACCTACGTAAGCTAAAAAGAGCGCGCGTGAGAATACAAGAATACACAAAAAAAAAATGTACGCCTGTACTTAACTCCATACGCCTGCCGGTTCACAGGCTTGGTTAACCCCCCCCCCCCCGCCCTCATTTTAATACCTGGGGAAAGCCCTGCTGCCGCCCCTTCCCTCACTCTATGAGAGCAACCCAGTGGCCTGGTTCCTCCAGATGGAAACGCGTTTCCCCCCTTCGCCGGCTCAGTTCCTCCCATCAATATGAGCAAGGAACTACCATAAGCAAGTGGTCGGCCACGAGACGAGCTCGAAGTTTTTTCTCGTCATCGAATAAGACCGGCTCGCCAAGTCAGCAGACACGACGTAGCCCACGGCACTGGACTACGGATCAGACATAACTCTTTGGCTGCATAGGCAGGAAAAAAAGAGAAGCAGGGAAGAGACTAACATAATCGAAGCCAAGCTACAGGCACATGTAACTGTACAATTTAGAAATAGAAGCCTGTGTCACGAAAGAAAAGATCAGCGAAAGTTAGTCATAATGATGCAGAGAGACGATGATGTAATATAGCCTGCTCAGATCAGGAAGGCAAGACGATTATATGTTGTCTCGCCATTTCAAAGTGTGTGCAAATAACAATTATCGTTAACAAGAACATTCGAAAGTAATTTTGGGGAAAATAGTGTGATACGTCGTTACAGTGGTCTTCGTTACATTGTCCCCGTTCATACGGAACTCCCACATCACCATACATTGCACAAACGCGACCAAGAATCCATACTCATCAGTCTGAATTCTCATCCGGGTTCTCTTCCTCTCCTGCGCCTACGTCGTAACGGACATGAAAAAAATATGAGGTATCTCTTCATGACTTGTTCTATGCGATATATTGAAGCTTGCTTCAAGGTCACTTGACAATGGACAATTCATGACTGAGAGGAAAGTACTACTTAGCAGTGAAGCGGCCTGTGCTAATATGTTTCTGCGGTACGAGTGATAAAGACGGCATAACAGCCGTTCACATTATCGAGATCAGGTGAACAGGCAGTACGTTGACTTGGTGACACTCGTAACTCGCTGCCATAACACTTTAACTGCTTTATATCCGTCTTAAAAAATATCGTTCTCACCCTTAGTCGCACAACAATTTTTGTAGCTTGTTATATTTAAAGAGCGGCTTGTAGTTTGTATTGAGATTTTATTGGATACCGGTAAGTGGATATGTCATGACAACTATAAGCTACGATGTAATGGCTGGCCCAAAAGCAGTAGCTGAATATATCACTATACGCAGCAATTTCTTCTCTCCAATCTCTTTAGTATCATTAGTAGACTTAGCGCAAAAAAAAAACGACCACATAAGAACACGTACACAATACGGGCGCCCGTCCTGTGTATGTGTTTTTGTGTGATCATGCTTTTTAGCGCTAAGTCTGTATACTATTG
The DNA here is from genome assembly GCA_030522465.1 of Rhipicephalus appendiculatus. Lineage (NCBI taxonomy): Eukaryota > Metazoa > Arthropoda > Arachnida > Ixodida > Ixodidae > Rhipicephalus > Rhipicephalus appendiculatus. The sequence continues at coordinate 137,004 of JALIZH010010415.1, read as the reverse complement.
ATAACAAAGCTGCACCAATTAGCTAAGCAGAAATAACTATTAAAATCGATTTTCTTAATACCAGCTGCTATTTTACTTGCTTGTCTTCCTTTCTATCCATTTTCTTTACAGATCATATCACTATTCTTCTTTTTGATGTTTGACAGACAATTGTAATTCCATCCGTCACTAGTATAAACACCTCGGTCTAATACCATTGTTTTCGTTTATTGAATAGTTGCGTGAAGTATTCAAGTATCTGACCCCTGCCACGGCCAAGATTAAATATTTTATTATCCCTGCACTGTGGGAACGAAGACGGCATTACGTTCGAGCCGCAAACTAAGGAAAAGCCTATGTTGCCGTACGGCGAAGCAGAAGCGCAATGCTCGTACATCTGTCACCGCAGCGCTTCCCGTATAATTCGCGTGTATATGTCCCTCGAGGAATGGACTAAGGGTGCGTAAGTAGATTGAATCGTTGCCATAACCGCATAAAAGTCGCGCGCTCCCGCGATAGCGCTGGGCCAGAGACCTATATAGGGAACCAATCTGTGAACCACGTTTGTGTGCTAGCCGGCTGCACTTAAGACAGTCACGTTGTCGAATACGACGCAGCCACCGCCATGACCCAAACGGCCAAGGTAATTGAATCAGGTCCCGGCGGCACCGCTATCCCAGGCTACTCACGTACCCGCGGGCTCAATGGCTCGCGAGGATCTTCAAGCACGACCCTCGAAGGCAGACCGCGGCCTTGAGTAGAAGCGCATGAAGGCTGCACGCCGTCGCGGTTTCCGTGCGGAAGGAGAACGGGCGGCCTGCTGGCCGGCCGCACTCTTCGATCCCGGGTGGCGCGTTTGCTTTGTTTTCGATGCAGCCAAAGTATCTGTCTTCCTCCTTTCGCTCCTCGTCTCGTCTCCGCTCGCCTTTTACGCTGTTTTTCCCTCAAAGTATTGGCGCTGAGAAATGGGATAGTGTGTGCGTGTGGCCGCCATGAGATTGATGGCTTGTTGACTTGGCCGAGCTCTCAGGACAGGAGAACCCTTAGCAGTGCAACATCAACAAGGATTCTGCGGCGCCGCATGTTTGCCTCATTGATGGGTGCACGCGTGAAACGACAAGCGCTAAGGACCTTTGGCTTCTATGGAGGGCCCCGTCTCGGTTTACGTATTTGCTTTCCCATTCACGATAGTCACTTGGAAACGACTTTCTCTTGAGAGCATTAGAAGGCCGTTTACAACATCGAGTTTAGGGGCAATGCGCCAGTACCAAGGTCGCCGGTTGCAAAATTATTGAAGTGTACCGATACTGAGAGTCACGTAATGCATAGAGCATCGCGGAAGGAATAAAAACGCTATGACAAATTAAAAAATTAGGGCAGCTTCGCACTGGTAGTGTCCAAGCGTGAAGGAGCAGCGGAGCTGGGAGATCTTCCTTAGCATCCCAGCCAAGCCTAGCCTATGGAGATAGCCAATTAAGCCTAGCTATAGCCACATGAGCGTAGGGAGGGGCAGCGAAGTTGAGCCTATAGGAAAGACAAGTTGATGCTCTGTCTCTCCCTATTTATTCCTTTCTCTTTTTATTTTTCTCTTTGTTTCTTTCTTTACCCGCCACGGTGGTCTAGTGGTTATGGTGCTCGACTGCTGACCCACAGGTCGCGCGATCGAATCCCGGCCGCGGCGGCCGCATTTTCGATGGAGGCGAAAATGATTGAGGCCCGTGTTCTTAGCTTTAGGTGCACATTAAAGAACCCCAGGTGGTCGAAATTTCCGAAGCCCTCCACCACGGTGTCTCTCATAATCATATCGTGGTTTTGGGACGTTAAACCCCGACAATTATTATTGTTATTATTTCTTCCTCTGTTATTCTCGTTCTCTCACCCCTAGAAACGCAATCACGTGGCTCCCATAAATGCTTGTTCTGCCAGCGAGCACGGATAGCCGAGTGGTTACGACGCTCGCCTTCGGCCCGAGGGTACCCGGGTTGGAATCCCGCCTCGCCAAGAAATTTTATTTTGTTTTATTATTTGTTTCTGCTCGTCCTCTCCACTTTGCCGATTCAAGTTTTCGGTTAACACTCGCATCCCGACTCCTTGCCTCAGCACTCCTCATTTTACTAGGCTTTACTCTCTCCCACCCCAGGCTCCAACCTCCTTCCCCACCACTCTCCATCACTCTTCTTCGCTCCGCTCTCTCCTTCCACTGTCTTCGCTCTCCCCTAGTACCCTGCTATACTCGATAGTCGGGTTTGCCAATTTCTATGGCGCATACCCGGCCGAGTTTTCTGCAACGCCGGCCTTACTCCGAGCTCAAACAGCTCCGCTTTTAAAAGAAGCATTTCGTAGAGACCAATAAGAGTGATTGTCACAGTAAGGTCAAGAAAACGACATCTGCGCTTTACCTCACCTGGCAGCCACCGTGGTTGATGCATGGGTTACAAATGTGAGGCGGAACACTGATGGCTGCACGTGGCCGTCAAGTGCCGACTCGAGAGGCACCTTCACACAGCTCGCGATCGCCGCAAGCCTACACCGATAGCTTGTGGATTCGAGGAATTTGTCGAATCAGGCAACCAGGGGAGTTGGTTGGTTCAAGTCAATTTTGGGATCGCTTCTGTCTTGGACCGCAGGCACGTTGATAATCACCCAGCCCTTATTGTATTTCGCACACTGCGAACAAAGCATGGGAGAAATATTTACTTTGTATGCAGAGCGTCATGAAAACAGACAGCTGAATTATTTCAGAGCGCAATAACAAGACAGCAAAAGAGAGAAGGGTTCATTCTCATAAAAGCCGAGCGGTAGGCCTGAGCCTGCCCATCTGCTTTTATGAAAAACTTCCGGTCGGCTTCTCTACGCTGAGGGATTAGGGAAGGGGAATAAAATGATGACAGAAAGCGAAAGAAGATTTTTTAGCGCAATAACAAGAGAGAAAGGGAGAGAAGGGTACATTTTCATAAAGGCACGTAGGTTGCTCTGGCCTGGTACTATCCAATGAGAAACGGGATGAATGACAATTGATAAAAGTTATGGAGGTGCGTGTATACGAGTCTGTAAAAAGCTTCACCCATCAGAAGTCGAGTCCCTAAACGAGTCCCGACTTTTCGAGCATATTAAAAATGTGTTGCCGATTTGTAGACGAGACTTATGGGTACACTCAAGCTATATAATATTGCACGGCATATGTAGCAGGGAATTCGCAGTATCGTGTTAAAAAAAACAGCCAAAAATGCACTCCAGTGTGTCTGTTTCTCCCTTGTGCCCCGTCAATGTTGCGCAATTTTCTATCCAGTATGACGCACAAACAAGCCAAAAATGGTTTGATATATCCTTCGGAATGTGATCATCTACTGTACGCAGAAAGCGGGCCCAGCTGTATTGGCTGACCTCTTAATCGCGGGAACACTCTCACTATTGCTTTATTGCTAGCCTTCAGTTAAATAAATGAAAAAAATATTTGCCTGCGATTTTAAAAGGACGAAAGAAGCTTTTTATCTTTGTTCTTTCGGACGTCCGGTTAATGTTTTGTTTTCTTCTGGAGTCACGTCGGGCTGCACCTAACATACTAGATATGCGCTCTTTCAAACGCTTCGTGCCGGAGTCGGTCCCTTTCCTCGTAAGGATTCCGCGATGAAAGTAGTCGCCACTGCGTGGGGTTGTTTCCCAGTTCACAGGTATAGTTACCAGCGCTTGCACCTTGTGCGCCTCCCGCCTACATGCGCCTCGCGAGCTGGACACTTTGGCGCACATCACGTAAGCTATGAATTTTTTGCGCGCCGCTGAGAGAGATAGAAAGAGAGAAATGAGCGAGAGGAGCACAGAGGTTGACATCAAGAGAAACTTCTGGTTCAACGGGCGCGGGAGGTGGCGAAGGCCCGCGGCTACCTGGAATAAGGAGGCCGCCCACCTTGGGCGCACAGTGCGCTTGCTCGCAATAAAAGTTTATTCTCTCTCTCTCTCTGGTCTGGTACCCTACGCTGGGTGGAAGGTAAAGAGGAAATGAAAAAGACGGAAAGAATAGCAGAGACACAAAGCAGGCCTGCAAGAAAAAAAGCGGAAGTGAGTAACCAGAGAACCACGATATAATTGGGAGGCGCGTTTTAGTGCGGAACTCCGGGTTAATTTTGGCCGCCTGCAGTTGTTGAACATGTACCTAAATTTAATTACACGAGTGCTTTCGCACTTCATTCCCATCTAAATGTTGCCGCCGTGGCCGCGAGCACAACACACGCGGTTGGCAGGCATCCCTTCGCATTCAGTTAATTCATAGGAATTCAAAATGCACGGTCTGAATGAGGCTCATCTGCCGGGCAAGCTGGTGCATAGCAATATCAGTCCGCCCCACGTAATCGTATATAGCTTGAACGCACGAAAGTCGGCGTGCATTGCAGCCCAGCAATGTCGGGCACGGCAAGTACTGCTTGCTATGTGGCTACTTTCTATTTCCACTGCGTAGGGTAGATGTCATAGCAACCACGGGGTGCCGTCAAGTGCAACGATGAGCACGCTTGCTAGCTAACGGCCGCGTGCTCCCTGAGTGAGACGCATATCAAAGGCTCGCGGCGAGGCGAGGCAGCCTGGGCAGCCCGAGCGTGCAGGGCACCGCTCACGCCTGAATCGGAACAAAGGGCCAACATATTCAAGAAAAAAAAAAGCCAAGAGAAAAAGCCTGAAGCCATGACGCGTGGTGACGTTATTTTGGGGCGAGGCCTTACTTCCTTGCAATATCCATCTGCGTAGACTCCTGTGTGCAATTTAGGGCTAAAGAAGAAAGGAACTTGGTAATTCCGTAACCTATAATTCAGCTTATATATTATATGCTAGAATAGTCACTTATAAAAGTGTTTAAGGACCACATGAATACAATAAGTGAACAAGGGCTTAAGGAATGTCCTCTATTTAGCTGGGTAATTAATGCACATGAACGACTTGGTGCCGGAAGACCACTGATGATCACACAATCTATATCTCATGATCGCATATAGTAGTGGTGTTTTCAATAGAGCTTCTTTGGACTTGCATGGCGGATTCTAGATAAATGGATGATGCAGCTTACTGTTTTTCAATGAACGACGTATGTACCCGCTGTTGGTATGTATGTCGATCTCAACTATCTAATAAAATTCATTCCTACTGACTCCGTGCTCTCCAAAAAAACACAGTGAAACAACAAACTGACATGAATAAACTTTGTGCAAGAAATATATGTAAGCAAAACCACAATTTATTTTGTAAAGCAAACCTCTGTACAGGTCTTTTTGCGGAGATTCTGGTTTGGAGCGCCTGCTTGGTCAGTATCATCAGGAAAGCGCCAGTTCATTATGGCATTATCACCACGGTCGACCCACTGTAGTCGGTGCGACGATCCAGTAGCCAGTGTCACGGAAAACTAGGTACCTCAGGCAGTATGAGATATTAGATGCGAAGCAGCTATTTGACTAGGCTGTGTAACGCTGTCCCTCCGTGCGTACGGACGAACGCGCCGCAACGCGCTCCCCTCGCCGCAGGTGTTGGAGTGGTGCCAAGTAGGTCACGCCGCAGTTGCGCGTGCTGACGTGCATGCTTCAGGGCGCGCTGACGTCACTCTCCCTTCGCCTGCCGCGCGCTCGCCGGAGCGCCCGCAGCTGCCGCCTGACGCGCAACGACAAGACCTACGCCAGCCATCGCTTCAAACGAATATTCCAGCGCTCACCTACGGGACGCACGTGCTGTCTGTCTCCTATACTAATGTTACTGGTGGTGTGGTAAGCGACTCCGTTCTTTGCATAGCACCGCAGTAACAGAACGCCTGTCACCTAAGTACTCTCACTGCAATACATATGCACCGTGATATCCCGCGGGCAAACAAGCGTGTTCAGGCTCGTGGTGCATTTTCCACAACGCTGATGGCTTCCTCAATAATTTCCTGCAGACAAGTAAGTGCGTTGAGACGCTCGACGTGTTTTGACAGGGCTGACAGAGTTTAGTCGATTCGCGGTTATGATATTCGCATTGACAACGATAACTGATATCATCCAATAAGTGTTGCAATTTTTCTTTTTCGCCTTTTATTTTTTTATCGCAGCTTATCTATCGTTAGCGGGGGAAATTTCTTTACATGCTCAACGTAGGCCTACAGATGAAGAATCTGACCTGATGACATCCCTCAACGGTACAGAAGTAAAAAAAAAAGGGGGGGGGGGTGTAGGGGAGGGGGGGCGTCCCTATGTTTACTCGGTCTCCATGTACTTTTAAAGGCGGTTCAGGCGCAGACAGGTTCCCCAGGCTATAATCATCGCCAACCCAGGCGCAAACCTCATCAGAAGAGGTCACAACACCAAAGGCACAACATCACGAAGCAAAAAAACTTTGTGTATTGTGCCAGCGCTGATCACAGGCCGGATAGTCGGTGGCTCCCCGCACCTAACATTGAAAAACGCCGAATTCCAAGAGCCGAACGCAATGATTTAGAAAGTAATGAAGAATGAACAGAATTAATACGACATTAGAGTTCAATCAACCAAAGGACCAGGCAGGATTTCGTACAGGCTTCTCAACAACAGACCATATTCATACTATCAATCAGGTGATAGAGAAATGCGCGGAATACAACCAACCCCTATACATAGCCTTCATAGATTACGAGAAGGCATTTGATTCGGTGGAGACATCAGCAGTCATGCAGGCACTGCGGAATCAGGGCATCGACGAAGCCTATATAAACATAATGGAAGAAATCTACAGCGGATCCACAGCCACTATAGTCCTCCATAAAGAAAGCGACAGAATCCCAATAAAGAAGGGCGTACGGCAGGGAGACACGATCTCTCTAATGCTATTCACCGCGTGTTTACAGGAGGTTTTCAGGGCCCTAGATTGGGAAGAGTTAGGGATAAGAGTTAATGGAGAGTATCTCAGTAACCTGCGATTCGCTGATGACATTGCATTGATGAGTAACGCGGGAGACGAATTACAGCGTATGATTACTGAACTGGATACGGAAAGTAGAAGAGTAGGTCTGAAAATTAATATGCATAAAACTAAAGTAATGTGGAACAATCTTGATAGAGAACAGCGCTTTGCGATAGGTGGCGAGACACTGGAAGTTGTAAAGGAGTACGTCTACTTAGGACAGGTAGTAACCGCGGAGCCGAACCATGAGAGTGAAATAACTAGAAGAATAAGGATGGGATGGGGCTCATTCGGCAAGCATTATCAAATCATGAATGGTAGTCTACCACTATCCCTCAAGAGGAAGGTATATAACAGCTGCATCTTACCGGTTCTTACCTACGGAGCAGAAACCTGGAGACTTACAAAGAGGGCTCAACTTAAACTGAGGACGACGCAGCGAGCGATGGAAAGGAAAATGATAGGTGTAACCTTAAGAGACAGGAAGTGAGCAGAGTGGGTCAGGGAACAAACGGGGGTTAAGGATATCATAGTTGAAATCAAGAAGAAGAAATGGATATGGGCCGGGCATGTAGCACGTCGGCAGGATAACCGCTGGTCATTAAGGGTAACTGACTGGATTCCAAGAGATGGCAAACGCGTGAGGGGGGAGACAGAAAATTAGGTGGGTAGATGAGATTAAGAAGTTTGCAGGTGTAACGTGGCAGCAGAAAGCACAGGACCGGGTTGATTGGCGAAACATGGGAAAGGCCTTTGCCCTGCAGTGGGCGTAGACAGGATGATGATGATGATGATGATGATGATGATGATGATGAAGAATGAGCATATACCAAAGAAATCATAAACAATAAGTGTTGTGTCTTGTTTCGATTTCCGTTTCACCCAGGTTAATTCAAGGCGGCGTCCTTACGTGTATTAGGGCAAAGACAATAAACCCCTTTGGCAGTTGGGGATCAACCGTCGATAGACCGGGGTGTCGTTACAGCATTTCGGCGCTGTGACTTTGTAGACGCTGGCGGCCCCACCGGCCGCGGCTCTTTACCGCCGGCTTCTGCAACACAACAGAAAGGCTAACAAACCTCGGCTTACACAATACGTGCGAGAGGATGGTCGAATCACACAAAGCCAACCAAATAGAGAGACTGGAAATGACCGTCACCGGCTGAAGCGTCACTGTTAAACTAAGCTATTGTCGTAGGCGTGACCACCGGCATTAAGCCACAGATTCCACTCTGCAACAGAAACTGCATAAAAGTCGCGCCATTACCGAGAAACATGCACCCAATATGCAACAAAGAGAGAATACAGGGGAAAGAAAGATCTCTTCAACAGAAATAGACATAAGACGCCAACACACTATATGTATACACAAACGTCTATTTTGAACACCTATTTTGGCACATTTACTAGCCACTTTTCTTATTACAGTTAAAACTCGATGTAACGAAACCCAATTTTACGAAGTTCCCGGTTTAACGATGTAATTTTAATTCCCCATAATACACCCATATGGTTCAGTGTTGTAATCAACCCGAATTAAAGAACTACTTTGGCCACAAAGCCAAATTTTGCGGAATTTTTCATGAGACAACCGAGTGAAAAGGCAGTGATTTGCTTCTAATTTAGACCGAGGCGGATTTTTCTTCGAGCGTGCGCTCCAACATAATGACGCTAAACATCTAGGCGCCCTAGTTACGGCCCCAGCTTTACTTTGACGAGGTTGCAAGCCGCGCTCATGCAAGGAGTGACGGACATGGCAGTCGGAGAGCTCTTACGAGCCGCACGGTGCTAGAGGCGGCGGTGGTTGCCTCGGTTATTTCACGGTTTATGCGACAGATAGAATGATAATCTCTTCGCATCTTTATCGCTCGGTCTCCTCGCACAATCACTGGAATTCGTTCTCCGCATCATCGCTTATCGGTAGCCTGTCATACGTTCACGTACCCGCCTACGTGGCCTACACCATCCGGACATCGTGTATATGTGTGCCACCCTCGTCCGCCCTCGCGGGCGTTTCAGACGCGCAAGGGTGGGCTGCCGGCAAAAACAATTCCGTGGTAGCATTTTGGTGGCGCTATAGGTAACAATTTTAGAATTCTAAGGACCGAAAAATTGCTTTCTCAATGTTACCAATTCCCGATTCGTGTTGGGCGATGAGTGCGCATGTCCTCCCTCCGCCAGAGGCATGGTGCGCATCGAGGCGCCCAACGTGCAGTGCGACTGCTCCGATGAAGTTGCGCACATATAGGCAAATGCGTGGATAGCACGCTGTTGACGCTGCCCGCCATCTATGCTGGCGCTGCGCGCCATTTGCTAAGGCTGAAGCACAACGATTGTTCTTTTGGGAATTTGGCATAAAGAGATATCGCAAAAAAATGAAGCTGAACTGTTCAACAAGATTTCACTACTTTAACCATGGTAACTCTGCTAATCAATTTTGGTCCACGGCTTCAAGGAGTAGCAGCTTCAATGTTTGATGTTCCTACTCTGTCGTTGGCCCGAAATTACTCTGGCAAGGACTCTCTATTCTAGACAAACTGTGTGCAGGCGTATTGAACTTTTTGTAATAATTTATCCATTTTTTACAACTTACCTGTGCCTTGAAGACTAAGCAAGCTGAAAAATATTGCTCTCTTAATACTGTGTTTTTCTTACGCAAAACTATATTTTAACACGAAAGTGTTTTATGCCGGGGTCCACCAAGATTTCAGTGACGTATTTCCATCACGGAAAATGACGTTGAAAAAAATACACATGATCAGAAGACAAAGAAAAAAGTTGCGTCAACGGGAAGTCGAACCTACGACCTCTTGATCGGCGACAAGAGATGCCAGGCACGCTATCCACTGCGCCACAGGTCACATACCTTGTTGGCTTTGAAAACACGCCTTTTATATCTACCACTGTTCTCTTACAGTGTTCGTGCTAAAGTGAGGTAATGCATCACGACCGTGAAATCCACAATTAGTTCCTTCAAAGCGTCGTTTATACGCGTCCGTCCCATTTGGCACGTTTCGAATAGGGGAAAAGTGCAGTTTCGTCAACGCATTAACACAATGCCAGGTGGCGACCTTACCCCCCAGCGTCGGCCTCGCTCATAGCATCCATCCATACCAAAAATAGCTCTGCGACACATGCATGAACGCATGACTACTTCGCGTGGCCGTAACTCCGCGTTCCTAGTTACGCTCGCCCAGCGAAAAATCGCAGCCGGCCAACGGGGAAGACAAGACGCGCGTTGCGTTTCTCTCTGGTCGGGCAGTGGTGTTCAATAACTCTAACATGCCGCGAGTGGGCACCTTAGCCCAAGTTCGGCGTGCAATAAGTGGTGCTCTTCTGGCTTTCGCACCACTTTCTCTGATTCCGCTCTCACCGTACAGCTACCACAAGCATCTATGACCACAACGGTATGTTTAATCATTGATTATGGACGTTAGTCGTCGGGATACAGATGCACCACCGAGCGTCAGCGTGGATGCATCTACGTTAAACGGTACTGTAACTGTCGAACACCAATAGACATTTGAGCAAGCTTTCTTATATCACTGTTCAGTAAGCATTCAACTACTTTTGCAAGGACATGTTTCACTTTCGTGTTATACCGATTCCTTGACGGAGGGATCAACCATGTTTTTTTTTATTATTTAATAATAAAAGCTATCAATACTATCGTTTTTGTTCTATACAGCTACAAATATTGTGCTAAAGTTTGTTAGCATGACTGCTTTTGGATACAGTTAGATCGAGTTTTGGCTCCTTATCAAGTCTACTCAATAGCAACCCTGCATGCGACAAACCGAACAGCTTTCGCCACATTGAGATACGTGGTCCCTGATCGAAAGAGCAAAATGCACAGGAAGAGAGAAGCCACAGGACCGGGAAGAGTTGTGTGAGGCTGTGCTCACGGCCGAGAGTATGGAGATTCAGTGGAAGCTGATGAACCTGGCAATGTCCAATGCCTATCTGGACTGAGGTGGCCACCTGTCAAAATCACGCTTCTTGAAATAATAAACGTCTATATCTCTCCCTGGTTATCTACACGGCCTGCGCTGTAAAGCAGAGAGCGTGTTTAACAAGAAGCCTTTTTATCGGAAGAAACATGGTGTGTACACCACAGGGCAAATACGCGTTAAGCAAATCGTTCAGGATGCATTTAAGCAAATGCCTGAAAGTTAAAAGGCGCGGAGGCCTGCGCGGTAAAAGATTGAAAAGAGAATTACAGACTAAAATGCCAGTGAGTAAGATCCTGCAGCAAATGCGGTAAGGGGTATACGTTGCTATACGTTGCCGGCGATGAGCGCTTCTTAGAAGTATGTAACAAAGTAAGAAATGTTATGAAATGGAAACCAAGCCTGAGCGTGCAGTACCGCAAAAGCACGGCGAAAAGTGGCTAGAAGGGCACGCATCGCAGCCGAGTCATCCAGGTCAGTCCGTATACGTGAGAAACTGTGAGTACGTGTAAGTTATGACTATAGGGAAAAATGGAATCGGCACGCGCGGGCAAAAGCGACTTGGGAATGAGTTCAGCGGTTATTTTATCGGATCACTTTTCGACGTGACTCTTTCAAGCGATGCCTCTTTCTTTCTTCCTTTCCTTCCTTCTTTCTTTCTTTCTTTCTTTCTTGCTTTGAAGTTCGCGTTGTTTTTGTTTTCTTGTTTTTCTTACAATCAAGACTGAACTGGTTATGAAATATACTTTTGTTGTGGCAGAACGTTTGTTGTGGACGTGACTAGCTGCATTTTTCTTGCCGTCTCTGCGCGCTTCTTTAAAAACACCAAACCCGTGCGAGCTTCAAAGTGGCCAATTAACGGGATGTGCCCACTTTGTCGAGGGTTTTTCATGTGACAGACAGGCAGACAGGTTTCCCGGTGAGCTACAGCCATTTAATGCTTACGCATTGACTGTGCAGTAGCTGCGCAACCTGCAATTGTATACTTCCGCATTATACGGCCGGGCAATCACAATTTCCACGCGAGGTTTTCACGAAGTTGCTGCTCTTAACGACGACCTGTTAACTTCTTCAATTACCGACTTCCATTTTTATTTTTATTTTTCCCTGCGTAGTCGATAACGATCGTTGTCGGGGGGCACACCCGCGTTATAGAGCTGCTCTAATGAGCACGCGCGCTCCGATGTCAGGCGTCAAATTTGAACCCCGATGCGCCTCGTTATGTGGCAGCCCCACTTTGATCGACGCCAGAACAAGCCGGTGTCCTGTTTCAGAGCCGGTCAGTCGATAAATGACAGTGTCAGCTCCGGCGTTCCGAAATACGGATTGGCTCGCTGCGCGTCCACTTACACGTTGTGCGCTACGCCTGCACGTATATATAGTGGTATGACCGTCACCGCTCAGTTCTGCTAGGTCAAGCCGATAGATTGCAAAATTTGATTCCCAATATTTGTAAGCACGTATATTCGATAGTCAGCCGAGGCCTCCTAAACAGGTTTGCCTCTAACAACGATCGCCCTCGACCCTTTAATAGGAGCTCTTTAATTAAAAAAAATATACACCACTATCTCTAATTACGAAATCTGCTCGCGGTAACTATGTCCGGCTGGCCCCGTTTCGCCGAAAAGTATAAAGTTGTATCATCCTCCTACACAGTGGCTAGAATGCGCATTGCTTACTTGCTGTGGTATTCTTAAGCCTGACATTCCGTGGCGTCTTTATTTCAATGTGAATGTTTCAGTGCTTCACATTACACAAGGTTGGCGCGCATGCCTTTGAACGTTAAGGTACCCAAGTATTATACGAGGCTGTTTGCTCGGCCGCAGATTCATGGGTCGTCCTATCGTTTTCAGGGTACGCTATAGAAAATATTACTAAATTAGTTTAGAACAATAAGATATTCATGAAAAGTTTTATTTTCGTTAACTTCGCGCTTAAGGGCTTTCCATTTACGGGGAAAAACAAAGGTTAATGCGTGTTAATTTTTTTTTATTTTTTTTACGCCATAGCTCATACGGCACTAAGTCAGAATGACGCCACAAATGTCAAAGAAACGTTTTGAAATAGTGCTGTAACAGCGTTTTTACTGTAGTTGTGGTTTAGTACTGAAAAGTGAGCACAGGAAGCTTGCCGCATAACTCATAGAACGGTTGACATCTTTTTCCTCCAGCGTATAAAGCCACGGCAGAGAGAGAATCAAAGTTTTTTGGAGAGTGAGTGAAGTTCTCACAGGGAAAGAAAAATATTCAAAGAGGGGACATGCGGCGGTGACTGCCATTAGAAGATATATCACGACCATGCAGACGCACTGCTCTTTCCCGACTCCAGAACGAAAGCGGAAATAAAAAAAAGGTGGTAGTACAAGTTAAAAAAGGATGTTTTATCTTCCTTAATTCCTTCCTGCTAAAACCGACATCCTTTACATTTAAGTAAAGTTGAATATTCGTGAATAAGCAATTTAAAATTCTTTGTCCTCAGCCGCCACCAATTACGCCAAACAAACCATCGAAGCATGGTGGTTCGCACACATGAGCGTCGGTGGCCAGTTCTTTCTTTTCTTTTTCGCTTTTGTGCCGGTGTAAAGTGCGGTCTTTCGACATGCTTCCGTGCCACTAGCTCTCTTAGACGCAGTACTGCTGCGCTATCACCTGACGCATTTCACAATGGCAAGGCGAAAATTTTTGTTTCCCTCAATATGCTGCGTTTCAAGTAATTCAGGCTTGATATGTAGGGCCCGCCGGCCGCTTTGGCAAAGCATAACGAAAAAAAAAAATTTGCGACATGTTTCATGGCCATCAACAACATATAATTTTTTTTAGAACTCGCGCTCTTCGTAGGTTGTAGTGCTAAGTATGCTCATCGTGACAACAAGCAGTGAACAGTGGCCTGTCAGTCCATATCACGGCAACATGACATAAACAGCCTGGCGAAAGAACAAGAATTCAAGATTGGCAACTAGCTTCTGGAATATGTGCAAGGGCATGTATATCTCGGTTAGTTACTAAACCATGGAGTCTCCTCATGAAAAAGTAATTCACTGATGAATAAGTATGAGCTGCACCGCGCATGGAAGGCATTCCCGAATCAAGACCGGCTACTAACCGCTGTCCCTAAAGCGTAAAGCGAATAATCGTTGCATTTTGCCAGTACTAACATATGAGGCAGAAACTTTGAGGATAACAAGGAAACTCGAGAAGTTGAGCATCACGCAGCGTGCAATAGAACGGAAAATTATAGGCGCTAATACTGAGGGAGAGGAAGACGGCAAAGTAGATCAGAGAGCAAAAATGAGTTTCCAATATCCTAGTTGATATGAAGAGGAAAAAAAATGTAGCCAGTCAGAGCAGCCGAATGGATACCAACGAATAGGAGACGAAGACGAGGACGGCCGAGAGTTACATGGGGTGACGAATTTAAGAAATTTGCAGACATATAATGGAATCAGCTAGCACAATACCGGCCAAATTGGCGATCATTGTGAGTGGCATTTGTTCTGCTGGGGACAAAAAAAAAAGGCTGTCAGTGATGATAATGACGTTAAGGAAAAGGTAAAGGTTGGCATACTGACAGGGCGCACTCACAAAAGTCTAGACTTCTGTGTGGTTCTATTTTATCCCTATGCGTGACGCAGCAGACTCAAAAAAAAATAATAATAAGAAAGCATCGAAGGCTATACGTCGTCCGCACAGCGAATCAACTAGGCCTACTTCAACGTCCATTAGATTTCAAACTTACAAGAACGACACTCTTCTGTACCGCTTGTGACTCGACACAGTGTGCGTAAGTGGTCTCAGGTAAGTGTTCTCACGGGACGCCACTCGTCATGGAGACACAAACGGACTAAGTCTAGTACTTGAGTGCATCAAGAACCCAGCGCGGAATGTGTCCGGAACAAGTGTACCGTGCTCTTAAAGTGAAGAGTTGGACGGAAACCCGCCTGGTCGGTAACACACAGAGCAACAATTACAAATGTATGCCAACCGTGAAACTTTATATTAACCAAAGACGTTTCGGCTCCCCGTGCGGGAGCCTTGATCACAATGAGGATGAGGGTGGAAATGGTCCGGATATGTTTTGCTTTAAGATGTGGCCTATATAGAAATGTGTGTACGCGTGTGGGAAGTCGCCATCATTGCGATTAAGTGTGTGCTCAGTGGTCTGGCTTGTCAGAGATTCGAGAAGAAGCAGAAAAGTCCAGTTATTCTTTTTTCATTATCTTTGAGTTACCCACACTCTTTCATGGCGAGTTGCTTTTGCGTGTTCGGCCAGATCGTTCGATGAGACATTCTTCTTTCTTTCGTCGCACATCCGCTGCTTGAGTCTTTGCTGGAAATCGCCTGTCTCGCCTACGTAACTTCGATCACAGTCAGCGCGCGATGATGTAGACAATGCCTGGGATTTTTTTTTTTTTGCAGACTTGTCTGTTACGTTTACAAGGGAGCACTTTCACTCTTTTGATGGCTCATGCGCCACCTGTACACTGTAGGGGCGTAGAACGCGCGCCAGGTGCTCGCTGATCCCAGGAACTTACCGCAATGAAGCGCGATTCCTGTACCAACAGCACAATTCTCTTCATCTACATAGGTATTTCTCACTTGTCAGAGTGTTAAAGTGCTTGCATTACGCTCACAGCACGTTGATGTGCACGCACCGACACTTATAGAGAACAACACTGCGAAGCACTCATAGCGTACGAATACTCCCGTCTTACTATGTTTGCTTTAGTTGATTCTCGTGCCTGCGGTTTCTTTTTATTTTATTAAATGTTTTCACTCACGCACCCCAGACGCCGTATGAAATAGAGATAACCGTCATACACGAGGGGCAGCAAACTAACGGTTTTTATTATAAATATCACTGTACGCCTCGTGCTTATCGACAAGTGCGACGCAAGGAGTCTAAGCGACGCTGTACTCCTCGAAAACTCACAACATTGGGCTCTTAAACAAGGATAATTCAGACATTCAACTTGTGTTTGTTTATTCCAAACACATGAACTGTAAAAAAAGAAGAAAAGTGCAACTGTCGGCTTACAAAACGCCGATTCCATGCGTCTCCTAACTTTAGAGCACGGAATGACAAGCCTGGCTTCTTTAACAGAAACACTATCGCTTGACAACGAGTTTGACATGCTCATCACGACCCTATCGACGCCACTAACTCTAGTGGGTATTCCTTCCTGTGTTAAAGGGACCTGCTGTGATCACTTTCTCTCATATCTGCTTCAAACGAAGATTTTTATTCTTCTCTGTATAAAGCGCAAAGGTCTATCTTGGGGATGCATAAGTAGCACTATTTATAAAGGAAAGAACGTCTAATCATGGTCGGAACATCCCAGTCGATGCCATTTTCTGAAGATTTTGAGAAGGCCTTTGAAAAGGTTCTGCATCAACGGCCTCTTTTAAAGGGACACTAAAGAGCAAAACGATTTTTCGCGTATTAGTGAAGTACAATTTCACAATCCCGAAAACACCACTCTTACCGCGACACGACGCCTTGCTAAGCGAGAAAACGCGTGAAAAGAAAATGCAGGTGGAGACGCCACCTTGAGATTTCCGCACCAAACACCGTGACATCATAAATTTTGAAGGCATCTACTGGCTCCTGTGTAGCTTCTAATCGATAAAAATGAAGTTCATTGCCATCTGTGGGTGCCGTAGACCTATAGGCTACGAAGTTTCAGAAAATTTCATCGAGCCAATGTTGCGAAAGTACGAAAAATACATTTTGAAATTTTCGACGTCACGCGAAGAGATTTCGGCGGAAAATTTAAAAATGAAGCTTAAACCTTGATTTTCTCCGCTTATAATAAACTTATGGTAGTGAAACATATGGCATTAGAGCTCTTAGAGTGCAGTTTGTCAATCTAAACCAAGTCATTGTTTCTCTTTACTGTCCCTTTAAAACTTTCTCGCTTACGCCTTAGTCCTCTTGTTTTACATATCGAATGGCTAAGTAATTTCTTGACTAAAAGACAGCAATTTGTGTATGCCAACAACCACTCTGCATTTAGAAGTTCTATTCTCTCTAGAGTGACCTAAGGCATAGTTCTGGGAACCCATCTCTTCCTTATTTATATATTATTAATCGACCAAACTCTCTTCTAGCATTGGCCTTTTCGCGGTCGAATTAAGTCATGCTTCGTGCAATGTTTGCTATAGTTCTGATAGCCACGTATTACAAAATGATCTTGACAATGTTACTACTTGGTGCAGCTTGTGGCTAATATCACTAAGCTCTAAAAATACTCTACTAGTACCTTATCATCGGCGGAAGCCTAACCGTACTACGATGTAAGTTCTCTGCAACTCGGAAATATAATCTGCGGAATCATGAAAACACTTGGTATTACCCTTTAAGATAACTGTTCTGGTCTGCTCATGTTACGAGCATAAGTAGCGAAGACAATCGCAGGCTTGATTACTTCCGCCACAACTCTAGCTTTGATACCCATGTTTAAATATCACCTTCTAACTCATCTAACTTTTCTCAGTTCTAAGGTTAAATACGCACACTCTGTTCGGGACGCGCACCAAACTGCCATTTCTAACTCACTTAAAGCAGTTCAAAGTCGCGCAGCTCGTTTTATCTATTCTTTAAATGCAAAGCATTTCTTTGCGTACTGTAAGCACTTCTGCGTTTCTATCTATCTATCTATCTATCTATCTATCTATCTATCTATCTATCTATCTATCTATCTATCTATCTATCTATCTATCTATCTATCTATCTATCTATCTATCTATCTATCTATCTATCTATCTATCTATCTATCTATCTATCTATCTATCTATCTATCTATCTATCTATCTATCTATCTATCTATCTATCTATCTATCTATCTATCTAGCCGCCTACGTCTGGGTGCTCTCGTGATGGCCTCCTTAATATGTTGTAGACTGCATGGGAAGGTAAGAGGGTTTGACAAATATGACTGTCTGGTCATGACATGAATGACGTGAAAATCCTGTCACGTAAGTCGTCAAATCTTTTCCTGCAGACACGTGTGACACATACCCATATACCGCGCTCCGTGGCGTACGGGTATGCGCCAAAGGTTATTGGCAGTTTATATGTACCCAGGAACAGAGAGAACAGACATTAGTAATGTAAATGCGAGATCTTTAAGAGAAACCAACATCGGCAGCGTTGACCCGACGAATGCAAAATATAAACTCATGATCACAATAGGAATATAACCCGAGCATTCTGCGTGGCAGTCAGGTATTCCACCACAGAGCCACGCCAGGTCGTGCCTTGCAAATAGACCCTATGCAGGTGTAATGTCGGTGCAACGTCAATTGTGGTTGCAGTGCTGGATATCTAATTTTATAACAAAGCAATAGACATTACAAATTTGCTCTTACGATAACGGCGTCATGCCGGGTTAACGTCAATTGTGGTTCCAGTGTTCGCTCAGCTTTTATAGCATTCTAATAAGCATTAAATTTGTATTCCTATATTTCAGCAAGCTATATCCAAGCGTTGCTCGACTCCGGAGGAATACGCTAACGAATGGTACGTATGATAGTCACATCATCGTCCCGTGAAGTGCACTTCGTTTTGATAGTACTGACGTATGTGCTCTAACGCGAGCGCTGACGGTACGTCAGACCATAAGTTACCATGCAAGCACCACTGCGGCCTGCATCAATTCAATACCACCATATATAGTCGACACTTCGCTCACGTAATTACCCATCCAGCCTGTAATACCACATAGAAGGGACCACGGAGGTAAACATAAATAAGATAAATCTGTCGTAGCGCAAGGTCCAGAAATAATAACTGGGTGCAATCTTGAAAACAGCCAAGCGAATTCATTTCATATCAATGGTTGGGATTCTTTTCGGAGCAGTCGGCATAAGATTTGCATGAAACAAGGAAAATTAACTGCACCTTGACCTCACAACGTAACTGAAGGGGTTCTTAACGATATCAGCACTCTAGTAACTCCATTTTTCTGTGCGTCTTCTTCTCACACTTCATTTTATATATTCCCACGAGCAGTCTTTCATTCGTCCGCACTGGCCTAAACTTTTATTGGTACTAAAGTGTTTTACCTCCCTCAAACAGTTCGATAAGCTTTTCTTTATGACTAGCTTGTTCTTGCGCATTTGTTAGAGATTTTATTACCGCAGCGTGGAAGGCCAATGCGCTTTTTTTCGTGTCTTTGTAAGCCTTAATGACTGTTCAAAGAAAAGATAGAGTTTTCCAACAACACGTTTCGCAAGAATTGGTGTAGAGGAAATTGGCCCTCGGCGATCGCTGCTTTTTTTTTTTTTTACTTCTTCTTCCAAGCACCCCATATCACCCTCTCAAATTTCGTCGCCCTTGGCACTTCGTCATTTGGCTATATTTTTTAAATCTTCTATATCTCACACTTCCTTGCAGGCCATGGCGAAGAAATAATATTTTCGCTCCTGCACGAAACGCGTACAGACACACACGTGCCTGTGCCTCACAAAACAGCGACAGCAGGCAGTTATTTACCTCCCCGTTATTGCGTTCCCTGTTCGCTTCGCCACGATGTTGTACGGCACTCACGCAGCTCAAAACACTTTCTTTGGAAATTTCTTCTCCTGGATTCTCGCGTTGTTTTACCGCCGGACGTGGACACGAAAGAGCTTGCCCGAGCTTACAGTCATCAAACGTCCACTGCCTCGCGTGATTAGAACGTTGACCTTGGGGGGCGTTTTCATGTCCTTCACCCCGCCATAAGATCTAGGGCTTTTACAGCCGCGGATTGTTTTTCCTCGGGTATCGTTATTACGAGGTCGAACACGTATACACAGCTCGGAAGAGGCGTCCAATATGTACCTAGAGTTAAGCACCACTGGGGGGAAGATATAGTAAAGCACAGGGATGCTTTCGAGCCTTAGCGAGGCGTTGCAGTTCGAAAATAAGACGGATATAGCCTATCGCAAATTCTGTGCGACGACGGAGCGCGGACTGGCCGCGTTATAAACGACGGGTATATATAACACGTAGCTGTACATAAGGGTGCATAATTCAGTTCAAGTTTATAGCCCCCTTTTGATGCGGAGGGCAGCTGCTTTGAACGGAAAAAGAAATAAATGGCCGCCGCTACTGATTTGTCTTATTGACTGGCATGTTATCATGAAAAATGGATAATATTAGACGTGTGAGTGGCAATCACACCGATATCCTTTACTCTTTGTTGGCTTTTTTTTTTTTTTTTTCGTGACTCAGATGTGCACGTTAGGAGGCTTTTTATCTTCTTAAACCCAGGCTTCGAAGTGTTTCCTTTTCTTTTTTGTTCTCAGTATATCGAACGGCGCTCTTGGTAAGTACAAGAGTGATATTTTATCCCGAACGCAAGAAAATTGCTTTTGGCATCCAAGCTCTTGAGCGTAATGTACTAAACAACTTTCAAGACGTCAGTGCTTTCTGCTGTTGAATGCACACGTGTGATACAAGAAATTGACACATGTTCAAAGTTAATGGAAAGCACCCCAGCTCACATATATTGGCTCAGAAGCCGATATATTTAGAATATAGAAAGAACAGGCGATCACTTAAAGTTAGAGAATATCAGGACCAGGCAAAGAGATGTTCGATATATTCGAGTAGAGGCGCGTGCGCAGCAGGAATAAGGATTTATAAGTGCGTGCGTGCGTGCGTGCGTGCGTGCGTGCGTGCGTGCGTGCGTGCGTGTGCGTGTGCGTGTAAGGCAGTATAAGGCAACAGTTATGGCTGATAGCTGCGAACGAAGACCATACAGTGTTTGGTTTAAATGTTAAATGTAAATGGCGCAATGATTATGTACCAACGCCAATGCGATGTATAATTTTCTTTTTGCCCGAAGACCACTCATTTACTGAAGTGCCCATACGGCACCATCAAATGTACATCTTCTGTTGTTCGCTTTGTTATCTACGACAATGCAAACTTAATAGATCACAATATGTTGGCATTTAGGAACCATGCATTGAATTGACAGCAACACTTTCCAGTAAAACGAGAAGGATATACTTTTTGAATAAGCCACCTTCAATATGTTATCCCTACAGAAAATGGCGACGTACAAAAATTGCTCTCGCAACAATACAGGTACACGCAGAGTTTTTATGCAGAAAAAACGCGTCCACCTGATTTTTTTATTACCAACTATCACCTGCTCCGACGCCTTGCATACGGGCGAGCCACTTGAATTAACGTCGTGCTGTTTTAAAACAGGGAGAAATATATTCAACTATATACAACATTTACAGCTAACCTTGTGTTGCTTTTGAAAACAACACCTGTTAAAGGGTCCCTTTCCAGGCACCATTAGACATCTTCGTCATGCTATACGCAGTTGTACGGCGCCTATGATGCGCTCTGCCGAAATAATTTTTTTCAGATCGGCTCATCCTATTGGAGGAACTGAAACTGAACAGTCCTGTGAGTATGCCGGAGGCTATATAGAAGGCTAGCATCAATATAAACCACATAGGAAGTAAATAAAATAGGAAGGGGCTTGACGTCGTCTATTAAAGCCGAAATGGCGGTTATCGTGGACTGCCATCTCCCTTTCACTCTCCAATCAGCACGCTGGATGTGGATTCCAGTGTTTCTCGGCGGCAATGCATTCCAGTACCGTGATATACCGTCGGTGCTGCAGTTATGTCATTCGCTGCTTTGTTCTTCCTGCATTACATATTAGTTGTACTAAAAGATATGCGACCGATATTCCCCGACTTTAGCGTGACCAAGAACTAAGCGCTGAGCAAATGTCTTTCTGCTCTACGAACAAGTGCGTACTCAATTCGTCGCTCGAGCAGCAAGCGTGAACTTCGACCATAAGGGCGTGGTCCCGAGCACTGGCGTGCGCGCTATCTCGGCAGACATGACCAAACGGCTCGTATGCCCTTCTATTTGCTGTGTTCTCGCAGCTTCGCGTTGAAACACAGACTGCACGAGAACCGCTTCTCTTCCTGGAGTGGCCGTATTCCCTTACACCAGCGTTTTACAGCGGAGCTGTTAAAACCTAGCTCAAACTGGCGAAGTATCATCCAGCAGACAAGTTTAAACAGTGCGAAGAAGACAATCCGTAAGAACATAGAAACACGCGCGTACATACGAAGGGCAGAAGTATGGCGTGTTGTCGGGCTAGTTGGTTCATAGATTCAGCAGACAAGTTTAAACTGCGCGAAGAAGACAACTAGTAAAAAACATAGAAACACGCACTATGCCACACATAGCATTGCCATGTACGGTATAGTACAGCAAGGGGTGGTAAGGGAGGGAAGGGAGGGAGGGTTAGAAGGAGAGAGAGTATAGCATATTATGGAGGAGGCGAGTGGAGGAGAGAGGCGAGTTGGAGGTTGGAGACATGCAGGTGGTCGGTCAAACGGAGAGGAGGTTCCTTCAGTGCTAAACCATGGCCATGTTCGCCTAGCTTTGCATCACTTTGCCTTTCCATCGCTGAGGCTTCAACTCAGCACCACTGTTCATTGGCCTTTACGGCGTTAAGCCAGTCCAAGCCACGCATAAATTATAGAATTACGCGAGATCGGATCCAAAAAAGTTAGCTGCTAACCTTCCTTCGTATAACATTACAATTCGTTGCTATTGCATTCATTGCTTTGCTCTTGAGGCGGAACTGCGATTTTTGTCATAATCACTATACTACAGCTAAAAAAAAACATACAAGTAATGTCCCCTTAGCTTCATTGTCTGTTGCTTTCGTGAGGTCGTATCTAACAAAAGAAACGAGCCCTTGATCGATCCCCCCCTCTTTTCGTTCAAACCTCAAAGCAATTAAGTAACATAACGTGTGCATGTCCACACAACAGCATGTCCACACAAATGGCTCGGTCAAATTTAACAGTTCTGCAATAGCACGAACTGTTTAGCTGAGATATGATGAAAGCAAGTAGAAGACATTATGTGCGATCACGAAGATAGGTGCAGAGTTTGCTTTACTGCGTGTAACACTTCATTTCATTAGTCAGGCACCACCGCTACAATAGGTAGTTTTTATGTGACTCCCAGTCAACCCAACAAAAAGTACAAAATGCAACTGCGCGCGGACCCAATGCCGCTGGTTCACCATGTGCCCTTCATTGTTCTTGAACCTGGCTGCAAGCACAGGTTGTGTTACGACGACACAAAGAGGCCATATTGAAGTCGCATAAACTAACTCCTATGCCTCCCTTAAGGAATGGTCGACAGCACCACTTTCGCCACGTGCCGCTGTGACGAGACATACATATTAAATGTGCATAGCTACGCTATGGCGCTGAGAAGCAAGGAATATGCACAGTACTGGGCTGACTGGACAATCGTGTGTCATCAGAATAAAATTTCACGTGTCAGTGTTCTAAAAAATTGCGCAGAGCATTTCATGTGAAGGTCCTGAAGTGTCTGAGATATCGCTCGCGCAGCATACGATCGCATTTTGGCCAAATAGCTGCGCTAGATTCTGCTAAACAATCATGCCCCTGCGCAATCAGCACTGGTAGCCCATTTGATTTTGGCAGACAATTCCATCACTCCACTATAACACTCTCCCTATAATCGTCAAATTTAGCACCCTGCAAGTTCAACTCCCCCTTCATAGAAAAAAAAAACAATTAAAATTGCTCCTTGAATGACAGTTGAGCGACAATTAACAAGGAAACGACGCCGCTACTGAAACTTTTAACAGAAGAGGACTTCCAAGGGTACTTTCATTCGTACAAGAAAAGGTAGAACCATGTGTGTTATGCCTCAGAACATCATTTTGTACGTGTCCACACATCCGCATGTTCGTGAAATGATTTCGTTTTAATCTGCTGCAGGAACTTCTTTTTAAATGCGAAGCATTTCTTTGCGTACTGCAAGCACTTTGAGCGTTTCTATCTACGTATCTACGTATCTATCTATCTATCTATCTAGCCGCTTACGTCTGGGTGCTCTCGTGATCGCCTACATAACTTGGGGTCGAACCAAAATTAGCATGGGAGTGTAAGAGGATTTGACGAATATGTCTGGCTGGTCGTGACTTCAATAACATGAAAACCCCGTCGCGTACGTCGTCAAACTCATTTCTCCAGACACGTGTGGCTCATACCCGTATACCACGGGCCGTGGAATGCGGTATGCGCCACTGGACTTTGACAATTTATATCTACCCAGGAACGGCGAGGACCGACATCGGTAATTTAAATGCGAGAGCGTTAAGAAAAACTGACATCGGCGGCGTTGACCCGACGAATGCAAATAATAGAAATCAGAGTCCCAGCAGGAATCGAACCCAAGCATTCTGCGTGTGAATCAAGTATTCTACCACAGAGCCACGTCAGGTCTCGAAACTGCTTTGGAAAAAGACCCTATGCAGGCCTGCTTGCAGTCCTGGCTATCTAATTTTAAAAATTGGAGTCATGTCGGGTTAACGTCAATTGTATGTTTAAGCGTCATCTACTGTAGTTGTTTTTTACTTAGCACTACCCATGGCTACCATCCTTGCAGGCACAAGCGTTACATATCAGCTTACCTGCTTCTGGTGTTGGTAATACCCATGTTTCTGTTGGCATCTTACGCAACGGTAAACTGGATATATGACACATATGCGACTGTTCAACATATGTCTGTGCGTACAACATTTGTACATATCTTTAGCGTCACTTCGTAACGGCGCAACGGAACGGCGAGAACAGACATATATCTGTGCGTACAACATTTGTACGTATCTTTAGCGTGATTTCGTAACGTGTCGCTCAGTAAAAAAATTACAACATAGTCACCTTCCTTCCACAAGCTTCGCATAACCTCGATTCCCAAGGTACGTGGGATCTGCTAAATTTTTTTCTTTTTTTTTTCCTTTTACTGACCTCGTGTACACGAGGAGTACGTACTCAAGTTAGATACCAATAGGGTCACGGAGGGGGGCGCTGCCTGCTCCTTTCCCAAACCTCCACAGCGCACACTAATCTCAAATGAGTTGCAAGCGGAATAGTACATGTTATGCGACAAATCCAACGGAACGAAAGATCGAACTAAGTCATATATCGAACACGTGTTTACAAGGGTCACGAGTGTTCTCAAAAGATACGTGACAGAACGTGTATACAGCCGAAGTCACAACTCGTCGCGTGTGTAGCCGCTCTGCTCGGGGCACGCGACGTCCAGGGCATATTGCGCATAGAGTCCTGTACCTGGCTGGCCTGTCTGTTTACTAGACGCGAGAGCTACTACCTCCGACAAGGATCGATATCGATCCCTACGCGTGCATGGAACAAACTAAACTAAAATCGTGCTCTCTCGATGCAGCGTTGTGTTTGCAAACATAAGACCACCTATATATCCCGTTTCCCTCTTTTTTTCTCTTCTTTTCATGCTTGCGGGCGCGTGACGTCGTGTCGCCCAACAGCAGCCTCTAACTCGAACCACTCTGCTTAAGCCGCAAAAAAAAAGCAGAGAATCGCTTTCCACAGAGTGCGCGTTTTTATACTCGCAATGTATCTAACACTGTTAGGCTTTTTTATACATGGAGAAGCTGAGAGGTACTCGTACGGCCCCATTTTATTGAGAACATCCGCTTATGTAGATTTTCCTCGTAAGGAACCCACGCTGAGTAGCTTTCTTGTTTCGGCATTGCCAGACTACGACTTTTCGGCGTGTAGCTTTCCTTTTTACCGAACGCCTCGCTCTTCCCATTTATTTTTCTTTCGTGCACTACCCCGACCGAGTCTAGGGCGAACGATCGTTTGTCGCCGCATTTATGCAAAACAATTCGGGCTCGTTGAACGCAGCGTAAAAAAAAAAGCCTTTTCTACAAATTTTTAATACAGTCGCACTGGCAGTAGGTTTTGCTTCGTTATGGTACACGCTTGCTTCCAGCGTCAGCACTTCTTTTGCCTCCGTTTCTCGTGCATTCGTCACCAAGCCCAGTGCCATCTGCTGTGACCCTCAGATTGAATGTTTGCGTTCATTGGGGTGAACTCACAGCCGACGCGCTCAGGAACTGTAGTTAATATTTTTTTTTCTATGAACGTTTCCCCTAAATATGCGAGTGGCGCCATATCAGCTTTGCAAAAGCTAATGTAAGTGGAAGTGTTACAGATGGTTTGTGCGGTATATTTGGTAGCAGAATAGCGGCTGCGTTCCCCTTGCCGTTCCAGGCATTTGAACATAGTCTGGAAGTGCATTAGCTTTGTGAGTACACGATAATGGCAGCTACTTGCAGCACCTTAACATACACGCGATGCTAGGAGATCCGGTCGGAGTCGAACGTAATTCGAAAGCAGTGGTTCTCAGCCATGGAGGTTTCGCCGCGTGGCCCTGTGGAATGGATGAGGACTCCTTGCAGTGATAGGAAATGGGGATCATAAATTAAAACAATATTCCGCGTGAAATATATGCCTTTTATTTCTCCCTGGCAAAGAATAGTCATACTAAAGTGCCACACCAATTCGATCTCAACAGCTTTCAATAAGTTGTGCGGTTTGCAGCCACATTGAACCTTTTTTCAGCTGTCATTGCTCTACAATTATGCAAGCCTTAAATAAGTATGCTCGCGTGCATATTTTCGTGGAAAACTGCACCGAAAGCTTTACAGCCATATCATAGGAACATAAGTCAGCTCCTTCGCAATGCAGAAGCGTTACGCGGTGAAGCATACCAAAAATTAGAGGGGGCTGCTGTCACGGTACATAGTAGTGTGCCTCCAAAAAAAAATGTGTTTTAAGTGCTTGGCACTTTAGGTGCCCGGCTTGTCGTCCATCCGCAGATCTTATCATGTGACGTGACCGCGCCAAAAATCAAGTGGTTAATACAGGCCTAAAACATGGTTAGCAGTGCTCAAAACCGGGTTAAAGTAAACTAACGAGGTCTAATATAATATGATTAACAGAAATAACCAACAAGTAATCGCAACAATTAACTTAAACGCCAAAAACACTCGGGGAAACATGCGGTTGACACCCGCGCCGTGCGACAGAGGGCGCCACCGCCTTTACAAGCGCGCGATTACTCCTTCCGCCGGCGCTTCTCCGGCGCCTTCGTCGCTACATCTGAAGGGGGAAGCAACCTGACGGAATTCGCTGCCGACGACGCGTATCTCAAGTAGCCGTAACAAGCAGGAAGTCGATAATGCGCACCAAAAGCTAGCGCGCACGTCGCACACCGAGTTTCGGGAACTCCCTAACAAGATTTTACTCGTGGCGGGAAACCCTACATGCTTACCTCAAACATTGACGCCATCGACGGTTCGGTAAACGCAGCAGTGGGAACTGTGCGAACGGGAATCACTTAATGCCCGTGCTAGGCACTTCCTCAGATTTCACAGTAGTGGAGCTGCACTTAGCGCAATATTTAGAAATACAGCAATCGCTTTCTGTCGCCAAACCCCTTCGCAATGCAGAATAACGTGTGTGCGACTGCATCTATGCCAGCAGAATTTTTAAATGCGAAGCATTTCTTTGCGTACTGCAAGCACCTTTGCTTTTCTATCTATCTATCTATCTATCTATCTATCTAGCCGCCTACGTCTGGGTGCTCTCGTGATGGCCTCCTTAACTTGACCAAAATTTGTTTGGGAGGGTAAGAGGTATTGACGAATATGTCTGGCTGGTCATGACATGAATAACGTGAAAATCCCGTCGCGTACGTCGTCAAACTCATTTCTCCAGACACGTGTGGCTCATACCCGTATACCACGGGCAGCGGAATGCGGGTATGCGCCACAGGACTTTGACTATTTGTATCTACCCAGGAACGGCGAGAACAGGTATTGCTAATTTAAATGCGAGAGCGTTAAGAAAAACTGACATCGGTGGCGTTGACACTGGTAATTTAAAGGCGATAGCGTTAAGAAAAACGGACATTGGCGGCGTTGACGCGAGAAATAGAAAGAATAGAAATCAGAGTCCCAGCAGGAATTGAACCCAAGCATTCTGCGTGGAAATCAAGCATTCTACCACAGAGCCACATCAGGTCTCGAAACTGCTTTGGAAGAAAACCCTATGCAGACGTAATGTTAGTGAAACGTATATTGTGGTTGCAGTGCTGGCTATCTAATTTTATAAACATTACATGCGTACTCCTATGACGAAGAAGTCATGTCGGGTTAACGTCAGTTGTATACTTAAGCGCCATCCACTGTAGTTGGTTTACACAGCGCTATCCAGGGCTACCATCCTTGCAAGCACAAGCTCTACATATCAGCTTACGGCTTCTGGTGTTGGCAATACCCATGTTTCTGTCGGCATCGTTACACAACTGTAAACAACTGGTTATATGAAACATATGCGACTGTTCAACATGTCTGTGCGTGCAACATTTATAAAAGCTTTAGCGTGATTTCATGACGTTTCGCTGAATGAAACAATTACAACCTAGTCACCTTACCTCCGGATGCTTCGCATAACGTCGATTCCCATGGCACTTGGGATCTGCCTAATTTTTTTCTTTGCTTTTTTTTTTAAGAGGATCTGTTTCGCTGACCCCCAAAAATGACTTCGCGGACCTGGTGTCCACGGACCCCCATTTGAGAACCACTGTTCTGAAAGGTCATCTGCCCGTGCCGTCGAAATTTCTCACAAGGCGTAGCTGGCCTTTGCTACCGGAGCTTCATATGAAGTTAGCTAAGGGAGCCTATACTTTCCTTCATCAATTCGAGTCATAAATCGCTTGCAGGTGATGATTTGTAGATCGGGAAGCTTGAAAATAAAGCGTTAAAATATACAATAAGATTTGCACAAAAGGTATTCAGGCATTCAGCTTGATACAATTAAGGACTACTAGTAGTTTCTTAAATACAACACTCTCTCGTATACCTCACAAGGTGCTACGTACAGTATAAACTGTCGCCCTTCTCCCAGATCACCACACTAGAGAAACCAATGATATATTACGCACGTCCAAACAGGTGCTCTGAAACCTTCACAAAACTCTGACTTTGAAAGAAGAAAAACTTGCACACTGTCACGTTCGCCGCTCCTGAGCAACAAACGTGTCAAGGAGAAGCGAGAATGCAAGGATATTTAGCAAGACTGCCACATTGCCCGAAGTTAAGATTTTGTCGGCGTGGTCTCGTGCAAAGCACCGATTATTGAACTGCACCTATTAGGCTACATGAGGTTTTGCGCTGCGAATCTGCATATGGAGGGTTAATAATAATGATTGTTAAGGTTTAACGTCCTAAAACCAGGATATGATTAATGAGGGACGCCGTAGTGGAGGGCTCCGGAAATTTTGACCACCTGGTGGTCTTTAACCTGCACCTAAATCTAAGTACACGGACCTCGAGCATTTTCGCCTCCATCGAAATGCGGCCACCGCGGCCGGGATTCCATCCCGCGACCTTTGGGTCAGCAGTCGAGCACCAAAACCGTTACCATGGCGGGTTATAGGGAGGGTTTCTGTGAGTGCTAGCGCTGAATACACTCGCTTGAGTAGAACGGCTTTTTACATTTCCCTACTGATGACGCGCCTTTCTGCTGGAATGCCGTACTAATGGGCATCCGCGTGCCAGTGACATCCGACCTCCGGCTCGAACGCCATGCGCAACACTGCCTATAGTTGAAGCGATATGTATGCGCCAGCCTAAATATGTATTCCGGTCGACAGGCTCCACTATATCGCGCAAGGTTCGGCAGTTCTTGTTCCTCTCTCATAATATGCCAGAGGCCTCTTTTACGAGGGGTTCTTGCGTACCAACTTGAAAATACGCAAAGTCGTATTTCACCGATATGGCCTTATTTTTTAATGCACACTTGGTGATGAGAGCGCAACATGGCGACCTATATAGCTCTCGCAAGTTAACACGGCGGATGAAGTACGTATACTGGGCCCGAACTAACGCTCTCGAAGGAATTCGTGAAAAGCGCATGACTGTAAACCGAAGGAAGCCAATTCCACTTAAAGATAACTCTAACCGCGCTTACTTTCATACCGTTACGGGTCACTCAGAATTCGCCCTACTCAAAACTGAAACAAAAAGTATAGCGCAAAGATGATGTTCTCAAGATTCACAGAAGGTGGGGAAAAAAAAACTCTTCAGACCTTCGCCAAATGATCACGAGACAGTGCATGAAAGTGTGCTGAAATGCATTTGTGTATTCCAGTAAGAAATTCCATTTTCAGCTCTATCAAGGGAAGTCCTGCATATATGTTACAGCCTTTTCAGTATTGCAATTTCATCGTTACATATAGCTCTTTCACCATTCCATAAAAAGAAGAAAACGCTTTAAGCACACGAGGAAAGATAATTTTAGTTCCAAAAACCTGTCTTCGCTAAATCGATACCTAAGCGCTGAACAGGCTACCGCAAAAAGGAGAGAGGGTGGAGGGAGATGAGGCCGCTCGATCTCTGACATTTGTCCCTTGTCGGCTCCGTACTGTTTTATTCATGAGCCATGAGCAACAAACTGCATCTTCATTCACATCCCAAATTCTCTGTACTGCTCAGCATCAACCAAACGGATCAGCAAACCGGGGCATCTTTTTTTTTTTGTTCTTGTTATTAAATAAATAAAACCTAAGAACAGAAAAGCGCATATATAAGTCATGCAGACGTATTTTCAATTTTTGTGACTATAAACACAGACAGTATTGAGTTTGTTTCAATTCAGGTTATCACTCATTTCTTCTTATTTTTTTTGTTGCCTGTTTTTTTGTTTCTTCTTCTTTTTTTTTCTTTTCTTTTTTTTTCTTTTTGCCCGTTTACCTGCGGTGCTGAAGCTAAGCAATGTTCATTATTTACTGTCGCTCTTGCCTGCGCGTTCACTTAAACATTTCCTCGTTTGCTTCGCTAGAAGCGTGTTTGTTTCAGCGTGCCCTTACACATGTACTTCTTGTCATTTTTTTTTCATTATTTGTTTACTTTTTCAGGCTACATGTTTATTAAGACGACTACTTCTCGCGCACTCGAAGTAAACGAAAATATAGCTAATGCATTACTACCTGCGGGAAGATGGCTTTGCATCGCTGATTCAAGTGAATCTAACTTCGTTGATCGATGTTTATGCGTCAGCCGGTATTCATTTGGTTGTATCGTTTTTTCTCACCCGGCAGAGTCATAAAGGGCTTTGGTTTTAGCGAAACGTCTTAGAAAATCTGCTTGCTCTGGCAGTGACGCCGCTACCGTATAGTCCGACGCGCCGGAAACGCACAGCTATTCAAATCGCACACAAGAAAAAAACGCGTTGGGTGCTGCCGCAACGGTGCATCGCGCTACGGTGGTGATTTCACCGTAGGAGCGACCAGTCTTCCAGTTGTATTTATGAGCACTTTTAAATGCGAAGCATTTCTTAGCGAACTTCGGCGAGTTTGAGCGTATCTGACTATCTATCTATCTATCTATCTATCTATCTATCTATCTATCTATCTATCTATCTATCTATCTATCTATCTATCTATCTATCTATCTAGCCGCCTACGACTTTGTGCTCTCCTGGCCGTATCGTTAATGGGATTTATACCAAATTTGGTATGTCATAACATGACCGTATGACGAACATAAATGGCTGGTCATATCATGAAAATCATGACTAAATTGTCATGAAAAGTAAGATTTACATGCCACGCTCATGGGGCGTTCGCGGCCGTTTCGTTAGCTTGATATACACCAAATTTGGGATTGAGTGACGTGACTGTATGACGAACATAAATGGCAGATGGTAATATGCAAATAAGGACGTGCATGTCATGAACAACATGATTTGATTTACATGCCACGCTCATGGCGAGCTCGCGGCCGTTTCGTTAGCTTGAGATACACCAAATTTGGTATTGAGTGACATGACTGTATGAGGAACATAAATGACAAGTGGCAATATGGAAATCATGACATGTCATGAGCGACATGACTTGCATGCCACGCTCATGGCGTGCTCGCGGCCGTTTCGTTAGCTTGAGATACACCAAATTTGGTATTGAGTGACATGACTGTATGAGGAACATAAATGACAAGTGGCAATATGGAAATCATGACATGTCATGAGCGACATGACTTGCATGCCACGCTCATGGCGCGCTCACGGCCATTTCGTTAGCTTGATATTCACCAAATTTGGGATTGAGTGACGTCACTGTATGACGAACATAAATGACAAGTGGCAGTATGGAAATCATGACGTGTCATGAGCGACATGACTTGCGTGCCACGCTCATGGCGCGCTCGCGGCCATTTCGTTAGCTTGATATACACCAAATTTGGGATTGAGTGACGTCACTGTATGACGAACATAAATGACAAGTGGTAATATGGAAATCATGACATGTCATGAGCGACATGACTTGCATTCCGCGCTCATGGCGTGCTCGCGGCCGTTTCGTTAGCTTGATATACACCAAACTTGGTATTGAGTCACGTGACTGTATGACGAACATAAATGACAAGTGGTAATATGGAAATCATGACTTGTCATGTGCGTCATGACTTGCATGCCACGCTCATGGCGTGCTCGCGGCCGTTTCGTTAGCTTGAGATACACCAAATTTGGTATTGAGTGACATGACTATCACGAACATAAATGACAGGTCCTAATATGTAAAACATGACATGCAAATTATGTAAAGCATGATTTGCTCCTTCCTGGCTGCTTCGCATTACATCGATTCCCACAGTGCGTGGGATCTGCCGGCTTTTTTTTAGTACGAAAATTCATGAGAGTGGCCTCCTCGACATGCCTTTTGGGAACCGGGAATAATTCGCGGGACTATCGTATTGCGACGAGAGCGCGCTGGTTACAGTGCACAGATAAAGTCCCTAGATAAACTAAAGTAGCGCCAACCGCGCCCCTTCGCCTCTGCCTCCTCTCCCAGAAGCTGCAGAAGCGCCTCTATGGTGTCCGCCAAGAAACTGCCGAAAGCACGGCGAAAGGCATACCCTCTCACAGGCATACCCTCTCCCGGCGCACGGGAGAGGGTATGCGCAGAGGACGGACAAGATGGCGCTTGCATTGCCAAGCACAGGGGAGAGGAGGAGCCTGCACATTGTCACGTATGGCGCTACTTTAGTTATTCTAGGGACTTTATGCACAGAGTCGTGTAAATTTTGACGGATTTGAAATTAAGGAGACGTGCTTTAAAGAAAGTGTGAAGCTCTTTTAAGCTTTCTTAGGCAAGTATTTCGTCATCGTGATGATCATGCCGTTAGTGAGTGCAACTCATAGTAAATGTAGAGTCAAGCTTTAGGTTTAAGTAAGGTGAGTGATTGCTGTGTATAGCGGAAGTTATGTTCCTGGAACAATCCCAAAACAAGATATATGCGATGGTCCTTTTCACAAAACATGGTCAATGTTTTTCGTTTTTCTTGCCATATTCACATCAAGTTTACTTATTGTATAAGAGTGTGCTTTCAGAGGTGTCTTGCAGTTTCGCTGTTCCGTGCTTATACTCGTCGCTTATCTGGCGAGCCATGGCGAGTGCAGCTTTTCATGTTGTTTCGAGAATTCTTGTTGACTGCAGTTAAGACTTCAGCAGAGTCATGATTCAATTTTCGATGACAAGGGCAGCCAGCGGAAGCGCATGAGGCCCATGATAGGTTCTACAAAACACAGCCGCGCGAACCACCGGCAAAATAATAAAATGCGTAGATAGGAAACGTAACGCATAACACTGAAGAAGCATAACTCTGCGTACATGGGCCATGGACAAGAGAAACGTCAAAGGTTTCAGGGGCCCTCTAGAGCGAAGTTTTAGATGACAGGAGGAAAAAGTCGGGGTATTGAAGCATCCATGATAAATCTGTATTTAATCACAATGATCGGCGGGCACCAACTGCCAAGCTCATTCGTTCATCCCAGCCATAGGCGCTCGCAGGGCTCTTCTTTACGGGTTGGGGATGGGAGGGAGAGGAGGCAAATATTCATTGCTGCCCTTCCCCCTCCAATCGGACGATTCCGAAATATTATTAAAACTTGGGGACCCGAGAGCTTTGCCTTCAAGAGTAGAACGCCATAGCGTGATCGGGCCCTACTCGCGTCATCTTCTCATTCGATTCGCTTGCCAGGCTTCGCTTTTCAGTGGACGCATCAACCGTGCCGCGAGAAAATGAACGTCTGTGCGCGTACCATTTGCCGTATTGTATCGCTATAGTTCATTCTCTCTATTTGAAACTCCCAGAACGCATGTCCAATTGCACTTGCAGTAGGCATGCATTCCCGTTTCATCTCTGATTCAGCGGTGTTCGTCAGCAGCTCTAGCGCGCTTTCACTCGCACATGCATCATACGACGTGCGGGGCGATTCTATCGATTTGGACTTTACACAGAACATGACGGCGCCTGCGACCGCAGAAATGCGAGTGGTGTGTTCATGTAATTGCTTTCGCAATAAAAAAAAGTAAATCACATTGGTTTTCATTATTGCTTCTTCCATCGCACTTGCAGATCACTGCAATGCGGCAAGCGTTGCCGCTTCAGCTGAGAAGAGTAACAGCGAATACAGGGCACGAAAACATTCTGTGTAAGCTCTACCCTGTGTAAACTGCATGGTTCATAGTAACACTTTTTCGTTGCTTCATAATATGTGAATATCAGTGTTCTAGGTCATCTACGTGAAGTAACGTATGCGATTAATCGCTGCTCAGCATATGGGCCTCCCGTACAGCTGGAAAATTGGTTTTGTTTCCATAATTGTTTTTCCTGTATCAAAATCTACTTCTACTGCGAAACCTTCCTATGCCTTTTCTTTTTGAATTTTATCTAGACCTATTCCATGTTTGTAAACAGGGGTAGGCGCCGTCGACATACTGAGGCGCTTGTAGCGACTTCGTGTAGGCTCCGCCCAGCCCAAAGCTTGCCACCGCCCTCTACGATCACGTGACAACTAGCACAGCAGCTGCAAAGCTGGCTCCGAGCAAAGCTGCTCGGAGGCAGCTATTGCAGCTGCTGTGCTAGTTGTCACGTGATCGTAGAGGGCGGTGGCAAGCTTTGGGCTGGGCGGAGACTACGCGCCTCAGTATGTCGACGGCGCCTACCCCTGTTTACACACACGCAATAGGTCTATACCAAAGGCCACCGCTTAACGCCAATGCACGGCAACATACACACCCATTTCGAAGGTATCTGTTATACTGCACTGGCCTTGCTCCTGTCTGGGAAAAGGACGACGGTCTCATAATGACCATATGAGATATGTGTAGTCACGCTAGCACAAAACTAGCCAATGTATAGACGCAACACTGTGTTCAAAGAAGGACTCTTCAGTCCCACATGAAAAAAGAACTGTATATAATCCTGCTAGGCACAGCACTTTAACCAACCCTCCTTGCTACATTGTGCAGCGCTGCCCACCCGGGACGTCCGGGCCGGTTTTCTAGGTGTTGTACTGGCACAATGGCCACAAGTGAACTATGGCGTGCCGTCGGCAGTTGTCGCGTATACGCGCGTCAGCTGCGCTTACGGCCGTGTTGCTTTTATTGGGTTCGGCATCGACCAAGTTGCGCCGCCACGATCAATGTGACCCGGCGAGACAGGAATCGCCCTAGGGGTTATAACATCGCGCTTAATGACGGTATATCCGCCTATCGTATAGGCAACGCATCGCTAAACGAAACGCAATGGTCGCTCCCATCGATTGATTCGAAGAGTGGAGAGCTTTTTTTCTTCTTCTTAAACTTAAAACACGGTGCTGCAAAGCCCAATTTTTTATGACAGGTACGGATCGTGCATCCGGTGTTTCGCAGTTGCGCAATGCTGGATAATGGCATTAATAGAAAGTTAGGCTGGCTGCTTTGCGTTATATTATGTAAACGGCACTTTTAAAATCAGTACAGTGTCGAAGTAGGGACAAAAGGTACAGACAGCACTGCGGCACAAAACACAGTGGGCCTTTATAGCGATAAGGCTACGCGGTTTTCCCTGTGCTCACGAGTCGTTTGTGAAAGAATGATGAAACCTGTAAGATAGAACATCGCGAATGTGACAATCCACTGAATGAACTTCATTTCCACACAGTGTTCATACTGTAGTGTTGGCGGCTCGCGGAGTTCAAGGCCTAAAGGAGTACAAGTGAGCAAGTTGGCCTAGAACACAGAACACTTCTATTTAAATTAAGACAGTTCAATGCCACAGCAAAGTTAGAGAGCTGGTAAACTGCAGGATATAGGATCATGAGCACTGAGGGAAGACCTCGATGTCTTTGAGGGAGGTCCAGGCATGGAGGAAAAATGTACAAAGGTGAACGCGGCTTAAATTTAGTGGAATACCTGAAAGGACCGAACGAGCAAGAAATATCAAAACGTTTCTAATGATTAAGAATAGTACTTGACAGGTAAACGGTTAGTATAGTGGAAGACAAATACCACGTTTCACCAAGTGTCGGGATGGCAGTGAAGTTCTAATATTTTTTTTAACAGCGGAGCTGTTTAAGCTGGCCGTTTCCGTGCCGCGAAAACACAATTGATCATCATGAACCGGTGCGCACTATCTTCGTCCTTCTGCACTGCCGTCGTTGTCTTCTTCGCTGCCAGAACACGTTCGGCGATTTCTCCGGCGCGGGATGCAATAACCTGTTGTGCGACAGAACAAGTACACACAGAGAGAGAGAGAGAGAGACAGAAAAAAATTACACCATCTCCCACTAAAGGGAACCATGACGGGATGCGAAGAAGCATTGGGGGGTCCACACCAAGTTTCCGTTTACGTTCACTCGGCCGTCGAAGCCAAGCGCCGGCGTCGAGCTACCGCTTCCGCTACAGAGAGACAACGAGTCTGCGGCGAGGGTAGCGAGGCTTTCGAGAGAACTGCAGCGACCGGGAACCGACGGAGCGACCGCATGATTCAAGCGAGACTTCCTCGACCGAGCGTCCGCGCTTATATGAAATGCGGGAGGGAGAGGAGGGAGTGGGCTTTACAGGCTGCAGCGCGGGGGGAGGAGAGGAGAGAAAGCGACCGAACGCCTGCGTAAACTCCCTCGCGTAAAGGAGGAGAGTGCGCGGCAGCAGCGCGGGGGAGAGAAGGCTAACGAACACCTGCGTAAAGGAGGAGAGTGGGAGAGAAAGTAGGCGCTTGCGCAGTAAGGGTGGTCAGGACGCACACCACCACTGGATTGAGCTCGGCTCTAAGATGCCTCGCACCTAAAATTCTTGGCGAGGTGGGATTCGAACACGCGTTCCCACGATCGGAAGGCGAGCATCGTAACCACTCGGCCATCCAGGCATGCTAGTAGGGCATAGCATAGCGTTGAATAGCATAGTATAGAAAGTGGTTCGGAAAGTGACGTGTAGGTGAAGAGGACAGATGTGAGGGTCAAGAGGAGGGAAAGGAGGAGAGAAGTAAGTAAAGCATAGCATGGAAAGAAAGAAAGAAAGAAAGAAAGAAAGAAGGAAAGAAAGAAAGAAAGAAAGAAAGAAAGAAAGAAAGAAAGAAAGAAAGAAAGAAAGAAAGAAAGAAAGAAAGAAAGAAAGAAAGAAAGAAAGAAAGAAAGAAAGAAAGAAAGAAAGAAAGAAAGAAAGCCGCCCTGTTCCGCACAACTTCCTTCAGACTTGGCACCACTATAGTGCGAATTAAGCTGCGTAAAAAAATTTTTTTTTCTCAAGGACCTTATTGAACCACTATGCCCAGATTGTGGTGCTGAATTTTCCTTTTTAAGTCACATGCTCTGGCAGTGCCCTGCGTTACAGGATTTTAAGAAAGAAGAGGACTGGGAGACGGCCATCACGGACCCCAGACAAGATGTCCAGCTCCAGGCTGTCCAAAGGGCCCGTGAACGAGCAGAAAGGCACGGCCTCTCTGTTCCGACATGGGACTAGCCGACGGCTGGGTAGGCCTACCTAGCAGGCCCGCTTCCTAGCCTCTCAGGACCCAAATAAAGTTGTTTGTCTGTATGTCTTTCTCAAGAACCCCACACTGCCGCTCCAACCGCCCTTCATAGGACACTGCGCAGTGCTCTCTTTTGGGTTGCAGAAATTGGCAAGTTTCCAAACCTTGAAACCACTATTTTTGGGAGTATGCAGCGCTTGGGGAACGCAATACTCTAGGGAAAGGGGAGAGAGTGTTTGGCTTTGGCAGTGAAGCTCGCCTCCGGGGGGGCACAGTAACGGACAGTTCAATTTCCTTCTGGCACGTCCAATAATGAACTGATTGGAGAAATCCTTTCGTTGACCCGTTCTCCCGACGGCACATTACAGTTTGCAGTGATTAAGTGAAAGTTGCAATGGAGTCTGGTAAAGGACACTTTAACAAGTGCGTCACAACGTTCTGCGTATGGTCCGCCTACACAAATGGGTTTCAATATCACGTTAACCTTGCTGAAAACAGTCACTGCAAATGCGGCAAAACGGATCAAGATGTGGAACATTTCTAATCAAAACATAACCTATCAGATGTGTCACGGTTTGCCATCTGTCTCGTTGTTTTAACGTTGACGTATTTTATTTTTGTTAAATAATTTTTTGGAATATTGTACAAATTTGCTCATTGAGCAGGATTGCTTGAAGAGAAGGATACTGCTTATACTGTCAAACAGAATTCATAATCGATCGAATAATGAACTAAAATTAACTGATAAACTTTGCGACTAATTATCTCAGTGCACATATAGCAATGATGGAATGTAACCAGAGATTCCACAGAGCACAATCACTCGACCCCAATTTATAAAACTAGCTACAGAACTCAGACAAGCGCTCACAAACTTGCAGTTACAGGGAGTTACAGGGGTCCTGAACCACTTTTCCAAGTAATGATCGGTTTGACCTCAGTATCGGAGTTTTATTGTCTCAAGTTCTTTTTTTACTACAGTTTTTTTTTCTTTTAATCCGTCAAGCACAAGCGGAGTTACATGGATTTGTCGCACGCCTTCAGCGCTTTCTTCTTTCGTCCCGGCGAGTGAGTTGGAAAGCTATATATGTGGCGTTTTTTTTTTCTTTTTTTTTCTTTTTTTTTTTTTTTACAGCGAAAGCTGTTATGAGATCA
Source organism: Rhipicephalus appendiculatus (assembly GCA_030522465.1). Taxonomy (NCBI): domain Eukaryota; kingdom Metazoa; phylum Arthropoda; class Arachnida; order Ixodida; family Ixodidae; genus Rhipicephalus; species Rhipicephalus appendiculatus. Next base: position 98,334 of record JALIZH010010415.1, on the reverse strand, counting down.
CAACAGGGGGTTGGCCGTAGTTGTCTGCCGCCTCCGCCGCCGCCGCCGGTGTCCGTAACCACTATCACACGAAATAAGTAGAAATACTCAGGATGGAACGGGGTTCGAACCTGGGTCCTCTCCGTGCCAGCCCAGCATTCTACCACTGACCCATGCCGTTGCTCCAAATTCCTGCGCACAAACACCCTTATACAAGCGCTTATGTCGGGAAGGAACCGCGTTAACATACGCAGTATAACGTGGTAGAACAGTAAAATAACAACCAGGCGTCACAGAATACGAATTCTGTAACCAGGCGTCACACAATATGAATTGCATTAACGAGTGAGTCGTTGAATGCCTCCAATCCCATTGCAAAGGGCTCAGCCATAATTCCTCATCGTCATCAGCCACCGAATCAATTAATGGAGTACTGGGTATTTTGCAAGCACACTTGTATTAGTAGCCCCAAGAAAGTTTGCAGCGGGTTCTAGAATTGGCACTCTTCCAGCTTTCGCTGTGACTGTACTGCGCATTCCGCGCAGGCCTGGTGTTTTTCTTTTTTTTTTGAAAAAGAGCCAAATGCACTTGAACTGAAATTGAGAAAAACGCACTTTTTTGCTACTGGCAATATGGTGGTGCCTGCTCCAACAATTTTTTGCCAGTGTATTCCTGTACCCTAAAATCCTTAAATATATATTGAGGCTGAAATCTATATAGCCCACTATCGTCGGTATTCAGGCGTAAAATTTTTATTTGGCTCTTATAGATTGGAAAATATCATTTGGGCTTCAATTAGCTCGTAAAAGAAGTCTAAAACGGTTCGAATGTACGGTATAGCAATATTTTGCGATAAAATTAACATCATCCGTGTGCTTCCGGTCGGGCGTAATGGCGATAAACTTGAAGAGCGAGTGGTCCTTCCGGGCAAAAGGTGCGCTATTCTGGACAGTCGGCAGCGTTTTCTTGGTCTTGGCATCTATTGAAGGCGACGAAGAGTGCTCCAGCTCTTCTTCTTCTGAGCTGGTTTTATGCCGTGTCGTTTCGGATCACTTCTTCTTCTTCAAGCAATAGATCGGTGCCCATTATCTTCATTTCATATGTCTTTTATTTCAAATATACCATCTTGAAGCGAAAGAAGGACATGATACTGTAGCGCCTGAACTCGAAAAGAAACACTAAGAGGCAAAAAGAAGTAGGAAAGTCGGCCTCTTACTCTTTATATTCGAGTTTTGCCCAACAACATCATATCCTTCAGTATGTGCCAACTCTCCCTAAAAAAAGCTAATTGTGGGACGTAAACGCGATAGCGAAGCAACTAGGACACAAATGAAAGAGATTGGATGGAGACCATGTTTGTTGTTTTGGTCACGATTGTTCAGGCAGCGCTGGTTTAATGAATGTGCCTCAGTTTTGAATGAAACAGATGCAGATTCTGGCTCATTTTTTATCAGAAACTGCCTTTTTGAAGTTACGTTACAATCAGGAATTCCCCAATTTTAATTCCAACGGTTTTAGAAGTTAAAGATACTTGGGCGCGCTTTACGCTCCCGTGAAATTCAACCTAGTGTCGGTTTCTGCATTTGGCTCTTTTTGAGAAAGAACGCCACATATATATACACAGGGAGGGATGAGACGGTAGAAAGAAGCTACTTCACGCGCGCGTATAGTGACCTTGAGCATGCATATAATGAAACGCGATCGCTCTCTCCCGGCGTTATTCCGGTGCGCGCTAGGGTGCCTACTGTGTAATTTTAGCTCACTATATAGCGTGTCCCCCCCGTTGCAAGAAGTGCACCTTATCCATACGCCGCTCTCGGCTTATGTCAGCTTTCGGTTAATATCAGCAATCTGTTGTATGACGGCCCTCCGAAGAGAGTGTACGGGCCTCTGTATGAAGATAGGGCGCTTCTTGCTGCGCTGTTCAAAGGCTGCGCTGTTCAAAGCAGCATCTGCGTTCTGCATTTTTTTTTCACCAGACATAACTCAGGAGGGTGGTTCAGGAGCCCTTTAAAATGCATTGCTATTCCAATTCCTGTCTTCATAAAAAATGCCTCAGATTTCAGCGATTCCGCTGGCTCTGAACTCACTGCGATTTCGTTATTGTTTGTTTTGTTTTCCCAGTGAAGATTGTGTATACCCGCTATACGAGACTCACCAAGTTAACGATCGACCTCTCCTTTAACTGTAATGAAACATGTTGCATAATGTAGCCGCTATCAAGCATGTGGCAAAAGCGAATCTCCAAGTAAGTGTGTCACATTATTCTTCTGACAACCTTAGCTGAACGCCATGCATTTCTACTTTGTTCTCTGCCGACTGTCATCATTGACGAATTCTTAAATATGGGCATGTGCTATTTTTACTGCCCAGAACCTCATTAAAGTTATTTCAATCAATCAACATCGTTCACAGATGTTTGTATGAGCCATGTTCGAAGATTGAGGCTTCTCACGATCACTGCAATCTATGCCTCCTTTGAGCCAGTGGCGTTGCTTTCACGACCATGTCAACGAGAAATTGCGCGCAAACATGCCGCCATGTTATGCAGAAAAGGGTTTCTTGATATGCACGCAGTGTAAACCTCTAGTGCTATAATGCTTAGTTCTGGCCACCGGGGTGCATGTACAGGCGCCACAGTTCTCAAGGTCCGTGTGCTGAGCGAGCGATGACTTGGTGGTTGGCGCGTTCGGCTTCCAAAGGCAGATTGTCTCACTGGCATCGTTGCTAATCCCCCGAGGAGAAATATTTATTTTACAGCGAAAGCTGTTATGAGATCACTACAACAGCCGATTTTGGTGGCGTAGTTCTCCGCCGCCGTTGGTGTATGTAACAGCTATCGCACGCAATGAAAAAAAAAAAAGAAAAGAAACCGGGTTCGAGCGGGATTTGAACTCAGACACTCGGCGTGGCAGTCGAGTATTCAACCACCGAGCCACGCCTGCCTTTTTTGTTTTCTTTTCTTTATTACTTTCACTTGCACCTGCGCTTGACACTTCGCAAAAAGACCATATGCAGGCCTCATGTCGGGCAAGTAATCGCGTTAACAGATGTAATATATAGCGTGATAGAATAATAAAATAACACCAAACGTCACACATTGCGGTATGCGTTACCAGTGCGTGGTTTAAGGCTTCCCACCCATTACGAAGGCTCAGAAATAATTCTTCGTCGTCATTAGCCACATCAGTAAAGTGCACATAATGCCTTGCAGACGCGTAGTGGGTATACCTCGCTTCTCCTGATGAATAATGGCATAGTGGGTACTTCCCTACTACACAAAATTATGATGATTTATGGCGTAGTGGGTACCTTGCAACTGGAATTGCAGTAATCGCACCAACAAGCTCTACAAAAGCTGCTCCTTCATCTTTCGCTGTGACTGTGCATCGTGTTACACGCAGGCCTGGCTTCTTTTTTTTTTTCCTCACGCTCTGGCAATGGCGGGAGTGCGTGGGTGTGACCAACGTTACTTTTGGTGTGACTATGTGCTCTGACGACGACGAAAACTGTCATTGTGCGTCGTCGATGGCGACAGGGGTGTTCGTCGTCGAACCTCTGCGACGGACGGATAAGACGGGCCCAAGGCAAACCCAATTTTGAGCATTTAACTGTATACTGTCATATTAAAACGGTATACCATGTATTAACATTCAAGAATTACTGGAGCATCAATGCATTTACGCCGCAAACATTGCAACGAAAGAGATGATCAGATGACATGCATACACCCTCCGTCAGGATGGTCAACGCACACATCTGCGAAATATAAAACTTCCTTGCAGTCTCGTATCTTGAGCACTGGACAAGAAGGTGGGGCACATCTTCGTCTGGGTGGCCATTAGAACATTGGGAACTATAAGCACGTTTCATCCCATACGAAGACTACCACGTAAGCACTACCAAGCCACAAGCGGTGCAGTATCACTTCAAATTGTTTTGCTGTCGCTCAGACTTGATGAAATTCGTGGTGTCATGCATGAATCTGCAAAGAGTAACTCGGAACTCTTCGACGGCTGATGGAGCCGGCTATTTTTCTTAAGCCAGCAGGACGCCTGTTTCAGGAGCAGGTGGACTTGACTACGTGAAACTGGAGGAAGTGATGTATCTGTATTATTGTGCGCCTGACTCGCAGCCGCGTCCACAACAGTAAAAGGGAAACAAACGTTTTAGGGGCGAAGCACCTTAAGACCGAGCCTTGTCGGCGTGCGGCTTTGTCCGTGCTCACAGCACAGCTCTTTGTAAAACAGCTTGTGCCGGCCGTACTACTATGTTTTGACTTGCCTAAGACAGCCTAAAAAACACTAGGGTCTTTAGAATTGCGTACCTATGTATTTTCTAATAAAGAACACACGTCCTGACACTTACATATTAATGTTGTGCCTCAGGAATGCGTAGTATTTGCTTTTTTGATCGAATATGTTCACAAATATGAACACGAACACCAGTTCAAGATGGCTGGGCGTTCAGAAAGAAGTTAAACTTTGGCCGAGAAGCTGAATCGGGTTACCGACAGACAGACAGACAGACAGACAGACAGACCAAAATTTTTGCGTTTAAGTATCCCAAGAAAGACTATCGTCTTTAAAAAAACTTCAGGTTAGATCCGATCGAAGAACCATTGGCTCTAAATTTCACGGACCACAAAGCGGTGATAATGAAAGGAAAGCGGAATCCAGAACTCAATACGACATACCAATTATGACCAAAATAAAATTGTATATAATGTGTACACGCGTTGTCACGCATTTCCATGAGCGAGTGGGCAATGTCACGGGAGATTCACGGTTACCGAACAATCGCCGTGCTTCGCCCACTCATCATCATTCACTTCGTGGATATGCGTGGATTTTTTTTTCCTGCGAAATCAGCTTAGAAATTTCCCTTGTAGCTTCGTGCTACGAACGGATGGGTCACAGTTTTGCCCTTTTACGAACATCCCTCCACTTTGCAGGCTTCAGCATAACTGATCGGCCACATGTACTGCGGTGTTTCCAGAAATATTGCAGTGTGTGCTGGCATCCATCAAAACGGCACAACGTAATTCGTAGTGCTTGATTTTGAGTGTGCTTTCTTTTTACGGTTTTATGTAACTGTATACACAGATCGAATTGTTTTTCAATGCTTTTTAGTGATGCCACAACGGCTTGCGAGTCCGCTAAAGATAACCCATTTTATTCGATTTCCTTAGCGATGCTAAGAAGAGCAACGCACACAGAATAACACAGTGGATGTTACTCGAGATAATTTAAAGGTTTACCCTAACACGATTCGATTTGCTCTGATGTGTTTTGTACGTCTTTCGTCTCTGTCTTTAGTTTATTTTTTGTAAAGTTTGCGAAAAAAAACGTTCATCATAACCTAACGCCAAATATGTCGTGGCGAATGCTACGGGATCAATTGCCTGTACATGAACGAGGGTGTACTGCAAATATGTGGTGTAAATCTCGTCTATAGCGTCAATTTCTTTCGCGACTGTCACGAACACGCCCCTCTTGATTGTTATTTTATTCCTTCGACCCCTTCGACCGATAGTTGTATTAAGGTGTTATCAGCATCTATATAAAAAATGATAACTATTATCTTCTTTACACAATTCAAATCTCTGTAATAACGCTTTGTGCTCCTGAAACCACCTCGTGGATTTTTACTTTGTCTCTTTCTTTAAATGTATGTATGCTTGTTTTCGTGTTGTGTACAGCTCTTTCAACCGTTCGTAAAACTGAGCATGGCGGCTGACGAGCATCAGTGATAACTAGAGGATTCCAGGTTACGTCGGTGACCAGACGCAACCTATAACCTCAGATGGCACTCTTTCCAGTAGACGTTGAAGCCGGTTTTCGGATGTTTGTCACAAGCTATATGAAACGGCCGAAAGAGCCGTTTCTAAGAGCCCATTACAAACTTGTAATAATAACAAATGTGGGGATTTTACGTCCCAAAACCACGAAATGAATTATGAGGGACGGTGTAGTGGAGGGCTGCGGAAATTTTGACCATCTGGTGTTCTTTAACGTTTACCTAAATCTACGTAAACGGGCCTCTAGCATGTCGCCTCCCCCGAAATGCGGCCGCCGCGGCCGGGACTCGATGCCGCAACCTTCGAGTCAGTAGTCGAGCGCCACAACCACTAGAGGACAACCGTGGCGGGCACAAACTTGTAATGACGAGAAACCGGACTTGTACAAGTTACAGAGAAAAAACAAAAATAGCGTAGCTTTCACTGGAGGCACAATGCTAAAGAGACAGCGGAGCTGATGGGCACCAAGGTATACCATGGCTGGTGCTTTTTTTTGGTAAGTTTTGCAAATTTTCTCTTTCTTTCTTCCTCGCGAGCAACATTGATCTTGACCGACGCTTCAGGTGCACTCGACGGTCGCGACGCCTGGTGCGCAGCAGTGCTAGAGGGGAGACGCCGCGCATGCATATATGAACGAACACTTCTGCGCACCAGGTGTCACGACAGTCGAGTGCACCTGAAGCTTTGGTCGAGATGAATGTAGCGTCTGTGACCAACGCTTGATCGCGAGGATACATGGGCGGCGTCACGCCTTCGACGCCAGTCAGCCCACTACCTTCCTTCTAGTCCACTGTAAAGAGGACGAAAAGAACACGTGCCGGTTCATGATGATGATAGTTTTATGTCACGTGCCTTGCGAGACTGCGGCTATCGTCGGCAGAGCGTGACTGCCTCCGTGATTCTGCTGTCTCAGCGTCAGGCGCTTTACCACACGCGCCATTCTGTGCGTGCGGGGAACGCTACGCCGCGAGGATACATGGGCGGCGTCACGCCTTCGACGCCAGTCAGCCCACTACCTTCCTTCTAGTCCACTGTAAAGAGGACGAAAAGAACACGTGCCGGTTCATGATGATGATAGTTTTATGTCACGTGCCTTGCGAGACTGCGGCTATCGTCGGCAGAGCGTGACTGCCTCCGTGATTCTGCTGTCTCAGCGTCAGGCGCTTTACCACACGCGCCATTCTGTGCGTGCGGGGAACGCTACGCCGCCTCCCACTGTGTCGGCGACCAGCAGCGTCGCACAAAACTCTTCCTTTCCCCCCTTAGAAACAGGTCAGCTAACTTCCGACAACAAAGTAACGAGATACTCGTGTCCTGTGCAATATCGCGATACAATCGATACATTTTAAAAGTATTTCACTGCTGAGATACAAATGCATTCTTCAAATGTATCTCGATACAGAAATACAGATACTCAAAAGCATCTCTAAGATACTATCGCGATACTCTCGTATCGTGATACTGTCCAGCCCCTGCGCAGAAATGTAAACACTCTCATGTTACATTTCTCTCCTGCGCGCTCAAGTTATCTGCCTCAGATAACGTTATGCGGGCTGAAGTCTGCGCAGACTAGTAAAAATGAATACGCAATACCGAACACATAAACTATTTTAGGGATGGGTTTCAGTGCCGCCAATATTGGGCAGTTAACCTTACCGTTTTAGTTTCTTGAACAAGTAAACGAACAGTGCTACGGTGGACGTATACGCATGAAAACGGTTGGTGCTTTCGATGTTCCGTGACCTTTGTTCATTCATGCCGCGATATAAAAAAAAACAGAAAACATTATTTTAACAGCCCAAGGTAGCGGCGACCATATATCTTACGTAAAATCCTCTACATGCCCCAAGCTGTCCGCAGGAAATTGTGCTATAGAAACGTGTAAGTTGTGTTGGATAGGACCATGTACAATTGAAAGGCTCATGAAGCTATTTCATCTACTTTTGAGGTGTATAAAGACTTAGCTCTTAAGAAAGTTCAGAACGACGCGAAAAAGTTGTGCAAAAGCTTCAAGCTAGATCATTTGTCGCGATCCATCGAAAAGAGCGAAAAAGATCACCTCGCCTTGTTCTTCTCTGCGAAAACGCACAAACCTGAATGTCCGTTCCGGGTGATAGTGTCAGAAAGCGCAACCTGGCAGAAACATGTAGCAACGTTTTTGAAAAAGCACTTAAACCTTTTGCCAGTTGACGACCCATTCTTGGTAAGCAATTCAGAACATGTGGTAGAATTCTTTAAAGAAAACCAAGACAGGAACCTTGTTGCCTTCTCTATTGATCTAAAGGATCTATATTATTCTCTCCCGCAGAATGACCTGATGAAATGTGTAGCTCATTGCATAGACAAGTTTGGAGCAGTACGTTTTCAAAACGCTTCTGGTCTGACATGTGACCAATTTCTGGAGCTTCTTAGTTTTTATGTTAACTCTACTTACGCGACATGGGATGGCACTGTTGTAAAACAAAAAAAAAAATGGAATATGTATTGGGTCATGCATTGCTCCCTGTTTAAGTGACTTGTACCTAGCCGGTCATGACCGGACTCTTCATGAACGCCTGAAAAATAACCCTGACGTTGTGCATGTATTAAGATTTGTCGACGATTTTTTGGTTGTTTTGAACAACGAATCATGTAGTTTCGACCGGACGGTCTCAAAAATCATAAGCTCATTCACAGAAGTCCTGTCCCCTTTGGTGTTGACGCATGAAGTACCCAAGGGCAACTTCATTAGGTTTTTAGACTTAGGCCTATACTTTTCTCCACAGAAAGTTTGCTGGAGCTATGAGCCAAGAGGGAATAAGCCCGTCTTGCCGTTTTCTTCTGCTCACTCAAAGCTCGTAAAACGCGCAATAGTACATTCTTGTTTCAATAATTCCCTCATGAAGTCCTGTACTCACAAAGTGGAAACCAGTTTTCTGGATCAGACGAAGCGCTTAACAGAATCTGGGTACACATTAAGTATGCTCAGCTCCAGCGCAGAGGGCTTGAGCAGGAAGCTAAAGAAATCGTCTAAGAGCAACAACGATGGTGCTGCAGCTAAGAAACTTGCCGTGGTGCCATACATGCATGGCGTTTCGCACAATCTCCGAAGAATTGCGGGAAAGTCAGGGGTGGACGTAGTCTTTTCCGCTCCCGAGCGTCTCCAAAAATTATGTAAAAAGGTTAATACAGCAAGCAACAGTGTAAACGCATGTAACATCAACCATCGAACAATGTTTGTAACCTGTGCTCGCAACGTTGTCTATGCCATTCCGCTTTCTTGTAAAAGAACCTATGTTGGCCAGACCGGCAGATGTATCAATCAGAGACTGAAAGAGCATCATTATAATGTCACGAAAGCAATCTCGGGTCATTTGGGCATTCATTGCCGAGATTGTGGCTGCAAGCCCTTGTACGAAAACACATCCATCCTGTATAAGGCCCATAGTAAGATGACTAGAGAAATTGTGGAGGCCTATGAGATTGCGAGATTAGAAAATATGTGTGTCAGCCAACCGTCGGTATCACTATCTCAAAAAGAGGTTGAATATCTTGCTTTGTCGCGGTGACATGATTTTTGCTATGTCGTGTTAGCACTTTGTACACGTGCTCGGTCCAGCGATATGAACCACTACATGTTCCTTTATTTCTGTTTCCGCTGGCTCGGTATATATTTATCGATTCGTGCGGAAATAAAGTTCAGTTGAAAGTAGCGCTTTGTCCGTGTCGATTTTCTTCTACGTCCCTGTCTGTCGCGCTTACTCACAATTCATGTAAGTCACAATTCATCACTGTGAGACACGTGTTTACATATAAGATCTCACAGGCAAGAAATACCTATACGTCTGGATCACTTGAATGTATTAAATATGACGGTCGATTTTTTTTTTTCAAACACAATTAATAGCTCTGCTGTTGCCGGCTTGCTGCGATGTTATATATACAGTAGCGTAGCCAGAAATTTTTTTTCGGGGGGGGGGGGGGGGGGGGTTCAACCATACTTTATGTATGTTTGTGCGTGCGTTTGTATGTGTGCGTGCATATATACGCAAGCAAAACTGAAAAATTTCGGGGGGGGGGGTTTGAACCCCCCCAACCCCCCCCAACCCCCCCCTTGGCTACGCCACTGCCTGTATATCACGTACGTCGACAGGCGAAAGCTATCTCGCGTGTCTGAATCGTGCACATATATAACACCGAAAATTTACGTTCAGCGAAAAGATGAGCCAAGCCAGCAATGGCGGCGAAATTAATCAGTAATTTGGACAACAAATGCGTACGCAAGATAGCGGGACACTGGATGAAACGGTCTAAATATACGGCCACATACTCACCGACCCCCCGTATGTGCAACATCGGTGGACTATGGAACAGAGGCTTCGCTTTACAATAAATAGATACAGCAGCACCCACTTCGTTATTACCGCGAAGACACAGCGAGCTCAAATCAGCGGTCATAAAAAAAAAAAAAAGAGTCGAGCATACAAAATCGCAATGGCAGCATTTCACAGTCCTCTTGCGCGTATACGCATAAAGGGACACCAGTCGGAAAGTTGGCGCAAAATCTTACGCTGTTGCAGGCAACAAGGCCTTGCATTTTCATGCACATGTTTAGAGATACTGATTACTGACGTCCGTTTGTGCAGTTTATCGCCATGTTTATCTGTCTAGCTGCTCTCAAAGGACATTTTATAAAGTTCATTGACTGACTGACTGACTGACTGACAAACGTCGTCTCGGCGATGTGTTTCGTGAATCGAGGAAGACTCCTCCTAATGCGTCTTACAAATCACATCAAAACAAGAAAAAAGTAAGAAAACACATAAGGTTGTCTATTCCTTTGATCCATACCCGCTGTCCTTCAGCGCAATTATTTGCCGCTTTTATTCGCTTCGGTTTCAAAACGAGAGCACAGAAAGTGGAGCTACGTGCTATACTTTGTTCGCTGAGCCATAGCGCGCACTTTCTTGCTGCCTTGGAGAAAGCTTCAATTCATTCTTTAGCGATCCTTTGATCTGGGAATACATCGTAGACAAATGGAACTCGAACTAGTTAAGGCTGACTAGAGCGACATTCTTTGGTTTCCGCTCCCGGGCCATCGCGTGATGGCTTGAGCACCTTCTTTGTCGCCCGCATATGTATAGCAGTTATAGAAACAGAACGCTGTATATTTATTGCGTTCTTCGAAGTACCATTAGCAGGCAAAGGTTATACTTACGCTTTGTACGAGCCATAATTCCCATAACAGACAGCACACGTAAATGAAATTTAGCTACGTAATTTACATTGCTATAGATCGGGGGTCCAGCCGCGGCGGTCGCATTTCGATGGAGGCGAAATGGTAGAGGCCCGTGTGCTGTGCGATGTCAGCGCACGTTAAAGAACACCAGATGGTCCAAATTTCCGGTGTTCTCCACTACGGCGTCTCTCATAATCATATCGTGGTTTTGGGACGTTAAACCCCAGATATTATTATTATTATTATTATCAGGAGTCGCAAACACACCGCCCGCGCATGACTGCCTTCGTCCTATTTTTTTATGTTATTAATAAATATGTTCGTGGGCTATACAGAGATGACTGGCCTCAAGCATTATTTTCATTCTTTTCGTGAGGCACCCCATGCTGTCACCATGTGTTAAAACATAACCGTGGAACAAGAACTCCATGTTGCAGAATCGGCATCCAGGTTTCAGTCATTCTGGACATTAGTATCAATATGTTTGTAGAGACCTGACGTCAAATCACCTTCAGAAACGAATCACATATGAGATATAGTATATGGGAAAGACCTGCTTTCAAACGGCAACGTTAGTTGACAGTTTGTTCAATGGACGCTTTTCTGAGCGCGAGGAACGACAAGGACACAAGTTAGACGAGCAAGACACGCGGACGCTACTCACAACAATAAATTTAATTCTTTGACGTATCGAACATAAGTACCCTGGGTAGCACGTCACGAGCAACGTGTCATTTTTGGCGACCTGAGTACAGGATAATACCGAGCACTAAAAAATGCATGGAAGGAAGAGGCGCAGGGGAGGGGGGGGGGGGGGGAGACAGAATGCTCATTCCCTAGTACGCTTGCGGTGCGCTAGCTGAGGTGAGTTTGGGAACCCTGCTGTAGATATACACTCCGAAATTCTTTTAAATGTGACACAGCACGATGAGAAATTGAATACCCTAATTTATTAACACGATAGCGTTAAAGACATCCCTTTATAATAAGTCTGGGTCGATTAATGCACAGTTTTGTACCGGCATAGGAATGAAGAAACGTGTCTGATGATTAAGGCATGGCATATCGATAATAGCGGTAGCGCCTGCGTGAGCCAACCGTCAATTAACTTGCATAAAGATGAAATCAAATGCCTTAACAGTTATCTTTCACGTAGACCACCACCCGTGCCAGATTGATAGGCTCGCATATTGCATGGGCATGCGCAGATAAGTTTTCGTGCTTCCTTTCTTTTCCGCCGTTGTGCGCTTCTTCAGTTGTTAGTAGGCGTTTGTGGTGTCCTGACTTCCTTCTTGCGTCCGCGTTTGCACGCCCCGTTTCTTTTAGAATGGGGTTTTACGTCCCAGAACCACGATATGATTATGAGGGAAGCCGTAGTGGAGGGCTTCGGAAATTTCCACCACCTGGGGTTTTAAATGCGAATGCATTTCTTAGTCGGGCTATGTGAGGCGTCCTGCGTTGTCCGCGGCGGCGTCCGCGCGCCCGCAGGTGTTATCTCTCCGCTCTCACTCCCTCTCCCATAGCAACAGCTGCGGGCGCGCGCGCTTATCCTCGCCCCTAGCAACCGGAGCATGTGGTGCGAGAGTGTAGGAGAGGGTAGGTGCAGTGCTTCGTCGCTCCTTCTCTCGCCGTTCGCTCTCTCTCCTCCCTGCGCCCCACTCTCCCGTCCGCTCGCGCCTCACTCTCGACCGTTCGCTGGCTGGGCGCCTCTCAAGGCGATGGCAGAAGTCGGTGAAGGCGAAATCTCTCGGCGCAAGAAATGCATTCGCATTTCCTCACGATTCCCTTCGGGGAGGTGGGGGGCATTTTTTTTAACCTGCACCTAAGTCTAAGTACACTGACCTCTAGCATTATCGCCTCCACCGAAATGCGACCGCCGCGGCAGGGATCGAACCCGCGACCTTCGGGTCAGCAGCCTATAGGAACGTTGCCACTGATCCACCGTGGTGGACTTAAAGAGCTCCTTTCGCAGAATTGGTTGGTTGGTTAGTTCCTTAGTGTTTTGGCGCAACCCACCTCGGGGGATAGGCCATGAATCGGACGGTGTCTTGCTTAAGAAACAAATTCACATTACTGGAGGAAAGGGTTGAAAATGAATTGCATTACAGATTAGTATTATAAACTCGCAAGATTTAAAAAAAAAGGAAAAAAAGAAAAAAAAAACCTATAGAGAAGCAACAACAACAAAATATATATATACAGCTGTAATTAAGACAATTCAAGTAATCTAACCTTAACATTCCATTCTTTTAGAGTCTCGTAAATAATTAGATACAGCTTTGAAAACGCTCCTGTGGCTAAAACCAAAGGTGGTTGCACCAAATGAAAGAATCACCGGAGGAGTCAAATTCAAGGCTAACTTTCGTAGGGGTTCTTCAAGTAACCTTTTTCTTTGTACTTTAAATCTTCGGCACGTCAAAAAGAAGTGCTATTTTCTAGCGTCAGTGTTGGCGTCAGCGTCGTTGGTTGTGAGCGATAAATCAGCGTTGTTCATGAGCGAAAATTAGAGATAGATGCCAATAAAGAGATCATAAAAATCTTCGGTCCAAGTGGGAATGCAACCCAAGACTTGCGTGGCAAGCAGGTGTCCTGCCACAAAGCCACGCCCGTGCTCGAAACCATTTCGGAAAAAAAAAACATTATATGAATGTCATGTAGTGCGAGGAGTATCATGCAATATTGGGTGGCAGAAGCGTAGAATCACACCAAGCGTCAAAACATGTTCATTTTAAATGCAAAAAAGTGGGGCGCACTACGGAACAGGGACAAGAGCAGAAGACGACAACACAGGTGTCTTCGGCTCTTGTCCCTGTTCCGTAGTGCGCCCCACTTTTTTGCTTTTAGAATGAATCAGTACCAACTAGCCCAAATGACTGTTTTGCGTCAAAAAATGTGATTGCGCCATGAGTTGTTGGTTTAAACACCCACCAATTACATAGCGCACAGGCATAATTAATTATAATTATCAGCAACAGCATCAACAACAAGCTCAGGTGCACGTATTGCCTTACGGACGCGCAGTGGGTACTTCGTCAATCCACTAAATGAACAATGGCGTAGTAGGCATTCCGCCAATCGTAATTGTAATGAGCATTCTAGGATAGTTTGAGATAGTCATTTTATACACGCACAGACGTTCCTTTCCTTGCGGTATGGCTGAAGGTGTTCCCCAAAAAGCGAAGCCAAGCTAGCGATTGAGAAGGCAATGCGAAGATGGCCCGATTACGCTGTCGCGTTCTGCTCTTGAAGGCCAAGCTCAAGCGTCCTCTAAGTTTTTTTTAGGAGCGAAGCTCCTTAGGCTCGCACGATGTCCGTTGTCGCCTTCGTCGTCGTAGGTCCCCGTCGAACAGCTGCGGCGCCGCTCCGAAACCCGCCGCGCACAGCTGTTGTGCTGCGGCGGCGCCGCTCCGAAACCCCTCTCCGAACAAGCGCACGGCGTCAAGCGCAGAACCGTCCGCAGAGCGCACGCAGCGCGCATACCGACCGCGCGCAAGTGTTGCGCCGGCGCCGCGCCGCTCGTACCTAGAGGGCGCATACAAGCAGCGTACAGCGCGCTGCATTGCTCGCAAGCCGCTCGTACTTGGACCGTGCAGCGCTAGCGCATCGATCAATGGCGCTACACTTAGTAAAATAAAATGACGTAGACTGGCTTCCAAGGAGCTTCGCTCCATCATCAGCATTCACTTCGTGGATCTGCAGTAATTTTTTTTCTAATCTTCCGAAACAGGGAACTTATCTTCTAACTTCTAGGGAACTTATCTTCTAACTAGGAAGCAAGCTTCCGAGTTAGAAGATAACCAGCTGTCTGTCGCAGTTCTTATATCTTAACGACTACTCGCACATTTCCGAAACAAATGGCACGAGATCCTTCGTCCAACGATGCTGTTTTCACATTCTTAAGAGCCGACACTGCCTTGGCCACTCGCGTTGCACTCGTCGGTCTGCTCGCTATGGCGAAAATATAGGACGTGTTGAGGAAATGCTCACAGAATCACGCACAGAGAAAAGGCACTCGCTACACATTGAGCCGCTCACCCAAGCATTTGATGAACAGTTGCAATAGTAGGTAGTATTTCATATCAATCCATTTAAGTTTCCTTCTTTCAGTATCCTCCATTGTGCCGAGAAGCCGATCCCGAAGGTAACCGCGGGTTGACGACATCGCAGCCAATTTCGACGGACAAAAAAGGATGGAAAGTGAAAAGAAAACAAAAGAACTCTGAGGTTTTACGAGCCAAAATAGCGGTATGATCACGACGCATGAGATTGTGGAGGACCTCGCATTAATTTCGACCATCTGGCGTTCTTTAACGGCCGCATAAATCTCGGTAAACGGGCGTTTATCTCGCCCCCCTTCGAAATGCAGCTCATGTGGCCGGGAATCGGACCCGCGTCACCGAGATTAGCAGCATAATAGTGAGTCATAGCTGAGCGGCTCGGGGGGCCAGCGGACCCAGCGGAGGAGCGGAGGGGGCAGCGGAGCGCAAGACAAAAGGAGGAGTAATAGCTGAGCAATGACCAGCTTGTTTCAGCGGAACGCATTGCTGCGCCACCTGTTGAACAACGTTGAAGTTACTGTGTCAATCGAGCAGAGGCTTTGCTTTGAAAACGCTCGCACGCTCGTCCGCTGCACAAGCTTCGCTGAGGAGACGAAATGAGCGGGCGAGCGGCTCGCTCCGTGAAAACGCTGGCTGTGCCAGCGTGCCGCGCATGCGCAGTTTGCATCTCCGCTCGTTCGCTGGGCCCGCTGGCCCGCTGAGCCGATTAGCTATTACTCTCTAATATCTTGGCCGCTGTACACTACCACGGCGGGTGTAGACAGTGAAATTGAGAGAGAGAGATAAGTAAATGTTTCTTGTTCTGGTGTGTTAAAGCTTCACCCTTGGCAGGTGACCACCTCAGTAGTCCAGATAGCCACTGGTCAGTGAAAATTGATCGCTTATTAAATCTGACCCTTGATAGGCGTCCGGAAGATTCAAGTGTAGTTGATGCTTTAGCTCTAAATGATACCCACTGAAAAAAAACGTGAATTGTCCGTTTACAAGTGTTTCTCTCTAACAATGTCCCTTGCCGGCCCTCTTTTCGTAAATAATAATAATAATAATAATAATAATAATAATAATAATAATAATAATAATAATAATAATAATAATAATAAAATCTGGGGTTTTACGTCCCAAAACCACGATATTATAATAAGAGACGCCGTAGTGGAGGGCTCCGCAAATTTCGACCATCTGATGTTCTTTAACCTGCACTGACATCGTACAGTACACGGGCCTCCCCTTTTCGTAAAATACGAGCTCTATCTGCAATACATGGCAAAATTCATATTCAGTATGACTTGGAATATGCTCTTGCTGTTATTCATCTACAGCAGCGCGCACGTTTCAGCTATCATAGCCTTTTATATAAATATACTAAATATACTGGACGGAATTAAGGAAGCACGCAACCACAACACCTTCTTCTTTGCCTTAAAGCGCCTTGTATAATGGAAAAGCGAAAAAAAACTTTTTCCAGTGGTTTCTTATAGTTCATGGCAACGATATTAGTCTATAGTCGCAACGCGCTTTATATAAGAGTTTGCGAGCTGTAGTTGGTTTGAAAATCATGTCTTATAAAAGGGCCCAAAACATGGTCCTCCAATCAAAAGGTCGATTAATCGATATCAAGTGCCTGGAACGACTCTGTTGCTTTCGTCTGTGAGTATAGCGACAGCTAACAGGAAGCTGTATTTGACTTAATCTATTTTTAAATAAGTATGATAAGCATAAATCTGCTTAAGCAACATGCCCAACCTATTTCAAAAACATAAGCGCATAGTTTAAAAAAAGTAGAGAGGCCAATGAATATAGCTGCTGCTCATAGAAAATGCCGTACTTCAACCATCAAAACAAGAAGAAAAAAAACTTGAGTATTAAAAGCCGGAAAACTGTGCATTGACTGAGGCACACAAAAATGAGTATATCATTTGTGTGACCAAAATTTCTAAGTTATATTTACGCGAAGTTCATTCCAGCAGTGTACTATATTTAAAGAACAAAATGAAGCCGCTAAATAGGCATGCAAAGGTATACGACTAGGGGTGGGGGGGGGGGGGGGTGTCGTTGTGGCATACCCTTGCCTCTATACTCACCCAAATCACCTCGTGTAACTCAGGCCTTTGCGCGAATATATACCATTGGGCTGCAAAGGGATCCTCCATGTGGGTTCGTGACGCTGCTGCCTAAAACATCGCAATATAACGGAACTCGCACTAGGATTTTTGGGCGTTATCCACGGCGTAGAGACTTCTGTGAATATGTACAATACAATGTCATAAACACACTCGTCTATGTCCGTGGCGTGCTAGCTGGTAAACGAAAGAAAAAAAGTACGCAGTTACCGTCAGGTCGCGCAAGGCACAGCGAAGCTGGTCGATCTCATGATTTCCTGCAGTATATCGTGGTTGGCGTCGCTCGTACTCGGCTTCCTGAATGACTGGGTCCTGGCGCCACATCCGTTTATAAACAGTATCGCGTTCTCGCACATGGCTGGCCACAGCCTCCCCCTAGATTTTCCTTGCCTGCCGGATGAGCGCGAAAAGGCCGTCGTCTACGGAGGCGCCACTTACGTAGGGAGAGTCACCATATTGAAGGGAAGCGACAAGCGCCATGAGGCAGTAGGCAACCATGTCAAGGGCGGAACTGCATTGCAGCCACGATTGCAGCAGCAGCAGCCGATTGAAGTTGTCCGTGCTCTCGTGATAATAGCGGTTTGGAGTGGCGGTTGCGGGTGGTAGCAGACGGTTTTTTTTTGAAAGCCGCAGAAGTGAAAACATCGTTGACATCGTTGTGAATGTTTCACTGCCTTCTCTGAGTTTTTCATCGCAGCTGTATCGCCGAAAATGCAAAGTTTATTTCCACGAAGTCAAGATTTCACACAGGAGCACTGAAATAATGTAAGTATTCGCTATTGGAGCGGATTAAATAGGATTGAATAGTACAGTGAAGTTCGCTACGACTGTGTCGCCGTTACACTTCCTTTTTTATATAGCTGAAAGTTCAATATGTGCGCTGAAATCGTACTTCTTGCATACAGCGCATTCAATTAACGTGCGATTGTAGTTTACGATTGCATATATGCCGCTCTTTGAAGCATTCATTGTGCGCATAGATGCGTAGGTTCATTAGCAGTCCGTTTACAGTTACTGTAAAAAAATGTTCTTGCATATGATTTTAAGAAAAGGGAGAGACAAACAATACTGTTCTTATATTTTTCAGAGCAAGAAGGCATACTGTGGTGTGCCCAGCTGGAAGTCGGATGGGGGAAAAAAAGTGCTGGGTGTATCTGTAAAGCACTTTTCGTGGTTCCGGCTTAGAAAAGTTATTCGAGAACGACGTCAACACCACATCAATAAAACACGTCAGATAAGTCAGTGAGTTCGTGTGCACAAATCATCAGTCATTATTTGAACGGAGTAACTTCGACGACCGGACGTTATTGCAATAAAGGATTATTTATACAAGTGGTCGTGTCGCAATTTATTTCTTGATTACTATGACGAGCGATGGTTCTTTTACTTTTTATAGCACTAAAAATTGCGTGTGTTTCAAATTTTCAAAAGTGACGTCGCACTATAGTGTGGTGAATCTGTCGAGGACCATAGCAATAATAATAACATGTGGGGTTTCATGCGCAAAACCCACGACATGATTGTAAGAGTCGCCGTAGTGAGGGGACTGCGAATTAATTTTCACTCATAGTGTCCGTCATAATGCAGCTGAACCTAAGTTCACGTTTCTTTTCTCTTTTTACTTCTCCCGTCGCGGCCTAGAACTGAATAGTTCGTTCAATGCGCAATTTTCGGAAATAGACAGGGTATTTTTTTTTTTTTGGGGGGGGGGGGGGGGGGGGAGGGGGGCTGATCACATTATGACCGGCAAAAAAAAATTACTTCATCCTGATGCCAAACATCACAGTCACTCACACTTTGTTTCACAATCACCTACACACGATTGTGGGATCGTCACTCGTACGAGCGCACATACTCGCGAACTTTCAAAAAGGGCGCCTTAGACCCATAACGTAAGTGGCGCCCCCTTCAAAATTTCGCCAACGACTCCTTAAATTTGCTAAATTGATAGTACAGTGACATACTATTGCATTTACAAGGTTTTAATACTTTTCAGATAAGCTTTTGTTGCAAATAAGAACCAAAAACGCAAAAACTTTCCTCAAGACAACCCTACGTGAGTGGCGCCACCGCCACAGTTCCGACGACGGCCGCTTCCCATGTGATCGCCGATAATCCGGCAGGCAAGGAAAATCTAGGAGGCTGTGGGCTGGCATATTCGGGATCATCACGTCGTCGACGCCTCTTGTTCTCGAGAGCTCTGGCTGTGTATTCGGGATCGGCTTGTCACTGCCGTTGTCTCTCCCGCATAGAAGCGAGTCTCGCTTCGCGAAACGCGGCCTCCTCCTCGGGTGTACGTACCTCCTTATGGCGGCCCATGGCAGCAACTCTCTCGACAAGGCGCGATTTTCTTTAGGGGCGAAGCACCTTAAGACCTCACAATGTCCCTCCATCTTCAATCCGTCCGTGCGCCGTAGTGCACACAGTGCACAGTCGAAGGAGGCATGGTGACGCGCGAGCGGTGCGGTGCTGCCATCTATCGACGGGACGTGATAACGGTGGCCTCGCAACGACGCGATTCGCCTCACAATGTCCCTCCGTCTTCAATCCGTCCGTGCGCCGTAGTGCACAGTCGAAGCGCAGGTGCGAAACATCTGCGCGCAAAACCGTCTACAGAGCGCACATAAGGTTTAAAAATAGACTGTACTCGGCCGCGGCAGGAAACCGAAATCCAAGACTACATAGTCATAAACAATAAACATTTATATATATATGAGTCATAAACAATATATAATCATTTCACGGATATTCACGATCCGATGCACGGTGCTTCGCCCCATCGTCAGCATTCACTTAGTGGATATGCGCGGATTTTTTTTTCACTTAGCTGGGGCGCGGTTGCAGCGCAGTTGTCGCTCGGCGCATACGCGGCTCGACATGACGTCACTCCAGTTGGCGCTTAGCGATGATCGACTTGGCACGAGTGCTCCGGCACGGTCGGCGGGCAGCTGCTACTCCGGCGGACACGCGGCTCGACATGACGTCACAACAGCTGTGCGAGGCGAGCGGTTGCTAGGCAACGGCGCATCGAGGTTTTTTCGAGATAGGGTCGGACACGTTACGGCTAGCTTAAACAGCTTCGCTGTATATGTATGTATATATGTATGTATGCGAGGCGAGCGGTTACTAGGCAACGGCGTATCGAGGTTTTTTCGAGATAGGGTCGGGCGCATTACGGCTAGCTTCGCTGTTTTAAAGAAATCGGCAGATCCAAAGCCTTGTGGGAATCGGTGTCATGCGAAGCAGTCGGCGAGTAGTCATGCATGCTGCGTTTTATTGCGATAGCAATTATATGGACACTCTCGGCTGGTTTTCGCCGTCGGCGTCGCTGGCGCCGCCGTCATTCGCCGTATATGTATATGTATCTATATATTTATAAAAGCCACAAGGAAAAATAATTCCGAAAAATGTTTCCGACGCGCGGCATCGAACGAGGGACCGCTCGCTCTGCAGCGCGCGGTGCTAACCGCTGAGCCACGAAAGCACACGTCCTTCAACGCTCAAACGGCGAGCTATTTATATACAGCGAGTTTTCCAGCGTGTTTTCAGCATTACAAGTGAGATGGCGCAAAGGGCGCGCTCGGCGGGGCCATAGCTCGGTGCCCCGCTCATCGCGACGCCCGCGCTCCTGCGCTCGCGCACTTTGCCCCGTCGGGGGGGTAGACGCCCGTTCGCGCGCGCGCGCTTATGGGGGAGAATTGGGCTTTCGCCGGAACGATTGCGTTGTAGTTACCGAGCGCACGAAGGTCACTTCGCTCGCGGCAGTCCCCCCCGTTTGCGAAAAGAACACGGTTTTCAAACACAGCGAAGTAACAACTGTGACACTTGTTAGTTCGCGCTCGTCTGTACCTGTGAATACGTTTCGTGCGTTGTTTTTGTTTGAGCAGCGCATTAAGTGTCGAGCTGTGAACGTTGTTAGTTCTCTCGTCCTGTGCGTGTTGTTTTCGTGCGTCATGTGTGCGTGAGCACCGCGCTACACGTTTGACCTACTTGTCATTCGTCGCTTGACATTGCCAATTTGTTGCTATCGCATTCATTGCTTCGCCTTGTGGCGAAACTGTGACCTTTTTTTGTCTGTAAGCCAATCGTTACGAGGTGAATCGACAGTGGAGTAGTTGTGTGCACATCGTGGACTTACCAGGCACGTCGATTATACTGGCGTTTGAAGGGCATACCTCAGGACTCACGGTAGAGCACAGACGTCAGTATTATCGAAACGAAGTGCACTTTCCGGTGCGATGATGTGAATATCATACGTAACTTTCGTTTCAAACCGGATCCATAAATATCTATGCAAGGCAGCCGCTTGCAAACAAGCCTTCATAACTGCCGAGAATAAGCCGAGAGACGTCAATTCAGTCACCTAGCATACGCACGCGCACCCCTTTCAAAGCGCCGAGAGAATGGAGAGGCACCTCGCTTTCCGCCAAAGAATGGACTCCAGCGAGGAAGCAGCATTACTTCCACCCAGTGCTTCCACATGTCGCTGGAAAGTTTGGTCGATCAATGCGTCCGCATCTTTTGGACCTGATCAGCGAGGCGTGTTCCTCGTAACGCCGTTAAGCGACGACACGCGGACACTGTTGCAAAGGCCGGTGTGCGCGCGCTGCTTCAACATATTTAGCGACAAATGCAAAATGATCTCGCCTCGCTGGAGCTTTGCAAGAATTCTGCCGTTTCACTGGTTCGTGTATTTCCGCGCTCTCTTTCGATCGACCTTCACCCTTCTCCACCCCCCACCACATGACCCATTTTTTGCAGCATGCATCTGCTTACCTGTTTTCGGCGTTTTCGTCTGAACTTCATCGAGTTCGGATGCATATTTCTGTCCTCACATGGCGAAGTGGGCGTAGTTGAGCGCTTCCTAAGCAGATTTTCGGTTCTCCATTGTAGAACACGTGAATTTCGACGGCAGCTATACGTGAGACGCCGACGAAATGTCGCCTTTGCACTTCTATTTCTTCAAGTCTACGTTTTGCAGGAATATTCCACCAGTCCGTTTGACATTTGTGTTCGCTCTCTCCGTCTTAGTTTCCTTCTATCTTTCTACAATATTTATATGTCGTATAAGCCAAATATTTCATACGTACGTGCCTTCTTTTTTACTTAGCACAATGGAACGTGAAATGTTGCGTCGGGCCCGTTCGTAGGGAACGCTGCTTCTGCTGTGATCGTAAGACGAAGCGATAAACCAGCTCGAAATAAAGCGCAGCGTCCAAGCCACGTCCTTGTTCTTGTTGGCTTTCATAAATAAAACAAAGATTTTCCCCCAGCGCGCTATACATGCCTCCGGCGCTGTTGCCATCGCTGCGGACGTCGAGAATTCGTGAACCTCTTCTGAGTGGCAGTATGCGCTCCTCTGTCGCAAGTATTCCGTATCTTGGACGTCGCTGTTTTATTCATCGTCAAGACGATAGCTTCCTCAGGGGATGTGTGCGTGTTTTTTAAAAGTCAAATATACATACTTTTAATGAAAATGCTGACAGTAAGGCACTTGTTTTCACAAACTCTACGTCAAGACGGAAATACTTCGCCGCTGGTAAATATTGAGATTAGTAATAAAGAAAACCTACTTTTTTTAAAAGAATGATCAACTTGAGGGCAGCTGTAGGCTGTCAGAGCATATATGGCATACTCATGTTTCAGAAATACGAAAGATCGCGCGTAATTTAGGATAGTAATCATCGATTTAAGACCCCGATATCGAAACCGAGGGCGCCGGGCTAGCAGGAAAGGCGGCCACTTTGTTGTGTCTTGCCGTGACAAAAACGCGGCAAAATCTGAATGAAGACGCGTTGCGCCAGTATGTTGTCGTGGAAAACGGCAAGTCATCTCGCTTGCACCAGCGGATCGCCCCACCTTTACGTGTGACGTTTCTTTCGTGGCACGAAAACCGCAATCTCCACCTTTTCTTGAGTCACTGTATAACGTAAAACTTAGGGGCATCCACGGCAGCATTTTTTTCTTACGGACAGGCACCTATTTGTAATTTGAGGAAGTAACATTAACACCATCAGCGGCGGAGAACGAAATTTTTTTCGAAGTGGGTCCGACCCTTCCTTTATGCATGCACTGATGCTACCGAGCAGAGCTGGGCAAAGATACTTTGAAAGTGTATCGCGATACGATACAAGATACTCGGGAATAAAGTATTTGAGATACAGATACAAGATACTTCCGGTAATTATTGTATCCGATACGATATTTCCAAATTGTATCTTAAGATACTTCGATACATTTTAAGGAGCAAACGTCTTCCATGTGTACGAAAATATCTATTTGTATCCCGAAAGTTCTGTCTTGCTCAAAGGATATTAGTTACATTCCGAAACAACTTACTGGGATTTTTTCGGGCCGCTTAACAAGACAGCTCTTTATGCGCTGCGCTGTCAGTGCCACTTCTATTTACACTATTGCCATGGTCAAATTATATCGGTCGCGAACACGGTGTAACGCACCGTGGCAGTGGCGTAGCCAGGGGGTGGCACACCGGGCACGTGCCCCCCCCCCCCCCCCCCGAAATTTTTTTTCGCCATGGCATGCAGAGCGAAAAATGACCATTTCAGGTAGAGGCCACCCCCGAAATCAAAGAGGTGCCCCCCCCCCCCCCGAAAAAAAATTTCTGGCTACGCCCCTGCACCGTGGTCGCGCAACTTGGTACGAAAAGTGGTCGAAAACATATTCCCACAGACATCAACGCCCGTCGTACGGTACGATTGAAGCGCGACCAGGTGAGGAGGGGACAAATAACGAAAACCAGAAACTGAAGAGATTTTTTTTCGAATACTCCTAATTTTATATATGCCAAGGTAAACTAGGAAATTTACTTTGCGACTTATCTGACACTTGGCTAAATAGTTGATTGCTTTTTTCTTTTCTTTCCTTTTTTTCTTTTTTTTGTCGCGCGTAATAAAATGGGGGGGCGTATACAGGCAGTCTGCTATGTTGGGATGTGGGCTGATGTGCGCTTGTGTTTAGTTCGGCGCATTGTCGGGTCAACTTTTGCGCGGTGGTTTCGTGCGTGCCTTCCCGTAGGTTATTTATTTGCTTATGTGTTGTTTACTGGCGTGACACTTCAGAGAAGCTGAACTAGCTCACGGAGTATGTAGATAACTGCTCCTGTGACTGCAGACTGCTTTCGATGGCACGCGCGGCCGCTGTGCCCTCGCCTTTCGTGATGAAACGCTGTACTTTAAGCTCGCCCAAGAGATATACTCTCAAGGCCCCTGTTTCGCCCCAGTAGTTTTCCTCAATTGGGCAACGTGAGTTTTCCAAGTATTGTGCTCGTGAGCCACAGTATAATTTTTTTTCATCTGCAAAGTATTTTGGTGTACATTGCAAGTACATTATTTGGCTAATAAAACAGCCTTGCTTCCCCAATCTTTTTTGTTGATCTTCTTTTTCTCTCACACACGCAATTGGCGAGCCATAAAGACGCAGTAAAATCGCGTAGTTATCAAAACCATGTAAAAGGTCAGCAGTTAAGAAAAATTTCAATTTCGCGCCATGCAGTGCAAATGCCTGACGTCGCTAGCGCTTCCAGGTTGTGACGTCATATTTTATTTTTTTTATCTTTTGCTTGCTGTTAGTTGTCCCCACGATACGTAGATAGCGACGGTGGCAACGAGCCGCCAACTACTTGATACGTGGACTTCTATGGAATTTGCGCTATACCAGTTTACATATACCTTGCTATTGCCATTAATAACCTGGTGATTTCTACCTGGTGTTTTTCTGGTGATTTCTAACAGCAAAAAAACTTTACGGAGACCTAAAAAATGAAAACGAATATATTTAAGCCAAATAGCAAGGCGTTTCCGTACCAAGCAATCACAGTGAATAAGTATACAGCGTGTTTCACGTAACTAGAGCCAAATGCTAAAAAAAAAAGAAAAAACAACTGGCTAAGCGCGACTGAATGAAACCAACGGCATGTGGTTTACTGTCATGTGGCGCACGCTATATATCTATCTATATATATATATATATATATATATATATATATATATATATATATATATATATATATATATATTATGAGGCGCTTAATAGGTTCATTACCTGGGGCCAAATTATGCAACGTCTATTCGCCTTTTCGCTCGGTTTCAAGATAGCAATAGCAACAGCACCTGTTGCTTCCCAAGAAACTTCCGGTCACTTCAATTATCGCTCTCTAACCCCGAAACAGAAAGCTTGTTTTTTTTTATGTTGTGCTAGAGTAAGGAAAAAACTTTTTCCGCTTTCAGGTAAAAAAAAAAAAAGGAGCTTAAAGTTAAGGACTAACTATTATAATGTTGTGTCTAGCATAGAAGAAAATATATTTGAAATATTTGGTCAGTCACAGGGAGAAAAGTGTTGAAAGTGAGCGGGCCACTCGCCAAGGCTTTTGTTCCCCATCACTGCTACTAGGCTGCGTCGGCGCACAAAACCGGTAGCTGTCCAGGAGCTGTGTTTGTAAACAGCGAAAGGGTCTATAATATTCGCTATAGGTCCAAATGCGTTTCGTCACATTCCAAAACGCTTGATCCATTTTGTGGTGACGTACATGCTGCGTAGTGATTTCTTTCGGCTTTTTAAAGAAAGCCCGCGAAATATTAAATAAAACAACGTGACTGCCCCCCGTACGCTACCCTACTGCAGCGCTCTCAAACCAGCTTCGAGCCAGCGTTTCCTTGCCGTGTGACGCCGTCAAAAATGCCGACTGCCTGCGAAGCCGATGCAGCGGCCACTCATTCCGCCACTCTATACGCGCCGGTTGTTTCGCTGGAAGCACGTTTGATTGCGCTGCAGTACGGTAGCGCACGGGGGGCGGACACGTGGTCATATTTCGCGGGCTTTCGTTAGACGCCGGAAATAATCACCACGCATGTATGTACGTAGCCACAGAAAATTGGATTGGTCATTTTGGAATACTCTTTACAACGTAACGACGTGCGCTTCGCCCGAAAGTGATTTTTAAAAATGTTGCATAATTGATCTTAGTTAATGAACAAATTAAGTCCAATATAAAAATACGCTAACGGGCGCCACATGAGGCAAACAATGTCGTTGGTTTCTCTCAGTAAAGGTTAATCACTTTTTGTAAGTATTTGGTTCTGGTTTCGTGAAACACCCTGTATAAACACGATACGGGTGGCAGCCCTAAAAGCTATGAAAATTGAGCATGGTGCATCGTTAACACAGAGAACAGGTCAGAGAACAGAAAGCTCAATGCCTATAGAAAATAGCATAAAACGGCTCGTGGGGACACCCGTGAGAAAAACGGAGTAATTTGGTATAATGTTTCTCCAACCCCTTCCTGACATTTGTTATGATGCAAACTAAATTTTGCTGTTTTACTAAATCATGAACAGAATTTTCGCTACTGTATGCTCTTGGAAAGCCCAGATTATTTCACCTTTGTCCTCAACATCGCCTTCACGTACGTCAACTCAAGTGGAATGCAGATATGTAAATGGTATGAATGGCGCAGACAGCTGGACAATAAGAACTGCATCTAGCATTGACACGGGTGGTGCTGTAGTTGCAAGAATATCTCATTTGAATATAAGTCAACCTCATCGTATGCAAGTCAAACTTACATCCATCAGATCTTTCAAGTCGCTGATATGCGAAGGCCGCGAGACGAAACCCCTCATTTTTACATTCTTCAGACTTGGTAACGAAGCACTACACTAGAGAAACTTCGATAACGACACTATGTTGAATCATCCGGATTTGCGCAATAGACGCCGCACGCGTTGGAGTACGCAGCACAGTGCAGTTGCTACGAGCAAGTGTCATGACACCAACATAAATTAAAGAAAGAAAAAATAGAAGAAAGAAAACATCGAGAAAACAACAGGTCGGCTGTGTGTAGACGTTCGCGAAGGCTATTGAAAGAAGCGCACGTGACTTGCAGAGGAAATTGTTGCGCCATCTATGCAATGGGATCAAAGTTAAAATCCGCGTTTCCTCCCTATTCTCTTCAACCTCCTCTCTGCTGGGAGCAACCCCTTCTCCGGCGGGAGGCGCGCATTTCGCCGCCTTGCTGGCGCCGCCAGCGCCAGAGCTGCACCATGACCATGCGGCGCTCCTTAAAGGGACCCTGAAACGGTTATATGAAGCTTTGTCAGCGTTTAGGCTAGAGCATCATCGAACCATTGGCACCACAAATTTAGCGGCACGCCGTGTACCGAGCGGCTACGGACAATTATATCATACCCTCCTCCTCACCGCTGCCTTGCCTCCTCAACTCGCGAGACACGCTGGCATCGCTGGCGATCGCAGAGCTCACGTGAGCACATTCAACGATTTGAGCTTCGCCCAGTGATGACCTCCGAGATTGCACGCCGACAGGTTGCGTGCAATTTCGGAGGCCATAGCCCAGCGCGCCCGGCAGCACGCACGCCGTCTGGCAACAGAGACATCGCGGAGTGGTTGATATCTGCTCCGACAGGTGCCGCCACCCTACCAGCCAATTTTTCGTGCGCGCACACCGCAGCCCCAATGACGTCGCCAGCAGCCCCGATGACGTCGTGCGGACACTGCATGTCGTACTCGCAAGGGGCGGTTGAAAACGCGTTGGGCTGAGCCGCAGTGATCTGCAGCGATTTGCAGCTTTATAGCGTTGTAATAAATTACACAGTGTAAGCAGAGAGCTCAAATTAGTCTGTAAATGAGCCTTAGGACTTGGTCTACTGGCCCAATGTGCTTGTACAAAATCGTCAAAACCGTTTCAGGGTCCCTTTAAACCTTCGAGGGTTTTCGCCGTACATGTACGGCATTGCCTGTATCTTTGAAACGCGCGCCTTTTTCGACCATTTCTCTTGCTTGGCATGTGCTGCAACACTTCGGGAATACGTGTTTTTTTTTCTATACGCCGATGTATCGCCGTTGTTACTTTGTTTTTTTTTTGTTTTTTTTTTGTTTTTTGCTTCCCAAAGCGGTGCGCCGGCGATCGCTTAAGCATCCGAGCGCGCCCGCGGTGCAGCTGGTCTAAAACGCGCGCTTCTTCGATCATTTCTCTTGCTTGGCATGTGCTGCCACGCTTCGGGAACATGTGGAATTTATTTCATGCGCCGATGTCTCTGTTGTTTTTTTTGCGTTCCAAAGCGGAACGCAAAGGGGAACCCTGCGCACGCCTATGATTACATGTTTCCGTGCGGCGCTAAATAACACAAACGACGCCGCCGTGGTTGCGTTTCGAGTTTTGGGGACTCGGAAAAACTAACTCCGTCTCGTTGGCGATAAGACGAAGGTTATTATAGCTTTTTCACTCGTTTTGCTTTCCGGACGGGCGCACAACCACACAGTTTTCTTCCGTGCGCTCACTCACGCAGTTGGCTTGCGCTGGAAGTGCGCGCCGGTTGCTCTGGTGCTAGGGAGTCGAGCGGCGATTCTTCCGATGTGAACTATTCCCCAAGTGCCGAATCAGAATCTGATTCATTGGATGTCAGTTCGTAAGACGAGGATTTACTTACGAGTTCAGACTCGGATAATGATGAAGGAGCGACATCTCGAAAGCGTGCGCGGCGAGACGATCCGGATCGGACCAAAGATGACTATTCCCCTGTGTTAAAGATTAGAGCAAAAACATTTTTTTACCGGAGGTACTCTGGTGCGCTTATTTTTGTATGTCTGTGATCTATGTTTAATGCAACGCATAATTTTATTTATAAAAATCTTTTACAAAAAATGCTTGATGTTACTACGAATAAACCATGCAACAACAAAAATGATATTTTTTGTCCTTTTACGGTCACGCAAAAAAAATTTTTGACAATATTTTTCTGAAATAGAATCGTCTGAAGAATTTATTTCAGCAATAAAAAAAATTACACATTTTTGGACTGCATTTCGCGAAAAAATTCGACCCTCAAAGGGTTAATTGTCCTCCAGGTTTTCTCCTTGCCAGCATGCAAGCTTAAATTAACACTTGTTGTTTGAATGTATCCAACTCAGCAGTCCATTGAAAAAAAAAAAAAAGGAAAAAGAAAAAAAAATTAGCACGTGGCGTCGGAAGTGTGGTCACAAGAGACGCACGCCAAGAATGTGAATCCAGTGCGAAATGAGCAAACGAGCTTTGGTTCTGGTCTTGACTTTGGCCTGATAGGTAGCCGATAGACACGTTTGCCTGGTTAAATCCAGGTAAGCATACCTGGGTTTAACCAGGCTCGAAGACCAAGTATGCAGGCGAGCTGTTTAAAACAACTTTGTCTAATCCCAATATTAATGAGAACTAACAGACAATGATGTCAAGGAAAGTATAGGTGACGTTATTAGAAATAATGGTAATGTGAATGTGAAGAAAGAAAAGTGGACGAAAAGATAACTTGCCACCGGCAGGGACCGAACCTGCGACCTTCGAATAACGCGTCCGATGCTCTACCACTGAGCTACGGTGGCGGTCATCCCTCCGTCCACTTTATTTAAACGCGGGAGCGTCAGTCAGCGCCACCTGTTGCCATTACGGCGAGTGTGGAACAGTCTTTTTGCCTGTTCGCGTCACATAGCACGTGATCTTATTACGAGATGGCAGCTGACTAATTGTCCCTCGCATACCACCTGAAGGCATCAAGTCTGCCAAAAAGAGACCCTCGCTATGAACGAAGGAAAGAAGTGTGAACTTAAGGGCTCGTTTGCTTTTTGTTAAAGGCAATATTAATGAGAACTAACAGACAATGATGCCAAGGAAAGTATAGGAGACGTTATTAGAAATAATGGTAATGTAAATGTGAAGAAAGAAAAGTGGATGAAAAGATAACTTGCCACCGGCAGGGACCTAACCTGCGACCTTCGAATAACGCGTCCGATGCTCCCTGAAACTTCGGCAAATAAAATAACAGACAGCACACCAGAAAATGTAACAGCCAATTTAAGATTTGTCTCAATCTTAGTTGTAAAAGAACCCAAGCCTTATACATAATATGTGGGGTTTTACGTCCCAAAACCGCGATATGATTATAAGGGACGCCGTAGTGGAGGGCTCCCGAAATTTTGACCATCTGGTGTTCTTTAACGTGCACCGACATCGCACAGTACACGGGCCTCTACCATTTCGCCTCTATCGAAATGCGACCGCCGCGGCCGGGATCGACCCGCGACCTTCGGGTCAGCAGCCGAGCACCCTAGCCACTGATCCACCGAGGCGGACAGAACTCAACCCTTCGATCTGTGGAAGTTTATTGCTTTTTGCTGAATGCTTAGAAACGAGTCAAGAAACCTACAATGTACGTTTTTTTTTTTTTTTTTTTTTTTTTTTTTTTTTTTTTTTTTTTTTTTACTTTTCGCATGAGGCATGTATTTCTGTGTTCGTATGATCGGCTGTGGTCTCGTTTTTTGGTATTTTGTGTTGAGAGAGTGCTCTTTGCAGTGTATATGTGGTGACCAGACTGGCTGACCACGACTGCGAGCCGGCTTCCTGCCAAAAGCGGGACAAAACTCTGTCCCGCGAGCAGGTTAACGGGACAGACGGACCCCAATCGTAAAACCGGGTCATGTTCTGCTTAAATCAGGACGTCTGGTCACTTTAACCTGGCTACACCGCTGCTACACATCACATGCAAAGAATAAGCGGCCCACTTAACTATTTCAGACGATCACATGCCGGTTTTTCTGAGCAGATTCTGTTGATTCAAAATTCGTCAATTCTTCAAAAGGCCCTGCAACACTTTTCCAAGTAGCCAGGGAATGGATTCACTAAAGGAGCTTATTGCCTCACGAATTCACCGCCGCAAAAATTTTCAGAATCTGTCCAGAATTTTTTGCGTTCCTTCTTGTTGCACAGTAAGATTCAGTGGTTTTTCTTACGTCAGAATTTAGGATGCCTGCCTTTCTTTTCTAACCATAAATTCTTGCCAACTTCGTTTGTCAGTCACCAAAGGGGCGTGATAGCTGATGTGCATAGAATGAAGTAAACACAATAATGTTCACAGTTGAGCAGCATACATCTTGATGCTGCATTATGATGGCACGAGCTCCTGAACTCTCGCTGCATCTTACTATGCAGCCAAAACATTGGAACAACAGAGGAAGTATTCGAAACGCTAAACAAGCCTCCTGTTATGATTATCAGAAGCAAACCATACCAATGTGGAATGCAAAGTTTGAGCCCACAAGTAGCCATCCTACTTTCATTTTCGCTTTAACTGATTAACCTCATGATTGGTGTAGGCAAGAATTTTTAATTAACTTTAAATACATGACTTAGCAGGCATAGCTGTCATGCTAGCCACTTAAGCACAGTCAAGAAGTGGTGGAATTTTGTGTGCATCACGTAACCAAGGTGCGAGCAGTATATCATAAAGTGAGTCAACAAGTACCATAAGTAGACAGCTGTTGCACTAGCATGCTGCAAATAAAAAGCAAAAATTTATTACTCCATCGCTTGGCGTGCAGCTATACTTGGGTTATTAACAGTCTCCCCTAAAGACTCCAGAAGTTCCTTGCGATAATCTTCAAAGTCTCCATCAATTTCTTCAATTCCTTTGTGCTCAATCACCCATAGTTGGCAATTTGTTTCACGTATGAGACGCTCATCGTGGCTCACAATGATGACACCTAAAACAAGAAGCAAAGATTGGTAAAATTACAATTTGAAACTATGTGCTTTTGCAGGAACATGCACAATGAAAATGAGACATCCTTTTAAACATAGCTTGCATTATTGCAGTACATAAAAAGAAAGAAATACGACACAGACGTAAAGACAGGTTAGCGCCCACCTTTCTCTATGTCCGTGTCTTATTTCTTTCTTTGTGTACCGCACTAATACAAGCTACGTTTACGGATGACCAACTCGCCCGAGCAGCAACCGTTCCGAGACATCCTTACCTCCTTCATATTCCCCGATGGCCTCTGCCAAGGCGTCAATTGACTCAATGTCCAGGTTATTTGTAGGCTCATCCTGACAAGAAAAATTTGCAACACACAATTAGTAAGCAGTACATGCCACAATGCTTACTGTAGCAAAGTTATCATACATAGCTTTCAGATATCTGCAGTGGTATTGCAGAATAATTTTGGGTACGTAAAAAAAAAAAAAAAAAAAAAAAAAAAAAAAAAAAAAAAAAAAAAAAACGTGTAGCAGAACAGACATCATAGGAATATGGGTAATTCCATGCCAAAATTTCTATGACGCTGAGCCCAAGAATTCCAGATTTTTTTCTAAAAAACTGAGCTCTAATAATAATTGTTGGGGTTTTACGTCCCAAAACCACAATACGATTATGAGGGGCACTGTAGTGGAGGGCTCTGGAAATTTCAACCAAAGTGCACTTAGATTAAGTACACAGGCCTCTAGCATTTTGCCTCCATCTTTTAAAATGAAGCCACCGCGGCCCGGATTCGATCCCACGACCTTTGGGTCAGCAGTCGAGCACCATAACCACTAGACTACTGTGGCGGGTAAAACTGAGCTCAATTATTTAAACCATGGTGTCATCCTACCATTCTATTATTTTTTCTTTTCCATTTCCTGAGGGTTAAAACTAAGAACATACGTTTTTAAGCACCTTGGGATGATAAGACTGATTAGGAGCACCGAGACAACATACTGTTTTGGAGGCCATGGGGTGCAATTCAAGTAGTAATATATCCTGAACCACATATATTCTCTCTCTCTCTATATATATATATATATATCTGCAGCAGCTATTTCAAAAACCGGGATTTTACAATAATGTAACCTTTTAAATACATGCACTTTTCACTAAGCGCAATGGTAAGGCGCTCAAGGGAACGGGACACAAGAAGGTAAAAGGAACACACACAAAGCAGAACTACATTTTGGTGTCCTGTTTTCTCATCACAATCATACATAGCATAACCCAACTATCCCAATTTTCAATTTTCAATTCTGTTAGGTGCCTTGCATCCAAACTATTTTGCCATATGAGGTCAAACATTATGACAAACAATCTTGAAAGAAACAGCTCTTCACCGTTCGTCAAAAGACAATGAATACACAAAAAAAAAGAATGTCCTCTAGCTCACCAAAATCAGCACATCAGGTGCTCGGAGACACAGCTCAGCCAAGGCCACTCGTGCCTTCTGGCCGCCTGAGAGATCACTATTCTTTATTGTGTGTGCATGGCTCACTAGTCCAAAGCTACCCAGCTGCTTGCGTGCATCCTGGTAGTTGAGATTGAACAGCCTCTGCATCATGAACAATGTGGTTACAGTTTAGACAGACATGCAAGTGATGCATCCACTGAAACTCCCATAAAATCATGGCGCAGTCTAACTTTGCCAAAGCATAATTCAGCCAATCCTAACTTGGAGGGCCTTCCCCTCAGTTTAATGCGAAAGCTTGCGTGGTTTGTCAGTGCCAGTAAACTGAACAGATTCACCATCGTAATTACAGTTTAACCGCTAATCCACACAGATCCCTGAATGTCCATCACCACTAGCTGCCAAGTGCATTAAATGCAGAAGTGATGCAGTCTTTTAAGGGGGTGCTAGCACCACTTTTTGAAGGCGAGTTTACTCTGCCATACAAATCTCCTGTATACAGAGACGGCTCTGAGCAAGAGTGAAGCTCAGCAAATACTGATAAGATATTTTATTTTGATATTACATACAATTCTACAATGTCACAAATAACGAAATCGACAGTAGCTTGACGTCAGGCTACAGTACTAATTCTGGTGACTTCACACAGCAGTCTGGCTAGCTGTGATGACGTCAGGCGCCAAAACTTCCAAAATGGATGCTTTTGCGTCAACAACTGAGCCATGGTGCAGAGCGGCTGTGGTAACGTCACAATATGTTGCGCAAGCCTGTGATGAGATGCTCATGCCATGTTGTGACGTCAGGGTAGAGAATGAACCAAAACTAGCTTTTAAAAACATACTGTAATTAGTTTTTCAGAGTGTACTAACACTTAGCAGTACATTTTCTAGGCTCTTAAGGGCTTGGTCGTTCATTTGATGCAAAAAAACGACAGCTGAAAATTTTCGTCTTAGTACCACTTTAAGTGCATGCTTGCCAGGCACTTATACTCCTAGCAACATGCTCGTGCATGTACTCAAGCCACTTAATATAAAAGTCACATCAGACATACACAAAGACAAAATGATGGCTGTTTGTGCTTCCATCAAGGGTGTTTTACTCAGTGTACATGCCAGCAAGCACACCAATGGCTTATAGGTCCATGTAAAAATATCACACAGGATATACAGGGTGCCCCAGCTACCTTTAGCCAGAGTTTAAAAATATGGCATCACACGCAATGACGGCGCGACCAAATGCATGTTGCTGACTGTTGCCTGGAGTAAGTCTATTTTTTGTGTTCTAATTAATTGTTTAATTAGGACACTTTAATTAACAGGGTTAATGCTCATTTAAATGACAAAAATTCAAGGGTTTTCAAGAACTTTCAAGGCTATGTTTGTGAATTTTCAAGGACCACATTGTCTGTTAGAAACCCAATTAACACATTTCAGGGGAGGATGGAGGCTTGAAATAACAAGAATTCATCGAAAAAGGGTAACATCAATGGAGCAGACATCAAAAACATGGCTCCAATTACATTTTATTTCTAGACAGCTTTCAATCATAGTTTCGTGGAGTTGCATGAATAATCACTTTCAGTATTCCTGAATTTCAGTATTCCAGTAATCACTTGTCCTGAATTTTCATATCAATGTCCACTATCTCCTGCTGCTTGGTCTTGGCAGTCTTCCAAAGGGTGTTTAACTTGATGATGCACGTCAGGTCGCTAGTTGCCTCTGCCTTCTCTGCATACGAGTCTGCTGTAGCAGTTAACTCCTTAACAGCGGCTTATAGTTTCTTTTTCTTTTTTGCAAGCATTTCAACCTCCTCCTCTATGTAACATTTCTTTTTCTGTTTCTCATCCTCCTGCTCCTGCCTTCTCGGAGTTTCCAAAAATTCACGGTGTTGGTTCCTCGTAGAAGCTACTGATGTTCTCAACTCTTTTGTGATGGACACATTACATATGCCACATGCTACATTTATGGCATCACAAATAATGCCCTGTGAAATGTGCGACAATGTTTATTAGAAATAAAAAAAAAGGAAATTCAAGGATTTTCAAGGATTTGCGAAAATTCCAGCACTTTCAAGGCCTTGAAAACGAACTTTTCAAATTCAAGGGTTCTCAAGGGTTTCAAGGACTCGCATGAACCCTCATTAACTAACTTTTTAAGCAACGAAGATGGGCCAAAATTTCAATGAGAAAGTTGTAGATCGGTTTGCAAAACGTCTGATGAGACAGCTTCGAACTATATATCTGTTAATTATTAGTGTTTTTCTGCTAACTACAAATGCCCGCGAAATACAAAAAAATGCCACGTGACAAACCCACTTGCGCGCCTTCATTCTAGTGCTCCCTAACGTTCCGCGCACGAACGACTCTTCCCTCGCACCGGTTCATGACAGCGATAAGCAGACACAGCAGTTATTGCTTTTATGGCCGATAGCAAAACATGTTCATCGCACAGCCACCACCATCGTCGTGGCCTTGTCGAGACAGCACAATTGGGCAAATGCTATGGTCGTTTGCATGCAGAAAGTTCGGGAGCACTAGAATCATCGTGCGCATTGGCGCGCGAACGGGCTTGTCACGTGGCTTTTCTTTTTTTTTTTTTTTTTTTTTTTTTGTATTTCGTGGGCATTTGTAGTTAGCAGAAAAACACTAATAATTAACAGATATAGAGTTCAAAACTGTCCAATCGGATGTTTTGCAAACCGATCTACAACCTTCTCATTGGAATTTTTGGCCCATCTTCGTTGCTTCAAAAGTTAGTTAATTAATGTGGCCTAATTAAGCAATTAATCAGAACAAAAAAAATAATCTGACTGACTCCAGGCAACAGTCAGCAACATGCATTTGGTCACGTCGTCATTGCGTGTGTTGGCATATTTTTAAACTCTGGCTTAAGATAGCTGGGGCACCCTGTATAAGCCCTTCAGTAAGTTACAAACTTGCTACAGTATTTTAAAGTACCTAAGTGCTGCAGTTGGCGAACATAAGAATGTTAGTTAAGGCAGGTTCTACGACACAAAAGCCGCTGAGGCTACGTTGTAACAGTCACAACATAAGAAGGCTGCTTGATGCACATAACAGTTCCCCGTATCCTGTTCCCTGTGTACAGTACATGTCTAACTGCCTCGGGCAAAACGAATGAGCGGACGCACCATCACCGCTCGTAAAGAACAATGTGACCAGTTTATGTACGTGTGTACTGTGCATGCACCCAGATGCACTTCCTTTAACCTGGCTGTTCCCAGGCAGAGCTTGCATACACCAAATATGTCCTCGAATACACTCTACAAAATAGTGCATGATCCATACCATGAAGGATCAAGACAAGCTGTATACTAGGTACTTTTGACTTTCCTGATAATTAGGCACACAAGGGTATATAGTACAAAATTGGAATAAGTTTTAAAAACAAAAAAGCTATCAGTAAACAGAAAGAACGTAGTTATTAATCACTGGTCGACAACTTTACAAAACATGCGTTTTATTATTTCGTGATCATGCTAACAGCTGCGCAAACAAAATACCATAAATCTATTTCTTTGCATTGCAAACTGAAGAGAAAGTAGCTTGAGCCATATTCTGGAATATTGAATCATGTACGTAGTTTTGAAAAATTCTCAAGAACGCTACATTTCATAGAACTCACTCAATTTCAGCACTATGTTACTGCTTCTCTGTATATATTAGCTTGTTAAGACCTCCAGCAGAGAAAGGCCTTAAGCTGAATAACAAACTTGAGCACTTTTGTTCTTATAGTCGTTTCTAAGAATTTTCTTAAAACATAAGTGGCAAAACTGTTGCTTTATTAAAAAATTTATCTTAAAAAGAACTCTCAATTAAGTTCAAAGTTTTTCAAATTGTTCTGGAAGAGTTGTGAAATGTAGCCATGTGCGAATAGTGAATTTTAGGTTCGAAGCGAATAGTGATTTTGGTTGAATAATTTCGAATCGAATTTAAATAGCAATATCACATATTATAAACAAAAATCGGCATATTTGTCATAACCTAACTAACCTGCACAATATTTTTAAAAATTGAAACAAAGCCTGTGCGAATGCCATTTTTTTGGTTCAAAGGAAGTGGAAACAACTTTGAATAGTACCATGATTTGACTTTCGGTAGAATGCAAGTGACAAACTGTAAAATATGTTACGTTTTAAAATTCACTATACTTAGAGCAAATAAGCTGGTATAACAAGCTTTTAAACTTTTAAAGAATGATGAATCGATGTGAGGGTAATATGTTCATTTAACCTTGACGCGGAGCTTCGTGGCAGTGCGGATTTCCCCTGGATAGGTGTTTTCACGGCTTAGCAGCCCTCCACTGCAGCGAAACCACCTTTACAGGGGGTTACATGCAGACTAATGTACACCTATTCATTCATTTCGAATACTTTGAAATTTTCAGTAATTTTAATTCGAATCGAAGCAAATTCGAATACAGTAATATTCGAAGCATTCGAATATTCGCACAAGTCTAGTGAAATGATAAAAAAAAAAAGTATAGCATTACTTTTTATTCTAAAAGAGTTAGAAATTTTAAAATATCGTGCTCAACAGTGCTACACAGGGTGTGAAAAGAGCTTTACTTGCAGTAATAAACACAGGTACACCCATGAGCAAAAGTATACGGACCATTTCCGTCTGTATTCTTTTGCCGTCTGCGCCGTCTAGTGGCGAGCCGCGTGCTGTTGAGAGCGTTTCTTTGACGAATTCTGTCAGGGTAATGCTCTCGACAGCAGACGGCTCGAAACTAAACAGCGTATACGGCTATTTCGGCACGCGCTCCCATGGTTCGTATACGTTTGCTCACGGGTGTACATGCTTCTTTCTCGTCACAGCTTCACTCGATGGCGATAATGAGGCATTTTGGGAGTGGAAACTATTTTGCAAAGAAAGAAAGCAAAAAGCGAAGTAGACGTGGGAAATTTTGTTTTGACAAAGCAGATGGGCAGTTCGTAGACATTGAATTCACAGTAGTTTATTCCTATTCAAATGCATACAGTTTTGCCAGGACCAGTTGTGCAGTTCGAATTATCCATCGAATTGAACTAAGATATTTCAAATTATTGAGACACTACTGCACCAGTAGATGTGGGTTTTTTATGAGAAATGCCACCCGGTAGTTTGCACAAGTTCTGTTGTATTTGCTACACCAATGGTTCTCAAGCTGGTTTTTTTTTTTGCAGAAACCAACAGTTCCGCAAAGGGCATTTTAGAGTTCTGCAAGAGGTCAGACCAAATGTGGCCCCTTCCTGTTTACCTCCATTAATTCACAATACTATGCAATGATATGGAAGAAAAATTTACTAACATTTAAAAAAAGCACCAAAATCCTTCAATTATGGAACTTTATTTGCAGTTTTGCACTACTCATACATGGGTCGCAACACCTTGTAATATTCTGGGTGCCCAAGCATGGAAGCATCGAAAGCAATGTGCTTGCAGATGACATTGAAACATCTATAACAACCAAAGTAGGCACCTATTCCGTGGTAGCTGCGCCTACCATAGGTCTGAAGTGGCTCACATACAATAAATTGAGAAGCTGTTGGCAATGATTATGGGACGCAGAAAGTTCTGACAAGCTCCACCTAATCAAGCCACAGTTAACTAATTGGCACCTCAAACAAAAGTATGAAAATACAATGCCTTATTCTGCTGCTAAAGAATAGGGCACATCCATGGCACCCATCTATGACAATTTCTATGGTATCTGTTAACTGGTAGCGAAGTACCACCTTGTGGTAGATGTAGCGACAGTCTCATCATCCTCCATGTCTTTAGGAAATTCAGGTGGGTGCAAAAAAAAAAAAAGAACTTTCCCTTAGTCTACTTATATCCATCAACAAAGTCATTTTAAATAAGCAGAAGATGCTGCAGCATTTATCGAAAACGGGATTGGCTAGCCCACAGAGCTGCTTTTTGTCATGAGAGCGCTGACATTATAGCTGTAGTAATGACACTTTAAGGAAGCGTGTTCAACTGGAGCGAATTATAAATGTTCTTCTGATGCAAGGCTCTTGGTGAAAGAGATAAACCAAATTGGAAACCATTATTGCTTTTTTAGATTCAGGTTGAATTCCAACTAAATCGCCGTTAGAGTACAACTCTCAATAGCTTGAATTTCTGTTTGACCTCTTGATTATTACATGTCTCAAAATGAATCGTCACTCTACAAGAATGAACAGCCTTTCATGAAAGCATGACAGAGTTGATACAATTCATTCGGGTATCACTGAACCCTACAACAGACTGAGCTGTGGAGTGTACCTATTCACAAGCTGTACAGCCAGATTATGTAGAAAAGAAGTTCCTATGAGAATTACTCAAACATTTCACACTTCTGGCAATGAACATTCTAGACCACATCTATATCCATATGCCGACAAAAAAAAAAGTTAGCTGCTCAATGCTTCAGAAATTTAATGTTCAAAGTGTCCGCAACTTCTGATCCAACTGCTGGAAGATATCATTAACTAGGTATTCCTTGTGCAATTTCACACAACACAACAAAATAATGCACAGCTAGTAACATAAGAGAAGTCCAAGACAAGGAAAAAGTAATCACCTGAAGGTACTCAACGGGGCTTTCATCAGAATTCAGCTGCTCCCCAGAGTGCTGATCAAAACGACCTATCCTCTATAAGTGTTGGCCAAGGAACAATAATAATAAAGGAGAAGAGGTAAAAAAAAAAAACAGAAAAAAAAGGCACAATTAGTTCCGGTAATTCTGAATCATGTAATACATCTGCAACTTTCAAACAGCTGTCAGTTGCCTGAATGTCGCACTGTATCTCACATTCACCCAGTAGAATCAACCACACACACGGCTACATGGCACACAGCGAGGCAAGTTCCACATATGATGACCTCGAAGTTTGCAGGGACCCACTTATATTCCACAGTCAAAATACACTTTGGCAAACTCTAGAGTGCACAATTGAAGCCTTGTGTAATCAGCTCACACCATCCCATTGCAAAAGGCAATGGAGATGGGCCACTTCACTCGTGGGTGTGTCTTGAAGGTTACACTGTGCCTCACTTCTCTAGAACTTCCCTCTCGACAATGTGCTGTGTTGGCTTTTGCAACTGATTGCTTTCAAATGCAGATGTAGCAGACGATACAAAGAAGCCATGGTTCTTAAGGACACAAAGGTAGACTTTGAGCATGAACTGGGGGGCAGTGATCCAAAGTGCTTCCCCAAACAACGCAGCGGGGGCCTTGACAGTGTATCTAACGATGCATACGAGCATTCATAAATAACCTGAGTTCGACTGAAGGTCCTAGATGGTAGCCACACATTTCTATGGGACCTAACTTCATTATTTCAATCCTGATATTAGCACTTGTCGGATAATTAAACTTGTAACCTTATGTGTGCTAGACCCCAATGGTGACACAACAGCAGCAGCACCCAAACTTCACGGTGCTTAATGCACAGTGAATAATACACATCATCTCCTGCCAAATTTGCCTATATTTTCGACCTACCCTAAAAAGATTTCAATGCAAATACAGTAGAGCAAAATAAAATATCACAGCCTTTATCCAATTCTAATGTGTATCTTTTTTTTCAAGAAAATATGTCAAGATTTTTCAGGCAGTGCAGTCATATACAACAACCTAGTCAGAGCCAGCTATGTCAGATGCTGACCACAGATGGAGAGTTCATACATTGTGACACAATGACAATGCCCTCACTGTGATGATGAGTGCACTTTCAAAGAATATGTTATTTTACTCGTTCAGCAAGTTGTGTCACGTGTTCCCAGCATTCTGGAGCACTTCATGCATCAAAGTAAAGTGGTTAGTCTGATCAATAGCACAAACGTGCTATTGATCATTATGAGAGGACAGCATGTTTCATTCTGAACGGCAATAATGAGCTGCCTAAGACCAATGATGATAGACATTAAGTAAATAAATTTTTATTCCATGAATATAGTGTGTGGACGTTTTCTTATTACCATAATCTAAGACGTGCAGTGACGCGATCGGCCGAAGCCACTTCGGCGCAGCTTGTGGAGCAGCTAAGATCTCGCTTTGGAGCAACATAATAACCTTTTGGAGCAGTTACCAAGCAAACATTTTCTAACGCAGATATTTGCCTCTAAGCTTGATCAGTTGTGATAAATTTTTAACAAAATCGATATATGCACAAATACACCCATCTTTACTTAGAATACCCCAAAAGATGAAACTATGTTACTGCTCATCTGTTTTCTGCGGACAGCCCTAAGTTTCTTTGGAGCCGTGACCTCAGGCTGGCTAGAATTTTCCAAGATTCCACCTCATATTCGTGAATGAATACGACTTTTCCAGATATCTCAGTTACAGTACTAGAAGCACAATCTGTATAAAACTTCTATGCGCCAGAAAGACTATTCTGATGATGTTCGTACTTTCAGAACAATCCAGGGCTTCAATGCGTGGTTGTGCGTTCTGGAGACAATCGTGAGGATTCTTGTTGATGGACGGTTGATAAAATACAGGGTTAAATAATTGGTCCTTTGTGCCCGAAATCTAATTTGTGCTCCATGAAATTTACGGTGATGCAATGCTTCGTATTACATTTCGGCAGATTTTGAAAACATGAACTGTTGCTGCAGTTGAGAAACAGAACCGAGGTACCGGAATGCTGGGACACCATGCTTTCTCAGCAAAATCCCACAGTCCACTGCAGCGAGTGGTATTGGCAATGAAGTCCCGTGGTTTTATGGCCAGACACAACTCGGAAATTAAGCACCCTGCATGAACTTTTATGGAAGTATATCACAAAATATAGTACAATGTTTTTCTTAAAAGCAAACTACTATTACGAAATGGTATATTCAAGCACAGACACGTAATGCTCAATGTAGCTTGGTACACAACAGTTAGAAGCTATTTTAGTGAGACTAATAATGTAATACAGCATGCTCTAGTAGTAGTAGAAAATTTTATGCGTGCAGTATGGGTCAGTCGGTGGAACTGTTTGGCAGGTTTGCGCCTAGCAACTACTTCAACTAAATAGTACACGTCAGTACGCTCTAATGACCACTCGAAATTACAGTGGTCGCTTAAACATGGTTTGCAGGCATGTTCAGTCTTCTTTTGCTCCGAAAGACCGCAGAACGACATCTTGGTGCACACTTGGCGCAAACTATGAGATGTTTGCAATAATGTAGCAGGATGTAGCAGGTTTCACCTCTTGGCGCAGTTTGGCGCAATTGGCGCAGCTATCACACCACTGCATGTGCTGTTTTTCTTGCTAAATAATGGGGTGCGCCTTCAATGTACGAGTAGTTTAGGCACTCCAATGCCATTCCTAAGTAAATTTTCTACTTCAGACCCATAAAATGTGGTTGCCTGTCTGACTTGAGGTCATGTTACAAAACAAATCTCTCTACACTGGCCTGCTACATTTTACAGAAATGTTCTTAACTGACATTTGTATGGCTGACAAGCCCTTCAGAATGGCACACCATCCACTGACCGTAAATAAATGCCCGTAAATATGCCCGTAAATAAATTACCATAAATAAATTAGTTTTCATGAAACCACCAGTGGGACAAACAAACATGCAAGCCAAGTGAACTGCCTCGCTGACATAGTCAGAGATGCTGCACACTCCCGAAATGCCCTTGCATAATAAGTCTTGTAGTGGTGCCTTTTCTAATGATAATGCCTCTGTGTACTTTGTCAGTGGTCAGAGCAATGGTTATCAATGGAATCAGCTGGCAATGAGCAGTGAATGATCACTAGCTTAGACGTGAGCAGAAGTTATCGCTACAAAATAGTGCTGATTTTTATAACCCTGATAACAAATTATTGCAGTTATTACAAAAGACTTACAAAGTACTGCCTCTTCAAAAAGATAAAGATTTACAAGTTTTTGAAATGCTTTATGGGGTCCTCGTACACAAATATTATATATATTGCAATGTACTAGTTACATCAAACTTCGTAGGCTTTTAAAATAATTGGGGATGGGGATGCCTTGTCCCACAACTATGACAGAAATAGGCCTAAATATGATATGTATTATGTTACCGCCAGTTATCGGTTGAGGCAGAGCCCAACACAAATGCTGAATAGGCTACTCAACCAGCCCCA
The DNA here is from genome assembly GCA_030522465.1 of Rhipicephalus appendiculatus. Taxonomy (NCBI): domain Eukaryota; kingdom Metazoa; phylum Arthropoda; class Arachnida; order Ixodida; family Ixodidae; genus Rhipicephalus; species Rhipicephalus appendiculatus. Next base: position 55,071 of record JALIZH010010415.1, on the reverse strand, counting down.
CGACTGTATTATATCTTAATTGAGCCTTACAATACAAGACCTCTGGCGTGCCTTTAAGCTAAGTGTCATTTTGCTTTAGCTGGATAACAGAATAGCCTCCTGTCATTCAGCCCATATGTGCTCCAGTTAAATGTAAAATGGTTTCCAAACTATTTCTTGGCCCTTAAGTACATTGTGTTCAAAGCAATAGTTAATGACAGCAGGTCAGAATGCCTCCTTACCAGCCTATGGTTTCTTCGAGCTTCACCTTGAAGCTGAAAAACAAAAACAGAAGGACCATGCATTGACGAAAGTTCGTAATAGAAAACAAAATAATGTCTATATCTAAGTTGAACTTGCACAAAAACCCCTTGTAATAAATTTGGCTGCTCACCGGAGTTAAGTCTCCACAAAGAAGCTTGAGAAATGTACTTTTCCCAACACCATTTGGTCCAACCACAGCAACTAAAAAAAAAAAGCCGTTGACAAAAACGTCAGGTGATTACATGACAACCGCATGGAAATACTAGCAACATTTGTTTTCCGCAGGAAACTTATTTCCAAAAAAGAATTCAGAATAGCAGAACAGAAAGTAATTCATTCCCGATCCTGTAGCACAGCCGACAAGACTAAGGGCAACATCAAAATCCTCCACAGTGCTGGCTGCTATGTCTAGTTTAGCACCGTTCAGCTTCGTCACAACCTTTCAGAGTTACCGTTAATGACCTGCCCATCACAAGGGAAGAACTATTCTCTCTCCACATTACAAAAAGGGTGTCTGATTCAGGGGCCCTGTAACACCTTTTCAAGTTGCCACCTTACTACTGGACTCTGTTATCATGCAAATCTCCATCCACAAGCTACTTCTGGTTTAGCAAGGTTAACATTCAGGTGAATGGGCGTGGATCAATAAGAGCAAAAAGCACACAACACTTGAAGTTACTGCAAATGCATATGCCACCTTGTATTTCATAAGGAAGCTGCAAAAAATTTGACATCAGCAACACCAATTAACAATAACCTTTCAATAAAATGGTGCCTGAAAATCCCAATTTTATGACAAATACTACCAAGCAAAAAAGGCAGTAGAAGAATTCTAAAATATTTTTAAAGCCTACCTTGGGCATGCATCTTTTGTAAAATACATATGCATTTTATAAACAACAGCTTACATTTGGATGCAGCAAATGAGCAGCAGCAAACTAGAAACATCTGATGCTGATAAGCAACAGATTCTTTTTGGATTACAGTTCCCTTCAGTAACTTTGTGACTTTGCTATAGCTAATTTTGCATGCTTTAGCAACCTGTCTGAACCTTGCACTATTATAATGTACAGCAGCAGTCTTGCACTGTTATAAGACTGTAGCACAGGTGCCACCAGAATTTCTTAGCATGCTGGGATATGGCTGGGCACATTGGTGACAGTGATGACATAGAAGAATAGACAAACATCAATGCTTATGTTTGCCTATTATCTAGAGTTGTCCTTGTTACCAATGTGCACTGTCATATCCCATTATGCCTAACTAACTCGCACACCAGTACTTCTTCGTATGCCCTATTTTGGTCATACACTACATTGGACAACTTTAAAAAAGCCAGTTTCACTGCAAGAGTGAAGCAATGAATGCGATAGCAACAAATTGTAATGTTATACGAAGTGAGGCTGGCAGTACTGCTCCAGGGACACTTTTCACACAATCTCTTCGCGTTGAGAGCGCAGCACGTAGAAGGCTATACGAGCCACACGTTGATGGCTGCCGAGATAGCGATAGCGTACACGTCGCAACCGCGCCCATAAAATCAAAGTTCACAATTGCTGTTCGAGCAACCCCCCCGCCTCGAGTCTTTTCATGCTCGTTAAAGACGGGCGGGGCGTTTCCTCTCTGCTTGAGCATTCGATGGCCGGTCTAAAAGGTGGGGGGGATCTTATCACATGCGCCCTCAGAGCGAAGGAAATGGGCCGGCTCATTTGATCTCTGTTTCAGCCACGCTCGTCGCCCCCGCTCGCGTGCTATTACCCGCAGGTAGAACATACGATGCACTGGGGATCTTATCAATTTGGACTTTATACGGAACATGATGGCAACGGCAAAATCTCGCCGAGACTGTCCATATAATTGCTATCGCAATAAAAGTTCAAAAGCGATCTCAGGAGCACTTTTCTAGAATTTGATGACACATTCAAAAACCAGTGGAAAGAGTACAAACCTGTAAAGTTTATAAAAAATTTGTAAGAATTTGAAGGTACGCAGCAGGCCCAAACATGACCAAAAAAATTTCCAATTCCTTGAGCCTTTGTATTTTTTAACTGACATCCAGCTCAAGTTTTGCCCCAAGGACTCTTTTTTTGTGTTGACATCCGAAGCCACAAAAGCAAAAGTTTGAAATATTGTTGAGAAAGGAGAACATTTTCATTTGTGCCTCTTCCCAATGGATGGACTCAAATGGAATAAAAGCAAACGCGCATGCATGCGCACGCGCACACACACACAAACAAACAAACAAAAGCACAAAGAGCATAGCTGAGTGATTTGACTATGGCAACAAATGCCTTTCATAGTTTCTTTCTCTACAATTGCCAAGTCTAACCAGAAAACAAATCATGGAAATATTCACTGCCTGTTTTAGCTCTGCATTATCTGTGCTGACATGTACGCAAGCATGTGCACACAACACACACACTCATTCCAGTCATATGACCGAACAGAACCTACCTCTGGAAGACATGTCAATACCAAAATCTAGGTTCTTGAAGAGCAATGGCTGTCCTGGGTATCCAAATGTGACATCTGAAATGAAGCGTAAGCATAATGTATATAAAATAAAGGACAAGCAAATCTTAACACACACCCTGGGCAAACTCTAAGATGCAGGCAGAGACAAGCAAATGGTCTTAATAATGAAGCTTTAATAATAATAATAATTTTTGGGTTTAACGTCCCAAAACCACCATATGATTATGAGAGACGCCGTAGAGGACGGCTCCAGAAATTTCGACCACCTTCGGGTTTTTTAACGTGCACCTTCAATGATGAAGCAGACAACCGAAAGTTAAACATGCGCACACTAATATGCACATAAACCAGGACTCTGTTTTGCTAATCTAAATGAAGCAGAAAAACTGTGGTTCTTAGTCCACATTGCTAAAATGCCAAGTAAGTGCGTCTGAAAAGATTCTGAATAGAAGTGACACTACATCTTGTACCCATTTCTGCTTAGCATCAGGACATATCATTGTACATAAATAAATACTAATACCTTATTCTCTCATCTATAGCTACTGAATGTAACTGACAAATTTAAGTGTGTGACTCATTAGCTTACTATAAAGGCCAAGGATGGGTGGGTTCAGTGGTGGTGGGTTTGGAAACTTAAACTTCACGATGTAGTCTTTGGGCCTCTGGATCAGCTCTGCAGGGCCATCGTCTTCCTCTGTACCCTGCAGCTTCTGCTTGTTCTTTTGCTGCTTCCGTGTCAGAGCCTGCACTGTGGTTTTTGTCTGGAACAGGAAGTATGTTCAAGATTGAAAAAGAGTTATGTTTGACATGTTAGTTGGTGCTTACTACAACAATAGAATGTAATAAATCCAGTAGCAGTCATGTCCATCCAATAGTTCAATCCCTGACAGGGGCAAGTTATCTTTTCGGCCACTTTACTTTCTTCATATTTACATCATAATTACTACAAATAACATCCCCTATACTTACCTTGGCTTTCCTGTAAGTTCTCATTAATGTTGTGCTTAATATCCTCTATTAGTGACATATGTGGATACCCATGTAGCTCAACAACTTCTACAGCGAGAAATCATGCCAAATACTAATAACAATACTAAATAAAATGCAGGACACTTACAGCAGTTTTGCTTGACATGCCAGAAGCCTTCATCTGCTTGATTTTTTTCTCCTGCTTCTCATACTCCTTGACAAGTTCTTTTCTTCGCTGAACGTACATTTTCTTAAATTGACCTGCATAAGAGGAACAAGTATTTCAGGCGGGACCTCTCTGCATGATCACCAGATGACCCATTAAAGTCTCACTACAGAATTTCCAGTACATTTCTGTTCGAAAGACATGCCAGGAGCAAATATGTCACGCTATGTACTATTTTGTACATATTGAAATATGACTGGTAAGTATACTTTTAAAGGGCACCAAACCACCTCCAATAATTTTTTTTTTACATTTCAACTAAACGCACGCATCAATTTCAGAATGCTGTTACGAACAACAATGCCAAGCACGGCAGTGCCACGAGCTCTGGGCACCCCAAAAATTCCAAGAAACAATCGCTTCTCCTCTCCTGGCCTTTCAGCAATCCTCAGCCCCTCAGCGTTCGCCGTGACGTCAACATTGTCGCCTGCTCATGTCATCCACAAAAAGATCCTATTTGTCTTTACACACGTAAGCGCACTCACCGCTCTTTCTCCTCGCATGGCGAGGAGCACTCGGCCAAGAGGAGAGATGCGCCGATGAACGGATCATAGCAAAGAAAAGAGTGAAACAAGCGAGGGCCTCTTTTGTATCATCAAACTCATGTAACTTCGCTATTACAGCACTGTTTCAAAAATTCTCACGTCTACGTGTTCGCTGTAGAATTGTGCACTACTGCAACATCACAACTAAATTTTGACCTTTGGGTGGTTTAGGGACCCCGTCAAACTCAATAAAACATTTGCTGGGCTATTTGGTGAATGTTTTTTGACCAGAAATGTCATGCAGCTATAGAACAAGGATGAGTAAGCCAGCAAGGACAAGTGCTTATCCTTTCAGTTCTTATGTTATTTTGACTGGACCCCAATTCTGGTCAATAAGAATGCCCTGAAACAACTATATATGCTACATGTGAAGTATACTTTGGCAGCCATTATCACAGAACCCTATCACTTGAGAACCTGTGAACTTTAAAATTACTTTAAAATTGCGCAGACGCAACAGTTTTCTCCAGCACACAATTTTTTAGGGCATTTTTAAGCAATGAAGCGGCACACAAGTAGCAGCAAACTTGAAACAGTAGCAGCTGACAAGCTACACATTGTTTTTGAATTGGCGACTTACTTAGTGACTCTTTTGTCAGTAGTTCTGCACTTGTGAGAACCTCGCTGAATAAACTTTGATGAATCAAGTACCCTTCCAGTACCCTTATCACAGGACTTCCAGGGTTGGGTCAGAGACTGGTGTGCTGCCCTTTCACCCCAACATACCTTTTTTTTTTCAAACTTAATGCACCACTCAATATTGCAAAACAAGCCCTTGGAAGAGTTGGCAGCTATGCAATTATGGATTGCATACAGCTCTGTTTCAGAAACAAGCTACTAAGCAGTATGTTCGAGAAAGCAATAAGGCTTCCCCAATCAAAGACTCAACATTGACAACCCATGATGATAACGAAGAACAATCCCTCTGTTTTGTTTTAGCCAGTGAAGCGTAGAGAACATATACAACACATGCCAACCATAAGTGACCATGGCATCCTGCACTGGTATAAGTATAGAACTCCATTCACGCCAGTAGTATGAGTGCATACACAAGTGCCCAGCTGCCAGCTTTGACGGGCAACGGCCATTAACACCTAGATGCCACTGAAACAATGTTGCGGGTTTAAAGCCCTGTATCACCACTATTTCCAAGATCATCCAGTTCACACCGTTCATTTGTGCTAACTAATTTATATTAATTAGTGCACAGAATAAATTGAGCATGGTCATATCAACACAATGTGGCAACATGTGTAAGAAAGAGGGAAGTCACAGCCAAATCAGTGCAAGAAGCAGAGACCATGATAGGAGGTTAGAAGAACCTCCTTATTGTGAAGAAGAAGGGGGGTGAAAAAGCATAAGTATGAAGACCCAAGTCTATCGAAAATAATTTGGTGAATTCAACAGAAAAAAATATGGCACAATACACACATAGATATAAATGAGCAAAATGTAAAAGAGTAAATTAAGCATAGACAGAGGATGTCACTGGCACCTGATTTTGCACCTCCTTAGTAGCACCTCCAAAATATGAATTTGCAACCTGAAATATTGTACACATTTGCAAGTAATGCAGCTACGGCAGATATTCCTGGGCAGCTGAAATTAAAAATCCCAGCCTCAGCAATGGGGGGCACCCAAAATTAGAAAACTACACTAAAGCCTCTGTAACCATAGTATTCTAGTAGAAACACAAATCAGCATCATCGGCACTACAATGACTTATGGGATCCCGCCGGATTGTGCTGTTCACAGCCATGACAATTTTGAAGGGACAAGGAAAAAAATCACCGAGGATAAAAATCACTTTGGGATGATTTACAACATCTATTAATATGGTACTTTAAAAGCTCGTTAATTCGAACTGATGCCCCGATCCCAGCACGGCCCTGTGTATTTCTGTGGGGAAAACTCCCGATAATTCGAACGCATCGGCATCCACAACGGTTAAAGCCCCTCGTTTTCATCGCTCCTCGAAGAAGTCGGCCCAGAGTGATCACAATGTGTTGCAAAACCAAACCGAACCAAATTTACTAGAGATGAAAAACAATAAAACAGCAGCATTTCTCAGCCCATGAGAATTCGTACGTGGTGCTGGAGCTCTTGGGGAAAGCTACAAACGATGCCCATGGGGACGCGAAAGAAGAAACACAAGCAAATGCAAATTACTGATTACCTTTCATTTTGATTTCATTGACTATTTTATGTAAATATAACCGTGTTTTGGAGCATAAATAGCGTTATGCACATGAGTGTATGTCGGTGCTTGTTTCTGGCATATCACTGACTGATCAATTAATTTCTGTTTGCTGTTAGAGCTCCATGAACCTAATTTACGAAATCACCTGCCACAAATGTGTAATAGCACCTAGTTCGCAATAACGAGCCCAGAGGTGGCTTCTTTGGGCTCTTCCAGTGCAGAGTGGCGCTATGTCCGTTCATTCTAGTGCCCACCCGCTAATTCGAACTCCGCTTAATTCGAACAATTTGATAGTCCCCTTCGAGTTCGAATGAACGAGCTTTTACTGTATTTTCAAAAATATTTTGTGATGATGTACAATATCTACAGATATATGATATGTATGCAAATTATGTAAGTAATTGCTCGGGTTTTAAGTGTCAAAACCACTATATGGTTATGAGGCATGCCGAAGTGGAGGTTCAATTGAGTGAAGTCAGCGAAGCACTAGAAATTAACTAGTGATACAGAAGCATGTGCGTGACGAAACTTTTCTACCACCCAGCTGCCCTGAATGTTGTGCACCAGCGTGCCATGTATGAATTCCGATTGCACCTGCACACATTTTGTTTTTTCTTAATTGATAAACATTAGGAATACATTACATTCTAAAGGCACAAAATAATCAATCTAGCAAGCTTCATGGACATTTCCTTACACGCCTAAACGAGAAGAAGATACTTTGACCTCTGTCAGATACCACTAACAGGCAGACCTCAAAGTTGCAGTACAAGACTAAAAATAGCAGTACCGCCTTCAATTTTTTAAGCAGTAATTACTAACCTTCTTTCACCAAATGAACTAGAAGAAGTGGAATTTGTAAAGCATATTTTACAAATTTAAGCTTACTAAATGTTGTTATTCAGAGCACCTTTGATAAGCATTGTGGTGCAATTGATGCCCTAAAGACAAACATTCCAATTACATTTAAAACTTCTGAAACACAAAACAAAAGAAGAGAAGGAGGAAACAGTAGTCACTCACTGAAGTTTCCTCTGTAGTAGAAAAGCTTCTGGTTGTCTAGATGGATTACATCTGTGCAAACATTGTCTAAGAAGCTCTGATCGTGGGAAACCACCAGAAGAGTTTTCTTCCAAACTTGAAGATAGCTGCAATCAAATTATAAACCAACCCATTAGTTAAGTTCTGAGCAGCCAAATTTGCCCACACCACCAAGCAACAGCCATAAGCAGGTTGCACAGCAGACATACAACCTTGCTAAAGGAGATGTTAATAAATTTGAGCAAAACAGATACAATTCCACAGTCATTGAAATTTTGACAATTCAAAGTTGGTTAATTAGGCACCCCAGATAACTTGTAGTACCTATTTCTGAAGTCCCAAAATTTGCCATGCAACTTTGAGAAGATAATTTGAACAGACAGTGTGCCATTTGCCAGTTAATTTGCAAACTGGGCCACAGCTTTGCAACAGAACTCCCAATCTTGGATGCCCCGATAAGAGCCTTCAGACCAGAAAGTTTGATAAACTCATCTATATGCTACTATTATATAAATCAGATTAATGAAAACAAGAAGATGCTTTCTAGAAATAGGTAATCCACCAGGGTTGCATTAAAACATACATAATTTTTACTGCCGAAAAGGAGACACCTTGACTTAACAAAATTTTCACTAAGTTTGTGACTAGAAATATGAAAGAGGGGGAATCGATTGAGGGGCCTGTTTTCATTAGGCACAACCACATGAAGTAAAATGCGCCAGGCCTGTGCAGAACACACACCACAGTCACAACGAAAGCTGGAGGAGCGGCCTTTCTAAAACAAGTAAACTCTCTCAGGGCGACTAGTACAAGTAGAGCTGCAAGGTGCCCACTACACCATAACTTATCATAATTTTGCAAGCAGGGAAGTACCCACTATGCCAATATTCACCATTCCACGGAGAAGCGAGGTACCTGCTGCACTTTTGTAAGGTGTTATGCTCACTTTGTTGGTGCTGTGGCTGATGACGAAGAATTATGGCTGAGCCCTTTGTAAAATAGGTAAGAAGCTTTAAAACAACGACATGTCACATAATTCACATTATGTGACGCCCGATTGCTATTTTACTTTTCTACCACGCTGTATTGCATGTGTTAACGTGATTCCTTGCCTGTCATTTGCCTGTATAGGGTCTTTGTGCGAAGGAAATTCAAGTACACTTAAACCTCGATATAACGAACCCGGATATAACAAAATATTGGTTATAACGAAGTAGATGAAGAGTAGTCTTCCAATAAATATAGTGTTAGGAGTAAACCTTTATAACGAAGTTTCGGATATAACCAACTTATTTTCCTGTAACATGCAACTTTGTTATAATGAGGTTTGAGTGTACTGGCGTGGCTCTGCGGCAAGAATATTCGAGTGCCATGCAGAGAGCCTGAGTTCCAATCCGGCTCGGTCCTGGATATTTTCTTCTCATTGTGTGCGATAGCGGCTAGACACTGGCGCTGGCGACGAACAACTACCCCACCGGAATCGGCTGTTGTGATCTCATAACAGTTTTCACTGTAATAGGTAAGAAAGCCAAGGAAAGCAATGGGGGTGCTCACGAGCACCCATGAACTCCTTTGTCTTTACGTCGAGAGGGATACGCTCCATGACACACGGTCTCCCTTACACTAAAGAAGTTAAACAAAGTTTTTCACAGTGAAAATTCAGTGATCCCTTGGTGGCAGAATGGAGTACTCTTATCCATATTCTGTCAAATACGAACAAGTACCAACTAGCCCAACTATGCATGCTACTTCAGTGCTCTTGCCCCTAGTAAGCTGTAGTTATGAAAAAACTCCAAATCCAAAATCACCGAAGTCAACGCAATAAACTTTAGCAATACGAAAAGTTGTTTCATTGCATAATCCATTCATAATGTGTATTTAAAAAAAAGAGCTACTAGAATGAGCACACCAGCTCTCCACGCCATGCCTGACAAAAAAACCTTCGTGCCACAATTTTGAATAAGTATCTCTGTGCACACTGCTGTGTTTACATCTTAGCATCTTGTTCCATTCTTACTGCAGTGCTCTTTATTTTACTTCAACATTATCAGGAGTCATAGCAATGAGTGAAGCGGTTCTGTTTGCATACTGAGCTTGCAGCGTTACAGCAGCTAGAAAGGCAAGCATGAAGAATAATTAAAAGCTCATACAGAAATTAGCTTTCCATATGCATATTCTTTGAAATAGTTATTTAAGCTGTGTAGTTGTGCACTGGTAATAGAGATCAGTTGCGGGTCAAGATTGCTAGCCATTGTCAGCCAAGACAATCCAATCTGCCAGCAGCCCCGTAAAACCTACAGGCCCTCATATCGACAACCGATCTTAAAACAACTATATTTCAGCCAATCTTAGTCGTATGCAAGAGATGGGAGAAAGTTAAAGCCTGCACCAGCTTTATTTATTAACCAGTTACTCAGATATTGGATCAGTTTGCTGACACTTGACACTTGATCAGTTTGCTGACACTTGACACTTGACGATAGCCATCACTTCAATGGGTGCCACCATGTTTGTTGATGCGAAGCTTATGGCGCAGGTTTTGGGGCACCCAACTAAGTTTGAGATATAGCATGCCCGAAACAAAGCCAAACACGGTTTGTGTATCGTGCGTGCACATTGGCTTCGAAAATATTTCTATAGGGTCCCTATTCCAAAACTTTCTATTGCTGTCAACATGCTACAGGGCATTCATATTTCTGTGAAAAAAGCCAAAACATCTTTTTATTTTAATGAATTATGGGTTTTATAAAAAATATGTATGATGTAGCAAGTTTTCAGCATGATTAGATAAAAAATTTTGCAAGGATACGTAGGTGCAACAGTGCCTAATAGGTTCCTTGCGGTTTCAGTCCAAAGCTCATGAAAGTGCCACGTTACACAGCTACAACTCCAACGCCATAGTACTCCTTAAGGGAGTTTTACATTTATGGAGTTCAAAGGAGTTCATTGGTGCCCATATGACCCAGATATAACACTCCTAGGGTTTCACATACATAAATATCCGAGAAAGTGGATGGTGGAGTAGCCCCTGCCATAGCACAATTGGTAGCACACTGCACATGTGATGCGTAGCTTGTGGGTTATGTCCCCACAGACAGAAAGTTGTTTTTTTCATCCACTTTCATTTTTTTTATCCTATAATTAGCACACTTCAATTAATAACCCCAAATAACGCCCTCTATGCTTTCCTTGGATTTGCTATAGTATGTTCGTTTCATATGGCTGTCAACAGAAGCATGACATTTTAATGTGAAGGGTCAACTGTATACATTTTGTGTACCCTGCAATCATAGCTACGTTTGATAGTATATATAAAAAAGCTGGCTTGCACAATTTCGTAGAGTTGAGAAATTACACTATAAATTTTACACACATCCCACTGAATCATCTTAAGGGGAGATGCGAGTCGAAAAACGCGTTTTTTTTTTTCAAAAATTACATATTTTCGTTTTTATTTGCTTTCACAAGTTTAGTTTCTCTACTTTCACGACAAAAAAAACTGAAGATTGTAATTAAACTCGAAGTAGGTCAAAATCGCTTTTAAAGAGCACAAGGTGGCTACTAAAAATCTAAGAAGTCCTGATTGTCTAGAGTCCCCTGGAAATTGTCACCTGGCTGCTTGTCATTGCATTTCGCATGAGGGGTTCACTAAAGTCACATGCTCAAAATAACCATGATTGCCAAGCTCTCATGATGGAATAAATCATCTTAAATGACAAATCTTTTCCGCATAGATGAGCTTTCACTTATACCTTTAAAATGGGTTTTTCTCAAGATACCATTCTGGGCAACTTCATGAGCTTTTACATCATGTTTTCGGTACTTCTGATAGCCAGATCGGGATGAAATTTTGCCCAGATATTTCTTAACATGTGCAGAGTGCAAGTATCTACTTTAAAACTTGATATCATTTAATATAATTATTACTAGCCTAAGATAACCAATTAGTATGGTCTGAGCATTCCAAGGCTTCTCACATTACAATTTTGCTTGTCCAGTAAAATGTCTTATATGCGCTTTCTTTATAGTTATTTGCATTCTACAGATAATGTGGAGCAATATGAGTCAATAATGGCTCAGAACGATAAATATTTACTGGCAAAAGAAGAGTCTACAAAAAGAACTATATTTTACACATTGTCGTGGCACAAAACGAAAACTGTACAACTTACTATAAAACTAATTACATATTTGAAATGAGCACAAAATCCTTTATATACAGCAAAAATTTCACTTCCTTAGGCTACAGATTAACGCAACTTTTTTTTCCGAATCGCATCTCCCCTTAAGCAAAACATGCACAGGACACAATACAAGAATTTGAGAACTGAATCATTACTTACTTATCAAGCCAAATCACAGCATTCAGGTCCAAATGATTGGTCGGTTCATCCAACAAGAGCAACGTAGGCTCAATAAAAAGGGCCCTGAAAAAAAAAAAATTCCAGCTAGGTTCGTCAGAGAAATCTACTAAAGCATGCAAAATTGTTCATGAAATACATATGATGGCAAGGAGCCAGTCATTTACCAATGCCTGCTCAAAATAAGACTGCTCACCTATTAAGAAGATTGCGGTACGTACAAAAAAAGCTAGCTCATTCACCCATCATTAATTAAAATTTTTGATAATTCGGACCAAGTGGCGACACCCAAATGTGATGATGGTGCCACAATGACACATAGAAGCAACCACAGCGGTAGAATAGGAGAGGTGGCTAAACGAGAGCCAAAAGCACGTCGCCCAACTTCTCGAATTGCTCGCGGCCGTAGCTAGGTGTAGGACAGGTTTATGGGCCGAAAGACACGCATTGCAAGCCTTTCACTGTGCTTTAAAAGGCCGGTCATTATAGTAGTTATTTTTCTAGCTCTAATACGTTGCTTGTGGTTTTTGATTGCTTGTAGTGGCTGTCTGTCAGCTTCGCCCACATAAATAAGAGTATCAGGCTTTATGAAGCTTAAAATTTTCCTAATCGGCGCAGGTAATCTCGACAAGACTGAAACGTAGTGCCGATCACAAGGGACGCGCATACATATATAGTATACAGTTTTTGTATTGTACATGCTAATAAATAATTTTTAAGTATACTGTAATAAGAAGAAACAGGTGTAATTTAGCGTGGACATATAAAAAAATTTCATATCAGATGTGATTCATCTGGCAGTGATGCATTAGTCATATAGTTCATGGAATCAATCTGTATCCAGCAAAATAAAGAGATAAGCAACATGTCTGGGGTCACGCTGCAAGCGTAAATCCACACAAAAGGTCCTGTTCTAGGCGATGGTAGCTCTTCAGTGTTATTCATGACCTTCTCTGCTGTATGGCACTACACTGCAAAGCTCTTTCTCAAAAGTCAAAGACGTATGCAGTTTGAATGCTAGGGATGCACTCCAGATATGTACTTTCCTCAAGCGTGGCGGAGTGGAAAAATGGACCCACAGTTCCCTTGCTGCCGCCTTGCACAAAGTGGCGGCAACTTGAGAGCTTTTGTGCAATGCACGGCACATTGGCGAAGCGGCACCGTTTGGCCACCTATCCTATTCTACCACCGTGGCAGCAACCACAGTAAATGCAATGCACTTCTCACCTGGCAAGGGACACTCTCATCCTCCAACCACCAGAAAACTGTTTGGTAGCCCTATCTTGCATCTCACGAGTGAAACCCCAAACCAGCCAAAATTCGCCGAGCCCGTGCTTCTGCTGAGTCAGCACCAATTAGCTGCAATTCCTCATACACCTGCAAAGCATAATAAAAAGCCTTACTCTCTCTTCACCTAAACAGTTGGGTCCAGACCACTATAAACAGGCATATCAAACTAAGACAGCTAAGCACATAGTTTTTTAACATGGCAAAGACCATTAAACACTGGAAATTAAATCCCTGCCTTGGTGCATAATAAAAACAGAGAATAGAGGTGGGGCTTTGTGGCCCGCTCACTCCTGTAAATGCATAATTGTCAGCTTATCTAAAGACAATGGGAGGAAGGAAGGGCCTCCAAGGCGCCACCATCCATTGAATCAACCAGTACACATTACACAGATGACATTTTACTAGGGGTGTGCGAATAGTGAAATTTCATCTCAAATCGAATTCGAATCGAATAGTGCCGAATAGTGGCCAAAAATATCGAATTCGAATCGAACATCGAATAGTATACAGTTGAACCCCTTTATAAGAGGCATGCTCCGGGCAGCAATTATTGCCTTTTATATGAGGTGTCTGTTATAAGCAGGGTACCACGTATGCATTTTCTTATCAACCCGCATTTTACTATAGGCACACTGGTGTCTCTTATACCCACTTGTCTCTTATATCAGTGCCTCTTATAAAGGGGTTCGACTGTATTTACATGAAACATGTACCACCAGTTTTGGCAAGACAAAGGAAAGATAAAGATGCTACGGCATTCTGACAGCGTTATTACGCTCTTTTTTTTTTTTTTTTTTCAGCTTTTGTGGGCGCGTAAGCATGTTGATAAAAGAGCTGCCATTCCAATCAGTAGCGCCACGTCTAACACCCTAAGAACTAACATAGGAAATAATGTAGCTTTCTTTTTTCTATGGTTGTGCAATACGACTCATCTGACAACGATAATGTCGTGTTTCATCATCAAGGGTGCTCCGGGCCCAAAAATCTTCGGGATCCCGTTCACAGCAGCGTTTTAATTGCACGCCAGAATGATGGGAGTTTCTGAACGAGTGGTGCAGTGTGGCAGTGGCGAGTGCACAGCGTGAACAAATTTCCACATGTAAAGCCAATCACTGAGGGTATCGCGGGCCAAAGTCTGGTCGTTTTGTGGCACTTACGAATACGCCACTGAACTACGCAAGAAGTCCGTGCCTTTGTTTCGGAAATGAAGTTGTGGAGGGCTTCACAGTTCTCCCATGTGATTTTTTTTTTTTTTTACGGGCGGAAATGGCATGATTTCTTTTGAAATAAACATACACTCGCTTTTGAACCAGGATATCAGTGCAAGTTTTAACGAAAGACATACTGAAATGATGTTAGCGTTTGTTTTAGCCACCCACCCTAACCAAGTTGCTCTATTGGCCTTTGTCGCATTTTAGATATTTAGCCTGTCGAATTATTCGAAACTTTGAATATCAGCTATTCGACAGTCGAATCAAATTATTCGATAAGGTATTATTCGATTCGAATTCGAAACTCGAATATTCAAACACCCCTACATTTTACGTACATAAAATTACATAGTTTATTTTTATGAAACATGTATGGCAAGAACCTAACGTTGTTTCAGTACACTTCATTTAAATATATACTAGCCCTAAAGCGCTGGAATGTCCGCCTTGGTGGAACAGTGGTTACGGTGCTCAGCTGCTGACCCTAAGGTTGCGGATTCAATGCAGGCCACAGCGGTCGCATTTCGCTGGAGGCAAAATGCTAGAGCCCCTGTTCTGTGCGATGTCATTGCACGTCAAAGAACACCAGATGGTCGAAATTTCTGGAGCCATCCACTATGACATCCCTCATAATCATATCATGGTTTTCAGACATAAAACCCTGGATGTTATTATTATTACAGCATTGGAATATCATGCATGTTCCAAACACTGGCTCATATGCAGTAAACCCGCTCAAAGGTGCCCTGAACCACGCTTCGGGCTTGGTACAAAAACACATTCCACAAACAGCAAGCACTGCTATGAGCAGCTCAGCCAAATCTTGTGGTCGTCCGCAGCACGTAGAGTTTACAGTTGCCACTTTCTCAGGTATGCTCTCTTCATAGAGAGGCCTATCCTCACACTCTTTTAAGCTGCCAGGGGCTGCTAGATTTCATCATTTTGCAGACTGCTGCTATTGACTGATAGCTGATGTAAATAAAGAGCAGCGTTTGGATCAACATGCGCTTCTTGCCAAGGGGTGTCACCACACGCCTGCACTGCACTCTATAGTGTGTCAAAATTATGCGGTAGCAAAACGAAGTCATACTGTGAGCGGACGAACAAGTTTCATGACATGCATTGACACAGATTCTTGCTCCTTTGTCACCCCTCCCCCCACCCCCCCCACCACCCCGTGAGTGCACTCGTCGGGGCGAAAGAAGAGAGAAAGTGCTCAAAGTGTGTGACAAATCGCTGTAACTCCTCACGTTCTTGACGGATTCAAAAATTTTGGGGGGGCAATCGAGTCGTGAGGCAATAAACTTCTGACACTGAGTTCATTCGATGATTACTTGGAAAAGCCGGTTAGCAGCCAGCTAGTTCTGGTCTTGATAGAAAGCAACATCATGGCAAATTCCATATACAGTCGAACCCCTTCATAAGAGACATGCACTGGGGAGCAACTCTTGTCTTTTATATGAGGTGTCTCTTACAAGCAGGTTACCACGTATGCGTTTTCTGATCAATCCCTATTTTTATGCAGGCACACTAGTGTCTCTTATACCCAATTGTCTGTTACTATATCAGTGTCTCTTATAAAGGGGTTCAACTGTATATTCCAGACTAATATTGTCCTGACATCACAAATGAAGGTGCCTTAATTTATGATGGCACGCCGATTTGTGCAGGCCGCAAGAAACCACTGCCAATCAAACAAAGCCAAATAAATGCTTCCTTTGTAATACCATCACATTGTAAACATACCGTATTCACTGTTTTCAAGTAACCAATATTTGGACATACTCGACCTATTGTAATTTCTTTTTTTGGGGGGGTACTTCTGATAAGACCACATTTTCACAGTACCACCAAGTTTTTCTTAAAGAGAGACTCTGTCTTGGACCAGTGAGAAAAATTTCCTGGAAGCCTCTTGCAGAAGAATATTAGGGCAGCTTCACATTAGTGGTGCCAAGCCTGAAGGAAGTGCAGAGCTGGGCGGACTGCATTGTTTCTTTGATTTATCTTTTTCTTTCTCTCTGTTTTCTATCTCTTTTTTGCCTGTTTATTTCTATTTCTGTATTTCTCTCGTCTCACTTTCTTTCTACCTTTCTCTCTCTCTCTATTTCTTGCTTCCTCTTTTTAACTCTTTCTCTGTCTGTATTTCTTTCTTTCTTTGATTCTCTCTCTCGCCTTCTTTCTCCTTCTGTCTTGATCTCTGTTTTCTACCTCTTTTTTTTTTTTTTTGTATCTATTTCTTTCTCTGTCTTTCTATCTTTTTCTGTCTTTCTTCCCTTTCGGTCTCTCTCTCTCTGTACTCGTTCTATCGCCCATCAGAGTTATTGCATCCCAGGCTGGTCAAATCAGTGCACATGTTCTGCGAATGAATCATCATTTGAAGATGAGGACAAACAGCGCGGGCCAGTTCATGATGATGATAGTTTTCTGTTCACTCTGCACAAACTAACGGTCAGCTTATTAAACAGCTCTGCTGTTAAAAGTCAACAAGCGTGCTCTAATGAAACCAAGTGCGCTATGTGAGTTGAAAGATTAGACAAAATTCTACTGGGCATAACGAAACCACACACTTACTTCTGTAAGCCTGTCCTGATTTTTCAGGTTGCCCCGAGCTGCATCATCTTCCAACTTTTTCTGCTCTTCCAGAAGTTCTGTGCGTTTTACATCAGCCTTGAGGACAACTTCAACAGCAGGGGTATCATCCGCAACCACCTCTGCAATGTGACAAGGATGAACAGTGAGGAATCATGACGTAGGTAGTGCAAAACTATTAGAGTAAAAAATAAATAAAATAAGTAAATAAAAAAGGCAAGCATACTACTATATCCCCTTCAGGCGCAGCGTCCACATATGAGGACGCAACTTGTTTTTGCCACTTCCTCAGACTAGTGGAAAAGAAAGGGCAAGATACATGTGCATAGGATCAATTGAGCCTTCTGCATAGTCAACGCTTGTTGATTTAACCCCAATGTGCTGCATATGACTGCAGCCGATTAGTTTCATGAAGGCACTACGATGTTCGATGGGTCGCTCGACGTGCCGCGTTCAGGGCCAATTTCATGAGTATTGTTTTTCTGTGTTCAAAATGAACAGAGCCAAAAACGAACTGTGTGTGCATTTTAAGCATAAAATTTCCTTTTTTTTTTTTTCGTGTAAAAATCGAACATGACTGGCTGTAGAATAATTAAATATTTAAATTTATGCTAATTACGATTAATTAGCAAAGCTAGCAAAAAACAACTTATTTCTCAAATTTCTTTCTTGGAATGTAATAACAAGTGCCTTAGAATTATGTTGTGAGATATTTAGACATTTACGGACAGTGCATCATGATTTGCGCCTGAAGGGGATATAAACAATAAATTCTATTATGTAATGAAAAATATTTGCTTTTCAGTACACATCTGGCATGAACAATGAATATTTGGTTGACTAACAAGTAATTTCTATAAAACTTCCAATTGAACAGCAAGAACAAGAGCAAGGGTTCTCAATCTTCCTGGCCTTGGAGAACCCCCCAACAACTTCTCCATAGTGCTGGGAACCCCTTCCTTCCCCCCTCTTTCACCTATGTGCTTATTGAAGGGGCCCTATACCCACAATTATGCACATTACTTTTACTGCACATATGAATACTATGGAACTTAAAGCTGTAGCTGCAGAGAAAGCAGTGAAATGAAAGCATTATATTAGCTGCTGAAATTGGTTCCCACGCCTACTGCATCGTCATACATCAATATCTGGCAGCAGATGTGACATTTAAGCTGTGGGTGTGGACTGGTTGGAACAGAGATGTTGCAGATGCTTGCGATGTACTTACTATTATACGTTTAAAAATGGAAACATGTTATGTTGTTCTTAGACCTACAAAAAAAAAGGCACACATTTGTGCATTACAATTTCTTTTTATGTGCAAGTGACAAAATGAGTGCAGTCCAACGACCACGACAAACTGAAGTCTTTGTCAATGTACTATACTTTGAATTTCTGCATCAAGGCAAGACCATTTATTTCTCTGGGGCAAAACCCCCCATTTCACAGCACTCTAAAGCCTAGCTGTCTAAACTGCTGAAGTTGTATAGTTTTCAGCTGTTGTCGCAATGGCCCATTGGTTATTGTAACCCACGGTAACTGCGCTGTCAAAAAGTGTGGCCGCAGCTTGCAGTAGGAAGGCCACAACGTGCAAAAAGGTTCCAATATCGCAACATGTAAACCACATCTTGAATGGATGCAGCAAGTAAAACACGAAAGAGTATGCAAATTTCTGTTGTATGCTTTCATTTTTCATTTGTATGTTGAACAAGTTTTTGTCGCCCACATCAATTTTCCAAGTTCTTTTTTGTGGTTATCTCAGGATTATGCCAGGAACACATATCCAGGCAAAACTTGGCTGGTAAAATTTGGGTGTAGAGCCCCTTTAAAGGGGGGGGGGGAAAGAAAAAACGGAGAAAGGGGGGGGGGGGGGATTAACTTTAGGAGTGTCCAAACAGTAACTATGAAGACAAAATTGAATGAAAATCAGATAATGCCAGAATCGAATTAATTTTAATACTAGTATACTTCAACAATGAGCAGACATTATCAGCACTATAACAACAGAGCCTTCGCATTCTAGTGAATGCTCAATATGAGCAAGTTTGTCATTTCATTTAATGTCATGAAGCACAATTATTGAAAGCAAAAATGTACCTTTAGGAGCAAATAAGCAGCTTATTTGCATATGCAGATCTTATTGGAGAGTGCTTGCAATGGCGGTATGGCCAAGGAGGTTCTATTCCTCGAACAATATAGTGTGATCTACTACACAGCTTCACTTGTTTTATGCCTTAAAGGGACACTAAAGTGAAACAATGACTTGGTTTAGGTTGACAAAATGCACTCTGAGGAACTGTAATGTCATATGTTTCATTATCATAGGTTCATTATTAGCGGAGAAAATCAAGGTTAAAGTTTTATTTTTTTAAATTTGGCGCCGATATCTGCGCGCGTGACGTCAGAGATTCCAAATGTATTTTTTGTATTTTCGTGACATTGGCTCGATGAAATTTTCTGAAACTTCGTATGCTAAGTCTATGGCACCCACAGATGACAAAGCATCTCATTTTTATCGATTAGAAGCTACGTAGGACTCAGTAGACGCCTTCAGAATCTATGACGTCACGGTGTTTGGTGCGGGAATCTCAAGGTGGCGTCATGCATCCGCATTTTCTTGTCGCGTGTTATCTCGCTTACCAAGCGTCGTGTCGCGGTAAGAGTGGTGTTTTCGGGATTGTGAAATTGTGCTTAACTAATACGCGAAAAATCGTTTTCCCCTTTAGTGTCCCTTTAAATGGCTGCCAAAATTATATTTGTAGCGCTTTTTCTTCAATTTTATGCTTGATCATGCACAGTTGCCCATTTGAAGCGTTTGAAAACAATTTTAAAAATATTTAATGTATAACCAATAGTGATACTTTGATTAGAAGATGAAATCAAAGACAGAAATATTCAAGTCATTATGCATATCAAAATTTCAAATACTTGCATACCCCTGACAGCTATTGCACTGAATTCACCAGCTTACTGGTTTGAAATTCCCTTAGTAGGTCATGTGCCCAGCAAGACAAATTACACAAAACTATAAGCCTAGCCATATGAGTATTTTAAAACTTTCCTCAAAACATTGCTTACCTTGCTCACAAAGTAGAACATCAATATTGGGTGGAATGTTCAAGGAACGGTTTGCAATGTGCTTCAATAATGTTGTTTTGCCATGGCTGAAATAAAAAGAAGACATGAAAGAAGACCAGGGCCTCACAAAAACCAGCGCACAGACACTCACCCATTGGGTCCAACAAGACCATAGCGCCTACCAGCTGTAATTGTAAGACTTGCATTTACAAAAAGATCCTTGCCTCTTGCAGAGATGGAAAAATTGTCCACCTGGAAACATAAACAGACATTAGCTGCCACAAGCGTCAACGTAAGCATTCAGTCCGACCTGTAGCTCCTAAGCAGTCCCCAAGCATGTAATGGACATTTACTTACAGCTTCTATTTAAAAAGAAGTTTAGAAATGTCAATAGCTATTTTTAAGCACTTCTACACAAAATAGCACTACATAAATACATATCAGAGAGAAAAGCAACAAGAGGATATAGCTGATATAGCTGAACCGGCATATATCAAACTTGCAAAAAAAAAGAAAAAAAGTATTGATATATCGTATAATTTGATACAAAACTTTTAATGAATTTGTCAGATTTTCTAGGTGAACTTCGATGCTAATGTTGGCTTCATGGCACTGCAAGGAAGACCACGTCACGGCAGTACACAGGGCTTTTTTTTTTTTTTTCTTTTATTTATTTTTTTTTTTCGTGATTTCTGGTGGGAGGGTGGGATGGGAGGTGTGGGTTATAGGCAGGGGTGAGTTATATGCAGGAAAATACGATATCGATGTAAACAGCGCCTCAACATCTTCCTACACAGCTGTGTGTACTCACTAGGCGCTGGAAGCAACTAGTCCACCTTGGTCCTAATGTCGGCCTAATATCATACTCAGCATGCTTCTTTGGGTGTTGTATGCAGCCGCGACATCATACTTCTTTTCTCCACGTTCGACTGTGTTGATTATTGCCAGCTTTCCAGAAAACAGCAGCTTCTTCCGTTTTACCACAGCCATCACTTTAACAAGAGGAGCGGAAAATCACGGAGAAGTGATCGGCAACCACGCATGAAGGGCTGACCAGTGCGATGACGAATAATCACGGCAGAAAGCACGTGATTGCAGGCGGTAGTTTTTACTCATTATGCACAGTGCTCTCCTAATAACACCGCTTGCTCTCCCAAATGAATACGGCAAAGTCCTCTCCCAAATGTGAGGGAAAGCCAACTCCTTGGAATGTATCGCGCTGTCTCATGTTCGATATGTAGTGTTCAGGCTGCTTTAGTGCGATGTAGCCATAGATTTTTCCTGTGCATTGATATTAAAGCATTTTCATGTTCGTAAAAAGTTTGGTAGAAGAGATAAATTGATTTACCAGAGTTCGATAGTCGGGTTTGACTGTAACATCAATCCACCTGAGATATGTCCTTGATAATATGCTGACCAAGAAAGCAATGATTAATGCATTTACCACTGTGAGTAATTATTTGGCAATAAGTTCACATGGAAGACAAAACATAAATGGATTGTCATTGATTACATCAATTACAAGCCAACAGTGGGCCACTATGGCCCATGAAGCTCGTGGGAATCGCCGCCGATAATCCCCTCGCCCCCAATGGCTATGACACGAGGCATAACCCGACGGCAGCGTGCATGATCCACGCATCAGGAACAACCTATAAGAAGGGACCGTGGGCAGCAATGCGAGTGTGGCAGAGACCGTCGCGAGGAGTGTTCGTGCAAGTGGGGTTGCCCCGCAGACGAGAAGGTTAGGGGCCAGAAGTTTTGCTGTAATTTTGCCTAACCGTTCAAGTTTGCTTTAACTAATAAATGTTATTCTAGTTCCCCAGCAGTCTCTGACGGCGTTCCTTGGGGCAGACGGCCACGAACCCATATAAGCTTTTGTCTGTGTGGCCCAAGCCTCTCCAGAGTACTTATTTTACACCATGACTAATTTTGCAGAAAACTCTTTTCACCTCTACTAAAAATAGTAGTGTTGTGGGCATACAGTCTTATTTCATACTGTCTGCACCCACTTGTCAGCATGCTTGAAGCTGATATGCACACAAGTGACTGCTTAAGCATATGGCCACCATTTTTACTATTTCAACAAAACAATGCAGATATCTCGTGGAGACAAAGGGCAACACCATGAAGGCACACATAACACTTCCCGTGCAATGCTAATTGCCTGTAACAAATAAAAACTAACAAACAAAGCCGGAGATGCTGCTCAAATGTGACTTTGAGCTGCTCCTAAATAAAGTGTGAGAGAGGGCCAGTAGGTGATAAATGATATTTCCACGGTGCAGAAGCAAAGAACAGACAGTCATTATAAGTCCACTCACAGTAAGGAGTGTGGCTGTACTCCACAATTTGAGAAAAAAAAAAGCACAGTTATGACCAAGCGTAGTAGTAATATAACAATTGTCATTGAAGCTGCTGCCACTGGGAAAGGCAACTACTGCATTAGCATTAGCAAACCTTCAGTGTCAAGCTTCACTGTCCCTGTGGATCATGCACCAAGACAATTGCACATCATCGTGTCTCATTGAAATGCGAGAGAAGATCGACCCTTATATATATATATATATATATATATATATATATATATATATATATATATATATATATATATATATATATATATATATATATATATATATATATATGTATATATATGTATGTATATATATATATCTGTAAAGCCATCGCTGGTCTAAGTCTTCCTGTCTGCTCTTTGTCTCCTTTGCTTTAAAAGGCAGGCTCCTCACCTTAATGTCGACAGCGTTCTCCTGCTGTATCTGCTGCGCAGCCGACTTGTCAGCCTGGGATATTGTGAACTGGTCTCCTTCAGATGATGTCTTTCCCTTGTTGAGACTCTCCAGCTGTTTCTGGAACTCCGACTGTGTTTAAAAAAGTATGTGCGGGAGCTCATTTGTGCTATTCCAGTAACCTCCCTGTACAAGGAAGAAATTAATGTTACCTGTTTTTTCATCAACTTCTTCTCTTTATGGGATACCTTCTTGGCTGGTGCCACCTCTGAAAGAAACGATGATAGAAAACAGAGAAAAAAAAGACTAACTGTCAATACAAAGCCAAATGCCAACCCTTGCAATGTCAAAGCATTTTCCCACAACTTATTTTTTCCTTTGGAGTTTTAGGTTTTGCGCACCAAAATCAGGAAACACAAATCGCGGGTCGTAAAAAAATTTGCATACAGGTATAGAAAACAATGAAAATAGGGCACGGGGCTTTGCGTACACAAAGGTCCTTCTGGTCACCCAAAACTGTTTGGGCACACAAAACGTAGAAGTCCCTACTGTCCCCCCAATGCATAACATGCAGGCCTCCATGCTGCATTCTGAGAGCAGGTAGGCCGCACATTTGATTCCCCTTACCACAAGCTGTAAGACAAAGCCATCACTAAAATTAAAATTTTTTGCACACTAAACTGTTTCAACATTGCATTTTCCCAAACAAAATGTTGCTCATGCTATCTGTATTACCAGCAACTCAGTTGCTTACTTGACATGTTTCTGGCACAAGTAATGAACAAGAACCTTTTTTTCATGTTGAATATTTTGCACCAGAAACAAAACATGTTAAGCAAACTTAAAACACCAATGTGCCTAAGAACAAGACTTTTTGGATTAGCTAGGGCCTTCTCTCAAACTGCAATCTACTCTGCACAAGTGGCAACCCCTTCATTTCATCATACATGAAAATTGGAAGCACTACTCCGACGTGAATAAAATGTGAAGGATGTGTTTGCATCACTATTACAAGCCAAAATGCCAAATTTCATTATCCTTGGTCAATTCTTGGAAAGGATGTGGCTTGTCCAAGTGTCAACTCACTATGCTTGCTTCCAACATGTCCGTTGTCAGAAATGATTTAGTATGTAACAGGTTATTGAAATGATACTATTTTTTTTTTTCATTTTACCAGGCTTTAAAATTTTAATTAATTTATTATCTGTAAGCGTATATTAAATAATGCCAGTCTACAGTTACATACCTTAATAATCTTTGGTCCACTAAACAGCCTAAGGTTAAGTAAACCTTTATGAAATATCTCAATATTGAAGCTTAAGGAAAAATAATCAAGTTAACAAGTACTTTTTTAAGAAGTGACATTCTTCATTCCCTGTTAACATAATCGTTTTTGCAAGGTGCTGTAGCCTACTTAGGAGCATGATGAACAGAAATTTCTTAAACTAACATCCCAGCTAATTACGGCTACGGTCTCTGGCAAATAAGGAGTAGCAATCTTTGGCTGCGACATTTACAACCATAACAAACGCAAGATGTTGATCATGTATACAACAGGCAGCTAATGACAACTGTCCATCATGGCCAATATGGATGCCTACTGAAATGCTCACTGATGCAGGCTTTCTAATAAGCTTAGCGATTTTTCTCTGTGTTACGGTTGCAGAAAATGATGCTTTTAAGTTGCACACCAACTGAGTCAATCAATGAGAACACTCTAATGACAGGCTCCAAATAGTGGTGTAGTCATTTGCTATGATCTAATGTGTTAAAAACCTCCTCAAATAGAAGATAAGTGGGTGCTTGTCAACAAATGATTTTGATTATAACTTGCAAATGTAGGGACAGGGACAGATCCTTGATCGACCATGATATGCTTATATTTTCTATTATGAAGTTCACACACCGAGGGAAATGGATGCTCATTGTTAGAGTGACCTCAATCAGTACCATGAAAGTATAGGAGGTATTCACTGTGCTCCTCCAGACAGGCGGCGCCAGCCAGTGCGTCGCCAAAACCGTGGTCGTTCAGGGATCCAGCATATGACAGTCTGACGTTTGGTGGCACTGCACCTCACTATGCCATTTTCATAGAAAAATATCAAAACAACAAGTGCTGCCGACAGCTTTGGCTGTAATCAGACGATGAAGTCCACATATGTGACCATGGGTATGGAGAGTGCCGCGCTAGCGCCCCTTGCGGATGACGTCATGCGAATACCTCCTATCGCCAGACTTCATTTGTGTCCATTTCAATATTCTGGTGCACCTTGCAAGGTTATCCTTATTACTTCTGAATGTACTTTATCATAATGCATAATGCCACTGGTATGTCATTTACCCCCAGTGCCCTAAAAAAGTCAGAGAAAGGAAAGAAGAAATTAATGACCAGCCAAGACATCCATAGCACTTGCAGCGGTACAATTATCCCTTTCTAGCCTACAAACTCTCTTCGCTCTCTCTTTGCACCTACTTCGTCCTTTTATTCGACATAAACAACATGAACTAGATGAAACCATGCCGATAACCTAGAAGCCAGTTAAATCACCATCTGTTGCTTTCCCTTCTGCTCTGTTGTCACTGTGGTGAGGCAAAATAAAAAGAACGACGTGGGATTGTGCAACAGCGTGACAGTTGCAGAACAGTTTAACATGTCTCACTGAAATTGCGTCCCTCTGTGCAGGTCTTCGGAGGACGGCCAGCTCATCCTTTGGTTTAAGCCGAGTACACTGTCATATTTCTTGTTTTTTCTAACCCAAAACGCACAAAATTCATCTGGTACTATGATAAAGGTAAAAAGGGTAACCAGAAAAACGCAGCTTTTACCCAAGGCAAAGGGAGAGCTGCAGTGCAGCCCGTCACTGAACGAAGTCATTCTGATCAAAATTTCATAGGCGAATTCTCCACATGTCGGTGCGATGCAAAGTCACTGAGAAAGATGTAGCTGAAGGGCTTACGCATTACACGACCTTGGTTCCACACACCGAATATTCATTTAAACGATCGGCTGCATTTCTCGTCAATTGAATTCACACTCGTGTTTCCGTCAAAGTACTACACGGAAGGAGAAAAAGCAACACGCTGAAATTACCAGACGAATACTGCGTTATGACAACATGTATAATTAGGTCACGAGACGATGACAGCCGGCGGTGAACAATATGTAGCCTAAGTAACGCTTGGCTACAGTTCACGAACGACAAATCGACCGGCATGGTAACCTTACTACAGGTTGTGCAGTCACGACGAGAGCGCACATAGAGTGACACCGACACATAAGAAGTAATAACGATTGCAGCATACCTTTGGTGGCGTCATCACCTTTGCTTCTGCCTTCCTTCTCGGAGCCTTCACTGTTCTCGGCGTCGTCGTCACTTCCCAGGGCCTGAAATTTATTCTGGCTGCGACGTACAGGCTTAGAATCGTGATCTTCACCGTCAGAGCCGTCGCTAATGTCGAGGTCTTCAAGCTTCTTTTCAACGTCGCCTTCAGCAGTACCTTTTCCAGCTTGTTCCTTCTTGCCGGCCTTCGCTTTGGATTTCTTCGGCGGCATAGTAAGGATCTATTAAGTTAAACGTACCAAAACAAGTTATACAAACTGTGATTTTAAATGTAGTTTACGTTGCGGCTCCACCTAAGCGAGCCGCAAAGACCGCCTGCTGCCAGCACGTTGCCTCAACCCGCGGAACGGTGCACGGCGCACTGCAGTATGCGTAACCAGTGGAGTGAGGAAATTGCAGCAAGCCGCCCAGCGCGGCCACCGGTGGTTGCGAAAATACCGCCGCAGCGCTGCGATCGCAAGTGGCTTTTCTTGCGCAGCTGCCGGTTGTCGATGGCCACAGCTGTGCTTTGTTATTTGCGCTATTAAGCGAAGCTTCTTTGAGCTGCAGATTTCGTTGGCGTAGGCGGCATAATTCGCGAGAAACCCAGCACCGGTGAATTAACATGTGCCGGTCACATGCGTTTTTGCATCCGCTGTGGAATCTCTCTCCATCGTGGGCTTGTCGGCGATCGGCCGTTTCTGATGTGGAAATTTGATCTTTTATCGCGCTCACTTTACTTCACGTTGCCTCATTTCATTGTTGCATTTTATTAGTTCATGCATGAATGTCGTTGTTGCGGTCAACGTTGGTTGCGGTAGCAACAGCAGTGTTGCGCTGCTAGGTGCGTGGGTGAAGGTCAGTGGCGTAAATCCATAAAAATCACAAGGGAGGACACACATGCTGCCATGGCGGCCATTTTGTTTTTAAAGTTGTATGTTAATTTTGTTTTTACTTATATAAAA
The DNA here is from genome assembly GCA_030522465.1 of Rhipicephalus appendiculatus. Lineage (NCBI taxonomy): Eukaryota > Metazoa > Arthropoda > Arachnida > Ixodida > Ixodidae > Rhipicephalus > Rhipicephalus appendiculatus. Next base: position 27,805 of record JALIZH010010415.1, on the reverse strand, counting down.
ATTAAAATCATGCCTTGAAAAACGAACATGGATTCCCAGCTCGCGTAATTGCATTGTTTTAGTGAGTCCTTTCTAAAACCATTCGGGCGGCAGTTGCGATTTCACAGTTTAGGGGCATTGAACACCGGTACCCGCTAAAAAATAAACAAGCATTAAAAAGTTGAACGCGCTGTACTAAACTGTCAAGCCATTCAGATATAGGATGTTTGAAAGATAAATTTAAAGGGGGGGACTATTGCAAGGAGTGTCTCCCCCCAGCCTCAGCACAAGGGGGGGTCAGGACCCCCCTGATTCCCCCCATGATTTACGCCACTGGCACTGAACATCCAATTCCTGACGAAGGAAAAAGTTAGGAGGAGGCATTGCGAAGTGCAATAGAAAGAAATAAAAATAGTAGTTCAAGCACGTGTACGCCAAGCTTCGCTTGCCCCCATTTTCCCGATAGGGGAAGGGCTCCTAATTAAGTTTCTTTCCCTTATATGTTGCTTATAAGTGTGGATTGACGCCGATGTGTTCAGTACGAATGCAAAAAGAATAACTTTCGTTCTCACTGCTAATCAAAAATGAATAATTATTTTTCAGGTAATGTGGCGCATATGCATTGACGTCGGCACGAAATAGCTTCGTCGATACGAGTCTATATACAAATAGAAATATATGTGCCACTGTCAGACAACTATAGCTGAGACAGAAAAACTCATATAGCTTTGTTAACTGTCTCAATAACATTTCACTGGTCTTTCCGGGGTAAGAATTGCAATTACTCAGTAAATTTTAAAAATCCCCCTCCATTCCACCCATGTACAGCGGAGCCGTGAGCTCAGTTGTTCATTACCGCCACGGTTTATTATCATTTGTTTGACAAACGTCACCACAACGACGTACTGGATGCTAGACAACACCAACACCGTACTGGATACTAGACAACACCAAAACATGAGTACGCCACACACGATGTGGGAAAGCCAGCTTCCAAAGACAGCTTACACCGATTCCCTTAAATTCGGCTTCACTTCTGAACAGAAATGCAATGCTGGGAAGGCATTTTTCCAGGGGAAATATAAGTCGCCTTACATCAAAATATGAAATCCCTATGACCTTTTTTATCACTTCATTAATTGTTTACTGTAGTCCCAAGGCGCGCGTGCCTTAGCAGGGCGCTTCCAGCGTGAATGCCTCCACTTTGGAGAACCTGAGGAAACTAGCCACTTGTCCACGGACTGGAAAAAAAAATTGGGGGACCCTTAATTTTCGCCTTTGAGAGTTGAACGCGATAGCGACATCCTGTCCCGAGTGCCTACTTCAACCACCTAGTGTGGCCGGCTTTAAACTACGAAATCGTTTTGATAGTCACATATTCTGACGCCCGATGGCAATGTACGCCTGTACCACGCATTATTCCTGGGATATTACATGTTATATTGCGACGCCTATATAAAGGACGCTTGCCTTTGCCAAGCATGAAAGTTATTTTCACTGCATTTCCAAGCAGAGGAAGTTCTTTTCAGTACTGTATTTCTAAGCAGAGGCGTGGCTGTGTGGTAGAACACCTGCTCGCCACGAAGACGGCCCGGGTTAGATCCTCACTCGGACCCGGAAATTTCTATTATTTATTTTATTTGCATCTTTCTTGATTTTTCGGTCGCGGACAAGATGATGATTTTCGCTCACAACCAACGACGGATGGTGATGAAGGCGATTCCCTTAAGTTCATGCGCGTCTTTATTTGCGTGCGTATGCATACACAATTAACACAAACAAAATGTTCGTGTTCATACTGAGTTGCGCGGAAGCTATACAAAAATATGATGCACCAACTCGTCCACTCAGCAGTACTTCTCAATTTCAGAAGAGATTTAAAAACCCCCAAGCCACCCACTGGCTACGCGACTTATAAAGTGTTCTCCTATAATCCGTTCGTTACAACAAATTCTGTTTCAGACATCTGTACATTTCTTTGTAGTGATTCCGTCTTACGTAACAGATGCACGGGCCCGTGCATCTGTTAGCAAAGTGTGACCCGGGTCACACTTTGCCCATGTAGTTGACATAGAAATTCTTGTACGCATTTAAAATTCATCGTTTTCTACGGTGCACTTGGTTATATATGTACGTAAATAAATTACGTACGGCATGAACACTACCTTTTAGAATGGAACAAGCTCAATAATTTAGGGATGTACACGTGATCACGTAAAAAATTCAACCAGATCCGCTTCGCGGACACCGATGAAACAGCGAAGCTGGTGGCGTTCCCCTCGTCAGGCTAACGCAATTCTATGCTTTGCAAGTCTTTCAAAGATGTTGTATCCCTGCTCTTTATTAAACACTCTTTGTTAAGCTTAGAGGTGGTAGTATATAGTTTTATTGCATCTTGACCATACCACCATTATAAACAGGTTTACAAAGAAGCCATTGCTCAAGATGCTTCGATATATTGCATCACTGCTCATTATTAAATACTCTTTGTTAAGCTTTGAGGTGGCAGTGTAGCCACCACCTTTTATAACCACAAAGTATCACGTTACAGTCGTGTGACTGTAACGCGCACTCCATTTGTTGGGCTAACTGTTGCCTTCTTCCTCTCAAATGCGAAGCATTTCTCAGCGAACTGCAGACACTTTGAGCGTTTCTATCTATCTATCTATCTATCTATCTATCTATCTATCTATCTATCTATCTATCTATCTATCTATCTATCTATCTATCTATCTATCTATCTATCTATCTATCTATCTATCTATCTATCTATCTATCTATCTATCTATCTATCTATCTATCTATCTATCTATCTATCTATCTATCTATCTATCTATCTATCTATCTATCTATCTATCCGCCTACGTCTGGGTGCTCTCGTGATCACCTCCTGAACTTTGGATGACCAAAATTAGTATGGGAGGGTAAGAGGGTTTGACGAATATGGCACATACCCGTATACCACGAGCCGCGGTATGCGGGTATGCGCCAAAGGTGTTTGACAGCTATCTAGCCAGGAACGGCGAGAGCAGACATTGGTAATTTAAATGCGTCAGCGTTAAGGAAAAACTGACATCGGCAGCGTTGACCCGACGAATGCAGAGAATGAATAGCACGGTCCCAGCAAGAATCTAACCCAAGAATTCTGCGTGGCAATCACGAGTTCTATTACAGAGCCACGCCAGGTCTCCGAACTGCTTCAGAAAATGACCCTATGCCGGCGTACGTTGGTGTAACGTCAATTGTGGTTGCAAGGCTGGCTATCTAATTTTATAAACTGTACATATGTCCTCCTATGATACATGCATCGCGTCGGGTTGACGTCGATTCTAGTTAAGCGCCATCCACTGAAGTTTGTCTACGTAGTACTATCCAGGGCTACCATCCTCGCAAGCACAAGAGCTTCATATCAGCTTACCGCTTCTGGTGTTGGTAACGACCGTGCTACTGTTGGCATCGTTACGCAACTGCTAACAACTGTTTATATAAAACATATGCGACTGTTCAACATATGTCTGTGCTTACAACATTTGCACATATATTTAGCGTCATTTTGTAACGTTTCGCACAGTAAAAAAAATTACACCACAGTCACCTACCCTCCACATGCTTCGCATAACATCGATTCCCATGGTACGTGGGGTCTGCCGAAATTTGTTAGCTAGTGGAAGTTGTGTATAGGGGTATTTACCCAATTTCTGCGGCACATACGCGCTTCTGATCATGATAGTTTTCTGATAGACCGCACAGATTTCTGCGGCGCATATCCGTTTGTTGGGCTATCTCTTGCCTTCGTTTTTAGTGGACCAGTGGTGAGTGGGACTTACCCAATGTCTGTGGCGCATACCCGTTTATGATGCTCACAAGCATTATCACGGATCCCGCACATGAAAGGATCGACCAAGAACAACTTCGCTGTTAAAATATTAATTGAGTGCTGTGTGGATAAACACTGGATCATTTACATGTTTCTCGGTGATTGTAAATGAAGATAATGTATTCGTAACGGGCAGACCATCACTCCAAGACTTGAGAGTATTTTTTTTTTTTAGTAATCACGGCATCTCGACACGAAAGAAGAAATATTTCGCCTGATGTGTTAGATGATTAGGTGGCTCCTTGGAAGATGTAATATCGAGGAATACTGCGCTTTGAGCGTCTAACGCGATGTGACGACTTCAAAATTTCTCTATTCATTCAAAGGAGAACACGGTTTTGCTTGCTCTGAAGTGAATGCAAAAGTTTACGGAGCAACAAATTACGAAATTTTACTGATAGCATATCAACAAAGTCAGTCTAATAAAGTTGGAGCCATTCCACTCTCTGGAGGTGGGTGACCAGTGGTGCTGGCGGGCGCACTCCCGCCTTTGCTCGTGTCAGCGTTCTTCGGAAGGCCGCTGCTCCTCGAGCGTTCTCACAATGCGCGGTCGACTTAAGCCCTAACCACACGTACGCGTTACAACGCGTCAGCGCGTGGCGTGTAGACTCGGCTTCGCCTCGCGTTCCTATATGGAGGGAAAGGGCGCGCATGCTACGTGTGTCTGCATGCCCTCTCCTTCCATAGGGAGAGAGCGCGAATAGGAAGAGGGAACACCACGCGCTGACGCGGTAACGCGTACGTGGGGATAGGGCTCTTGCCACGCGCAACCGCGCCCACGCAACGCCTAGTCTCGACTGACGTGGCGAAGCACGTACAAAAGGCATATACCGCTCCACAGAAGCTTTCTTCACCTCACCTGGTGTTGAACGGCCTCCGGGATCGGCCCACCTAAGACCGATCGACGGTGTCAATTGGTGACGTCATCATCTGGCGCCATGTAGTGACGTCAGTGTATTACGTCACGACGATGCCACAAATTTAGGTTACCTGTGACGTCATGGTGACTTCACATGATGATGGCGTCATTATGCGACGAACGAGCGGTGACGTCACATAATGACGTCATCGTCCGCTGGCTTGCTCGGAGGAGGTCAGGAGGAGTAATGGGTGGAGTACTCCAGACACTGTCGAATTCGGCCATGTTGTCAAAATCCGCCATTTTTCAACAGTGGGTGGCCCATAGGCCTGCTAAAACCCCTCTGATTGGCCTAAAATCCGCCATTACGGAATTTGGAAATATGGCGGAATTTGACACTATCCAGAGTAGGTCAAGGGTCGAGTGCGTTCTGCCTTGCAGGGTCATCAACCATATTTGTGTGAGCCAAAATATTGCCTTCTTCGCAACCTAAAGAACAGCGACTTGAAAGTGAGGGCGAGTGAATGTCTGGCGCATTCAAGTCTCCATATGATAAGTAATCGATATAAAAGCTTAGCTGACGGTTCTTTTATATATTGAATGAGAATAAACATTGACGAGTTTCCAGGTGAGGAAGCAGGTCAATGATATTAAACCTAATAAGCTATATGAGATCGTTTCTTTTTATTCAGGTGCAATTTGATGCTGCCGACCCATTATACCGACAAAAACAAACTCTTACTGCAGCTGTGCTAACATGCACTTACACGTATATAGTAGTCGGTAGTCGGTGCTCATGCATGACACCGAGGTCATTACTATAGTGGAGACTGAAGCGAGGCACTGCTCTTTCCACATCATGCGATTCGCCGGCACGTGCTACAAACTATTGCACTGGGTGGCCATCAGCAACAACGTGTGTATTCTTTTCTTTTCCATCCGCGCCAATTTAGACCAGATAAACAAGGCTGGTGGAGAATGTCAGTTGTGTCTTACATTACAATATCTCTGAAAACCAACGCTCCGACAAGCGTGCCTAGACAAATTTTCTGGTGGAAACGTTGGTACTATAGGATTACTAGACAATTTTTCTCATCACATTTAAAGGGGACGTGAGAAGGTCGCTCCTAAAACGACAATGCGGAATTGCCGGCAGCGCCATACGCACTAACTAGGTGACGTCAGCTATAGAGTAGACGCGGATCGCGTATGGCAAAGACGCCGATGAGCGTCCCTTGCACGCACTCGCAGGTTAAGCGTCCATGCAGATCTTTTCCATTTAGGCTGACGTCACCTAGTTAGTGCGTATGGCTGCCGGCGGTTCCGCATTGTCGTTTTAGGAGTGTCCTTTTCACGACCCTCTTTAAGTCTCCATCTTTCCCTCGGCTTCTACATATGCATGTCTTTGGATAACTCTGCTAATTTCGAAACAGAGGTCAGCAAACATCGTAAACTGGCTCATCAAAGTTGCATAGTTGATGAAAAAAAAAAGAGAAAGAAAACTACCATCGATTGATGTTCGCCGAATTTCCGCCAGCACGTACCTATCAGCAAATAAATCAGTTGTGATTTCGCTCGCAGCGCCCTCGGTAGGTTTTTCCACAGCCGGCGCGGCAATGCGAGTACTCCGTTCGTTCTACTATTATGGTCTACTCATGCGCACAGAGCGGAAAACGGAAACTGATCGGGTTTACGAGAACGAGGTTTCTTTCTCTTCCAGTTTTGGAACCTGATGAATCACTCCAACACATTCATATAATAAGTTGTATTCATACAAAATAAGTTTTATATCGTGTATTCTTACACGATGACTGTTAAATATATCTCAATACGTAGAAAAAACGTCATCAAGCAAAGAACACGAAACTCGGCAGCCCACGTTGTACCATCTACCGACCACCAGCTGCATTAAAACCAATGGTCATATAGACGCGCGCTCTTTGAAGTCGCTACTCAGGAGCACAGCGGATGGGAAAAAGAAAGAAAGAAAGAACGAAAGAAAGAAAGAAAGAAAGAAAGAAAGAAAGAAAGAAAGAAAGAAAGAACTTTCCGCGGTTCCCTCATCCCTTAAAAGAAATAATTCGATCATTTTAATGTTTTGATTGAAAGAAAAGCTGTGCGTTCTACCACAAGTTTTGTACGTACATGCAGCAGTCACACACAGCGAACAGCCAAATGCGTACCCTGAAGAAACTACTGAACAATTCTCGAGTATAGGAGGAAAAAAAAGATAAAAAAAGAAAACGGTTTTCTGCAGCTTGTTATCAGAGAGTAAACAAGAATGTAAAATCTGAAAGGAAGGGGGGGAGTGGGGGGGGACTTGCATGACGGCCTGCATATGTCGCGAGGTCAGTGTTCTTGTAGTCGTAACGATTAAAACCAGTCGTTCCATACTGCACCACTTAATACATTGTTGGTCCTGTTGTTCCTCATATATATTATTGATATTGTAGATGACATACAGCTCCTATTAAACTATTTGCAGATGACTATCATCTGCAGAGAAATTAATTCCATATCAGGCATAACAATCCTGCACCTTGAATATTAGCAAATGTAATCATATCCGTTTTTGAAATAAGAAAACTCGAACATCAAACACAACACACAAATGAAGACGCAATAATAAACATATTCTCAGAGTGCAAGTACCTCAGGGTGTACTTTACGCCGAAACTTAAATGGAAAGTGCATATCCAACACACAATATCTAAAGCAAGCAAAATGTTTTTTTTTATTCGTAGAACTTTCAAATAAGCGTCCAAAAATGTTAAACGCTAAACAAACACTATACGTTTTACATGTTAGATCTATCCTAGATTACACCTCTTTGATTTGGGACCCTAATCCGGACTATTTGATACAAGTAATAGAAAAACTTTAAAATGAAGCTGCGTGATTCGTCTCCAGAAATTGCAACCCTTTTCAAAGTGCCACAAAGTTAAAAGCATTGCATGGCTGGGAAACGTTAACAACTAGAAGAAGAAAAAACTATAGCTCAAATTCTTTTACCGTATCTTTAATAATCAAACAGGCATTGACTGCTGCACCTACCTGCCAGAACCATCCTATGTTTCGACTAGGCACGACCACTCCAAGAAAGTACGCGAATACAGTTGTAATACAAACCATTTTTCCAAATCTTTTTTTGCCACGAACTGCTCGAGGTTGGAACTTGTTAGCGGAAGACTACATTTCTGTATTTCACAACGATGATTTTTATTCCCGATTGTGTTTACAATTATGTATAATTGTCCTAGTTTTGTTTGAGCTTTCTGTTACCTCGGAATATGTTAACCTATGGTCTTTTTCACCTTGTTTACCTTGATGTTAAATTTGTTTTATATATTTTTGTTGCTTATCACTGTAAAACATATGGCACGTGGTAATAAAACTTCCAGGCAACGCAGGTCTTTCGTAAATAAATAAAACTAAGAAGACAATAAAATATACCCCATGTATAACGAGGGAAAGTTTTCATGCCAAACCGAAAGTTAGTTTGCATGAACTATCCCAGAAATGGGATTACACCAAGGTAGAAACTTACCAATGCCATTAAAATATCAAGTTAAAAAAAAAGCCAAAATCAGTGACTTTCCCAACACAATTAGAAATTTCCGATGAATATACCTTACAAAGTTCTGGAAACATTTAAAAACAAAGCTGAATTCTCGCCTCCGAGGAGGAAAGCATATAACCGCATACAGTACGGGCAGCTTTTTGCACTCTGCATTTACAGATGATGATAGCAGTGTACCATGGGTGGAATATAGTTCGAAATACTATATAAATCCGCCGCCGTAACAAAATATTTCATTCATCTCATTTCACTTTCTTGCAGGCCTCGCCTTAGGAGAAAGACGCTTTAATCATCCCGGCCCTTCGGTTCACAACAAGTTCATTATAAAAATCTCAATTACAGTGTTTAGAGCTACACACCTTACGCGGAAAAAATTATCCGAAAACAAAGTGAGAGTGGTGCAAAAATATTAGTAATATGAAGGCAAACTTGGGAATAAATCCACGCTGTGAAGGTGGTTAATTGGCCAGCAAAGCTGTGGTATCACCTGACCTGATAGACCAATGTGACGTAGCGTTCAACGAGGGAGAAATGCACTGCATGAAATGATTAACAGCAAGTCAATTAACTACACTGTATCAAAACGCTACTATTTGGGTGTCCTAACTGTGCGTGGCCTTTTCATGGCGCTATCTCGACAATAATGAAATCAGTCGCCACGTGCTGGGCTCGTCTTTCACATACGAAAGCCTAGTGACATCACTCTCTGCTTCGTATGCTGCAGTCACGACTTCCTGGCAACTGCAGCTTTGTGCAATCACAATCGTCACATGGAAACGCATGCGGCGAACGCTACATGCTTCGCATTGTTCGAACGCGCTTGAACATATATATATATCATGTGATTTTTACTCTCGTTTCGTGTTTTTTTTTTGTTGTTGAAATGAGATCTAGGGTGTATCTTGCATGCCTCATTCCAATGGAGATAATGTTCCCTTCAATTTGTGGAACGGTTTTCTGTCGGCTGTTCCACACACACACACACACACACACACACACACACACACACACACACACACACACACACACACACACACACACACACACACACACACACACACACACACGCGCACGCGCACGCGCACGCACACGCGCACGCACACACGCACATGCACGCACACACACACACACACACACACACACACACACACACACACACACACACACACACACACACACACACACACACACACACACAAACACACACACACACGCACACACGCACACACGCACAAACACACAAACACACACACTATAGACGTTAAAATAAGAGACAGAAGTTTGCTTTCACAAACTTGATTCGTCAGAATAGTGGTACCTTCAAAATCCAAATGAAAAATACAACTATACGCGAGTTTGCCAAATAATTACATATGTCGCAATTTTTCGTTGATTTGAAATTTCCAGCCATTCGATGTAAACGGCTACTGTTCATTCCATAGCAGCCACCCGAAGGAATGCTCGTGCTTTGAGCGTTGTGAAGTGTCTTGTCCGGCGCCATGCCTTTTATAAAACCTACGTAATAAGTGTATGTATACGTTAGCAAACATTCTTGTCGTAGTTGTTACATTCAAGTGGCACATGCAAATGCGTTTCGGGCAGTGCTCAGCCCGCCCAATTTTACAGAATTAAAAAAAAATATATGCAAGAAGGAAGGGATGAACAGAAGGGAGGGATGCCTAGATGATGCCGGTAGACTTTCCGTGACCGTTGAAAAAACCACTGCTTGTAGTCTGTTAGACGGAAGAAACCATCCCGGCACCTATACAGAGTGCAGAAAAATGACTGCAAAAGTATATCCAGGAAGGGAAGTGGCCTGCAATCAATCGACAGTATGATGCTTAGAGACCAAAAAATCGGTACTAACGAATCTGATAAGTATAGGATGGCAAACCTAACCTATACAAGTCCACCCACGTATACGTTACAAGATATGTGAAAGAACGTTCAAGCGATAGGGTTACTAATGATACGGACGAAGTGGGGTGGACACACGTTCGCATGAGTGCGCTGGCTTCTCACATGTCCTCCGTTTATGTTATACCTTCTTAACCATACTTAACAAAAACGCGTAAACTAGCTTGACATACTCTGGTTGAGTTGCTATGTGGAATACATGCAAACGCTGATAGGTATACTATTATCGAGCGAGTGGCCCGTATGAATATGTCAGAGAAGGGGCAACCGGTGTTTGTGTTCGTACGGATGCTTCCGCAATTACGGCAGTGTGCCTTCACATGGTCACGCACGCTTCATCGCGCCGGGCCACTTCTATGCAGCGGCACAAAAGCTGTGACGTTATTGTCGACAGCGGACTGTTGCGGACCAAGCTGGCCCCGCATCACAAACCACTTTCTGTAAATAAATGTTTTCCTTCCTTCCTTCCTGTTATGGTATGGGTATGGTTATTAGCCTTGGTCGGCGAAGATGAACTTTGAAAGCGTTAGTGTGTTTTTGTGAAGCGTGCGCTTATCGCTAAAGGTGACGTGACGTTTAACGTCGAGAGCAAAAGCAGAGACCATCCTGTGCACTTCGCGTTTCTCGTCCTCCTTTAGTATGCTTCGAAATGCCGTGCACCAGCGACATTATCCCGATTGCAGTAGCCGGCGTATTCGTTAGAAAGAAAAAAAAATTGTGGCCACCGGACATAGGCATGTAATAAAATAACGCGTAAGCGTTCCGAAAAGTCCACTCTGTTTATTACCCTGGTTAGCGACTACACTGTCTCATTTGTAACAAATATTCCTGATCATAGCAACTTAATTGCGCGGTGTGCCTGACTGGTATATATATATATATATATATATATATATATATATATATATATATATATATATATATATATATATATATATATATATATATAGCTTATATCGTTCACTGGTCCCTCTTATAGGAGATTTGACGCAGACAGTTTCTTTCTTTCTGTATTATTTCATTTTTTTCTTACTGCGATGGCGGCAAACATAAGAAAGGCTTTTCATTGCGTCACTTTCTTTTTCCCCCTTTCGATTGGCTTATGAGGCGTATCTTGAATGATAATAAAAATGACGCGGAGAGCGGAATGCGAATGCGAATAATGTCGTAAAACGTTTCCGGCTTGCTACTCCCACATCCACCAATACCATTCCCCGCTCCTGAATCCGATCTGCAGACGCGGCTCCTCACTTTTCTTGTCATTTCCATACCACTTTTCCATAGATACTTCCTGTTGTGAGGAGATGTAAGCAGCTTGTGATCCTTTCGGTGGACGCGCAAGCGTCTTGCCGAAAAATACAAAGAAAACTGAAAAGAACGTATTTGCAATGGTATTCTGACTTCATGCGCCTATAGTATATTGGACTTGAGTTCCAAAACGTGTTTAGATATCTTCTTCCCTATAGTGCTTCCGATGCATGTCACCTTCCTGAACTACTGTCCATGTGTACGAGACTTCCTTGTCACGAGATCTGCTTAGCAGCCGTAGCTGAGGCCCGACAGCATGTCCGTCGCACGCTGCTTCACAATGTAAGGGTTCACGCTGACGTGGAACGATGGAGTTCGACACATGAAATATGTTCGAGCCGTGCTGGTTTGTAACAAGGTACGTTGCACGACGGGAATTTTTGTATAGTATAGTGCCGAATAATCAAAGCTCCAGGGCTGGCAGCACGTCGAGCAAGCTGGAAACTGAGAGTTCGCGTTGTTCGCATTGTCATCCTGATCGGAAATAGTTGCATGGTCTACATGCAGTTAAGCGCAAAAAGCGCCCACGGATATGTGTCTCTGTTTGAAAAACGCACATGTTCAAAAATTTTCTCTACAATGAACATTTTCCTTTTTTTTTTTACTGTGATGTTTCGGTTAGTTTACGCCGGTTGTGCGTGGGCGCGCGTTGGTACGTATCGGTTTCGTCTCGCGGACAGCTTCTGCTTGCTGTGCAGAAACAGATCTCTACCTGGCTTCTAACCTTTCTAGGAGTGATCGAGCGCTTGTTACTTGCTCGTTTATTGCCCGCAGATGTGCAATTATGAAGATGCTCACAGGTTGCGTGCTGAGAATGATAGTGAACATCCGTCGTCTTCTTTGCGACTTCTATTTCGAATCATGAGAATGATAGTGATGCTAATGAGCCGGCGCGTTTCCTTTTCCTTTCACATTTTAATTTTTGTAAAGAATCGCGATATTTGATTGGCTCTCGGCGGCCTTGGCTGTGATAAGATGGAGATACCTGTAGTTTCTGCTGTTGGGGAGGCAGACAGCGCACCTGATGTTACGCAGTACGACCCCATGCTGGAGCCTATGATCAGCCTCGGAGTTGACTTGTGCGTGTGTGTTTCAATAACTTCGTCTACCGAATGTACTGTTGTTGCAAATTTTAGACTAGACAAGCATTAACTACAATGCGATTTTAAATCCGACAAGCATTAACTACACTGTAGACGCGTTTGTTTACCACATATAAAATGGTTTTGATTAGGTAAAACAAAATGTTTTTATTTTCTTATCTTTGTATGTATCTTATAGTATATTACTACCACGATGTTGGGATAGCCGGCTCTTACGTAGCCTACCTTCCCATATTTTTCATATATAAATAAAAAGAAATGTTGTACAGCAGGGATGTTGCCAGACATTTTTTCCGGGGGGGGGGGGGGGGGTCAATTGCTATTAATGCATGTTCGTACTTTTGTTGGCATGTGTCCGCGTACATATTCACATGTAAAATAGAAATATTTCAGGAGGGGGCGGGGGTTGTGGCTGCTCCAGGTTTGTACAGAATACAAAGCGACAAAAACATTCTTTTTTTTTTCTTTAGTGTTCGGTCTTCATACCGCCGATCTTCTACGATACATTCAGCTGTTGTGGAAATAGTAACCTGAAAATGATGCCATCACGTCCTTGTCATTCAGCCAAGGTTTCAAGAAGTGGCATTGTCTTCTTCAGCGACACCCTCTGTTCAAGGATTTTTCACCACTACAGAAAGGAGGAAAACGCAGGTTGCTAGACCTTTCCTCCTCGCCCCGTGCGTCTCGCAGATGGTCCATTCGAAACGTGTTAAAAGATCGAATATTAGCCTACTGTCTAGTGGTTATGGTGCTCGATTGCTCTCCCGAAGGTCGCCGGGATCGAATCCAGGCCGCGGCGGCCGCATTTTCGATGGAGGCGAAAATGCTTTGAGGCCCGTGTACTTTGATTTAGGTGCACCTTAAAGAACACCAGATGGTTGAAATTTCTGGCTCCCTCCACTACGGCGTCTCTCATAATCATATGGTGGTTTTGGGACGTTAAAACCCAATAATTATTAATTATTATCGAATGTAACTATTCGCTTGATGCTTCGAAAAGCTACGCTCACCGATCCTACTTTCATGCAAAGTTGATGAATAACTTTAATGCACTCTGCATTTTTTATATCGATAATTTAATGCTCATTTTCAATTATTATTCGTAAAGTTTGCCAATTATTCTTTGCGTATAGTAATTTAGTTACGCCGGTAAACACACCCTCACTTACTCAGGACGACAGTAAAAATACTTAATTGGTTGCACTGGCGTATTGTGGAGAGAGAGAGAGAGGAGAAAAAATGGGGTTGTTACAACTTAACTGCAACACCCCGTATAGCATTTTCTCACGAGAGGAAAACAGCAAAATGAACGAGCGGTCAGTACCCGGAATGGTTAGTGCATAATCTAGTATTTGCGAGTGCTCGCAAATACCAGAAAGAAACGTTTTATGTGAATGCTATGTGGCGTGACATAAAAAATTTTTCTTCCAAACTGGCTTCCTCAACTCTTTTAATGCGACATGTTTGTACTATCTTGTTGAAGTGGAACAAACAGCGCAGCGACGGGACCAGGGGCGTAGATTATTTTGGGGGGAGGGTGGTCCGACCCACTTTTGTGCATGTTCGTGCGTGTGTTTGCTGTAAAATGTCAACGTTTCAGGGAGGTTGGCATTTCTGAAACCTTCCCCCCTGGCTGCGCCAATGGACGGGACGCAGTAAACATAGGGGTATCTACAGGGGGGGGGGGGGGGCACTAGCCCCCCCACTGAGAAAAGTTAGAAGGACAAAGCCCCCCCCCCCCCCCCCCTCCCCTTTCGACGGTGGTTACTCTCGACTGCATGCTGGGAAACCAACTGAGGTGAAGCTTTCATTGAGCACAGCAAGCACTGAACTGTATAATGAAATTGGCCCTGCGCTTCTGCTGCGAAGATTGTCCTCCGTGTCTCACGAGCACGCAGTGCAGGCTCTCTGTGGTGTAGGCCGCCTGTGCGACTCTTTCACGCCTTGCACTCCAGCTTCTCAGAGTTCTCAGAGGAGGCTACCATTGAGCAGGGCCTTCTAATACATTAGAGCACTCTGCGATGCTCTTATTCTGCTCTGCCTGGCCTGAAATTTACATCATCGACGACGCAAATAAGGGCGGGAACCCGTAACATTTTATGGACCGATCAAGCGCGCTTACTGTTTCAGAAAATTAGTTTTATTTCATTGAAAAGAAATAGCGTCACCGCTGCTCTATATACAAGCTCGATGGGTGAGTCGCTGAGTGTGTAAAAGTGTTGATTGTTTTAGTTGGGCCGAACGTGGAGAGCTAGAAGAGGTTCCCGCATGAGTCTTTGATTAGCCTGCTTCGCCTTGCTTGTCATACTGTTGCTTACAGCTATCGCGGCTCCTTACAACAAGGCGACGAATAAGGCAGTGACTCGAGCACACTGGGAGGCCCTTTTAGATGCGAAGCATCTTATGCTCGGGGCTTTGTCCGTCCCTCCCGCGTCCCGCGTCCCCCGTTCCCCGTCCCCCCGTCCCGCGTCCCGCGTCCGGCCACTTAGTAGGGAAGCATCCATTATGCGAACCAGAACACTGTAATATGAAGGTCGTCAACCACTACTACAGTCACCAGAGTCATGGCCGAGAGCACAAAGAGGCTGCTTAGCAATGGCTAGGCAGGTGGTGTCTGTCGCCCAGGTTGACCCCATTCCTTGAGTCATGGCCGAGAGCACAGAGAGGCTGCTTAGCAATGGCTAGGCAGGTGGTGTCTGTCGCCCAGGTTGACCCCATTCCTCAATCTTGCTTGCATGTGTTTGGAGGGGGCTTAGTCCGTCCCTCCTTCCCGCGTCCCACACCACCACAGCCCATGCGCGTCCCCTCCCTCTCCTACGCTCACTCCCTTTCCCTCTTCTAGAAATCTTCTACTCTACGGAGCGGCCCCCCGCGTCCCACAGCGCGTCCCTTCCCCTACGCTCACCCCTTCCTCTACTCTAGGAATCATCTACGGAGCGGCGCCCGCGTCCCACATCCCCACAGCGCATCCGGGTCCTCTTTCTCCTCTAGGAATCCTCTACTCTACGGAGCGGCTCCGGCGTCCCACATCCCCACAGCGCATGCGCGTCCTCTTCTCCTCTAGGAATCCTCTACACTACGGAGCTGCTCCCGCTTCCCACACTCCCACAGCGCATGCACGTCCCCTCCCCCTCTCCTACGATCCCCCCCGTCCTTTCCTCTAGGAATCCTCTACTCAGCGGCGGGCACGACAGGTGGTGTGACAGCTGCATACTCCGCTGGGGGGCGCCACGGTAGTTCCGCGGTATGAAAATGACGGAGCGCGCGCGCCTCATTCTCTCTCCTGTGCAGCGCCGCGATGAGCGCCCGGACCGCTGCCGCGAAATGAGAGCTGCGGCGTTCCTCCCGCTCAAGCTAATTATCTCCCCGCTGCTTCGCATCCACACATGGTTCCCTTTAGCGGGAGATGGGAAATTTTTTCAAGCATGGAAGGATAGACTGTTGGGCGAGCTTCAAGCTTGCCCAGCGACTTGATCTACGGGACCAGGGAGGTGGTCAAGGTCTACGGTTTTCTGGATTAAGGAGACTGAATTGACAGCCGCGTTCACTTTATGATGGGGTGTAGAGTTACTCTATATGGCTCCTTTTCAGTTGCTAAAAGATTTGGATAATTTCGCCCGTAATTTGCGTTTGCGAGAGTATTATCATGGCAGGCCAAATGAAAGTAATATTAAAAACAAACTGCCTTCACTCAAGCATTGAGTGCATTATGCATTATGCATAATGCAAGCATTATGCAAGTGTATCAATAACAAGCACCCTTCCGCCGTAATCTTTCTTCTAGTGAACCTAAAGCCCTCGATTCGCTGTCATCCCGCAGTGAAATCATATTAAGCCTGCGGATAGGGGTGGCGCTGTTGTAGTCATGAATAGGTCTGATTATACCACAGAGGCCCACAAGCAGTTATCAGATACGTTTTATAAACTCCTTGATTATGACCCTACAGAAGAGCATATTACTGGTTAAACGCACTATTCTAGACCTAATTATAGAGAAGAAAATGGCTGATAACGCGATTCATTCACTCGTTCCACTAAGCCCGGTCACCGGTCGATTTGACCTGCTACCAAAAATACATAAGAAAAACAATCCTGGTTGTCCCATAATTACCGGTATAGGTTCTGCTACGGCAACATTATCCAGCTATGTAGATTCCCTCATTAGCAATATCCTGGTTACATTCCTGTATTTAGTGAAATACACTACTAATTTTCTGTCCGATGTACTTAACATCACAATTATAAAAGACTCTCTAATGGTGACACTTGATGTAGCGTCTCTATATACCAACATTTCGCATGTTGATGGCATCGGGGCTGTCGTCGAATCCTACGAAGAAATGTTGGCCGAGAAGCCGATTGACAGCAGCACATTAACGACTTTACTTAAGCTTATTTTAGATTTCAACAACATTGAATTTGATGGTACACACTACATCCAAATTAATGAGAACTAACAGACAATAATGCCAAGGAAAGTGTAGGGGATGCTATTAGTAGAAAATGTAATGTAAATGTGAAGAAAGAAAAGTGGATGAAAAGATAACTTGCCGTGGGCAGGGACCGAACCTGCGACCTTCGAATAACGCGTCCGATGCTCTACCAACTGAGCTACCACGGCGGCCTCAAGTATTCTAGCGGAGAGCCACGCCAGGTCTCAGAACTGCTTTTCAAATAGACCCTAACGTTCATTAAACGTCAATTGTGGTTGCAGAACTGGTTATCCAGGTTTTATAAACATTATATATGTACTCCTATGATACAGCCGTCCCGTCGGATTAACGTCAAATATAGTTAAGCGCCATCCACTGAAGTTGATTTATGTTGCAGTGTCCAGCACTGACCAGGCCTATACCATCCTCGCAAGCACAAGCGCTGCATATCAGCTTACCGCTTCTGGCGTTGTTAATACCCATGTTGCTGTTGGCATCGTTACGCAACTGTAAACAACTGGTTATACCAAACATATGCGACTGTTCACATAAGTCCGTGCGTATAACATTTGTACATATCTTTAGGGTCATTTCGTAACGTCTCGCTCAATAAAAAAATTACAACACAGTCACTTTACTTCCGCATGCTTCGCATAATATCGATTCCCAAGGTACGTGGGATTTACCGAATTTTTTTGCGATATTCGTCCCGCTTCATAACGGACCAATCGGCCCAGTTAAGTACTATCCGGCGTTGTCTTGTTGCCTGATACTTATGGTCCAGTGTCACACCTGCTTGCACGGCAGTACCATCTGACGTGCACGAATACTTCAAATACGATTATGTTGAGGCAGACAGACAGTTGCGTATCTTTTTTTCTGACCTTTGCTTAATGACTTCCACAGCGCAGAAGAGACCGATGTAGATCTGTGCATCGACATGATGGTGCTCAATCAATCAATCAATCAATCAATCAATCAATCAATCAATCAATCAATCAATCAATCAATCAATCAATCAATCAATCAATCAATCAATCAATCAATCAATCTTTACCAGATTACTTCTGCGAAAAGGCACAGGGAAAAATGCCCCCACCTCCCCGAAGGGAATCGTGAGGAAATGCGAATGCATTTCTTGCGCCGACACCGACTTCTGCCATCGCCTTGAGAGGCGCCCAGCCAGCGAACGGTCGAGAGTGAGGCGCGAGCGGACGGGAGAGTGGGGCGCAGGGAGGAGAGAGAGCGAATGGCGAGAGAAGGAGCGGCGAAGCACTGCACCTACCCTCTCCTGCACTCTCTCGCACCACATGCTCCGGTTGCTAGGGGCGAGGATAAGCGCGCGAGCCCGCAGCTGTTGCTATGGGAGAGGGAGTGAGAGCGGAGAGATAACACCTGCCGGCGCGCGGACAACGCCGGATACCTGACATAGCCCGACTAAGAAATGCATTCGCATTTAAAAGATGTGCGACGCCGACCCCATGGGCAACCATGCCTGTCGTATCGCAATTCAGTCCAGTTGAACGTTTGCTTATCGCGGGCGCTTTTGTCTCACGGTGAATGCATAGCTTTTTTAAATGCGAATGCATTTCTTAGTCGGGCTATGTCAGGCGCATCCGGCGTTGTCCGCGCGCCTCTCCGCTCTCACTCCCTCTCCCATAGCAACAGCTGCGGGCGCGCACGCTTATCCTCGCTCCTAGCAACCGGAGCATGTGGTGCGAGAGAGTGTAGGAGAGGGTAGGTGCAGTGCTTCGCCGCTCCTCTCGCCGTTCGCTCTCTCTCCTCCCTGCGCCCCACTCTCCCGTTCGCTCGCGCCTCACTCTCGACCGTTCGCTGGCTGGGCGCCTCTCAAGGCGATGGCAGAAGTCGGTGCATTCGCATTTCCTCACGATTTCCCTTCGGGGGAGGTGGGGGGCATTTTTTTTGTGTCTCTATGGTGAGTGTTCGAGGTGCATACGTGTAATGATCAATGTGGCTGGCGGTACTCCAGTTCTGCTTCTTCCGCTTGCTACCATTGTGTTTAGGAGCTGCTGTCAACTATTCAAGCTTGGATGATGTTCCTGTTGATCGAATTATATAGCGTTGCATGACAACTGTGAGGTGGAGAACTGCCTGAAGTCGAGGTGTGTACTTTCGCCGGAAAGATTGCGTTTAGGTTACAGAGCGCACAAAGGTCACTTCGCTCGCTGCAGAGGCCCCGTTCGCGAAAGAAGCGTGCTGTTCAAACACAGTGAAGTAACAACTGTGACACTTGTTAGTTGCGCTCGTCCTGCGTATACCTGTGTGTATGATTCGTGCGCCCTTTGTATTTGAGGAGAGCGTTAAGTGTCGAGCTGTGAACGTTGTTAGTTCGCGCTCGTCCTGTGTTTGTTCTTTTCGTGCGTCCTTCGCGCTTGAGCAGCGCGCTCCAAATTTCGATCTGCTTGGCGTTCTTCGCGTGAAATTCCAAGTTGTTGCTATCGCATTCATTGCTTCGCGCTTGCGGCGAAACTGTGACTTTTTTTTGCCTGTTGGCGTCACGTAGCGCGTCATCTTATTACGAGCTGGCAGCTGACCAATCTAAACTGGCCGTAGTGGCTACCGGCGGCGCTGACTGACGCTCCCACGTTTAATGCACATACATACGGCAGCAGCGGCGGTGGCGGACGGACGCACAGTCCTAACTCTGTCTATCTTCGTTTCCCAGGTTGGTGTTACCTCTATCTCGTAGCCTAACTTGTGGTAGCTCCTTGTTTTTTGTTACGCCGCCGCTGCTGCTGCCTTGCCATTTTCTTGCCTCTATTGTTTTGTGCTGCCGGTTTTTGTTTTTTTTTGTTCGTACGTGCCTTTATCTGCCATAATGCCTGTGATTGGCGTGTGCCACGCCTGCAGTGAGGCCTTGCCAGCTGATGGGCGTCTGTTGAAGTGCACCGAATGAGAGTACGCCACCCATTTGGGAAACTGCTCGGGCTGGTCTGAGAACACATTTAAAAGCAAGGGAGAGGCGGGGCGCAGTGCATGGCGGTGCATAAATTGTCGTACGGCGAAGTCAAGGGGTGCGGGAAGACAGGGCGTGGAACCTGAACTCGTTGCTAGTCTGGCTGACATTGTCAAGAGGCTTGATGCTCTTGCGGGCGTACCAGGGCAGATAAATGAGATCAAGGAATCGATACAGTTAATGCCTGACAAGTATGATGAAATCCTCAGTAAGCAGGTGCAGCAAGATAAGGAAATTGGCAGCTTACGAAAGCACGTCGAAATCCTTGAAAAGAAACCATGATGCGACAATTCACAGGTTCAAGAACTGGAATCATACCTGAATAATCTGGAGGTGCACAGCAGAAAGCATAATATTGAAAAACAGCCGCCCATTTTTTTAACCTGAACGCGCGAGCATCGACCGCCGAGTCTGCAAGCGCATGTTCCGGGCGTCCTGATGTCTGGTTCCCGGAACAGCTTAGCAGAAGACAGGTGCACAGGACTGTTCATCGCAGGCATGCACGTATTCTCGTTCATTTCGCCGCTGTGCTCCGTTAAATACCGCTTATCGATTGGGCGGTCGATGCTCACGCGTTCAGATTAAAAAAAAATGGATGGCTGTACATGGGCTTCAGAGGACTCCAAATGAAAACCTGCTTGCAAAACTAAATCACATCGCAAAGTCTGTCAATCTTCCTGAACTGAGTGCAAACGATGGTGACACTGTTCACGGGCTCCCTGCTAAACCAGGTAAAGAGCCTGGCATCATAGCTCGATTTGTGCGGCAGTCGCTACGTGACGCATGGCTTGACAGTAGAAAGGTCCTAAAAAATCTGAAATCAACAGTGACCATTGTCGAGAACATGACCAAGAAACACAGGGACCTCCTGCGCTACACGCGCACATGGGCGGCTGAAAACTACTATCGTTTCGCCCGGCACTCGAATGGGCTGATTCTAGTTCAGAAAGCAGAGGGTGCTCGAGCTATTGTAATCCGAAGTGAAAGCGAATTACTGGAGTTCGCTGCCTCATAGGTCACTGTCGCATTTCTTGTAGCTCTTCCTCAAAATGGCTTCCCCATTACCCAACCTTACTGATCCGGCTGAGCTCGCAAATCAGGGTTATAACGACGTAAACAAGAGTATAAACTGTTTTCACTTAAACCTTCGATCTGGCAGGAACAAATACAACGAAATTGAGTGTTTTTTTTAGTGATGTGCGTTTTCCATTTCATGTTCTTATGTTTACGGAAACCTGGTTTCGTGGTGATGCTGATGCTTTTTGTATGAAGCGAGGGGGCGGAGTGCGCATTCTAACGCCTAGGGGAATGAATTGTGAAATTCTCTCTGCATTTACGCGTGTCACACCAGACTACGAAGTGATCACTCTAAAGTGTGGTTACTTTGTGTATTGTGTGTGCTACCGCCCACCGGGACGAAACATATGCAATTTCTTATCCTTTTTGGATGCACTGTTGCAATTTGTTGATGACTTCAAGTGTACGGTGATCATTGGAGGCGATCTGAACATTAATTTTTCTACTGATAGGGCTATAAAGCTTGATTTAGAATCATTGCTAGACATTCATTCGTGTTACAATGTAATAATTTCACCTACGCGTATTACTGAAAATACAGCTGCTATATTAGATGTCTTCATAACCATCTACAACAAATCTCATATTAAGGCAGGCGTAATTAATTATGCTATAAGCGATCACTTGCCTGTTTACATTTCATTGTCTCAAATTAACACCTTAAAAAAGCAGAAGCACACTTACGTGTACCGTGAGGTAAATCCCGTCACGCTGTTAAACTTCCGGGACTGCTTATCTAACACTGGTACGATGTTTTAAAATACGAGGACCCAGATGCAGCTTACGAAAAGTTCATATGCGAATTTATGCGGATTTATGATCAATGTTTTCCGTACAAAACATCTGGCAGGTCAAAAAAGGGTAGGAAACCATGGATGAATCATGAACTGCTCAGCCAAATAAGAAAACGTGAACAACTTTACAGATCATTTATTCAAGTACGGTCTGCTGAAGCTCTGAAAACTTATAAAGCATTCAGAAACCGTCTAAACAAAAATATTCGCTTAGCCAAAAAGGATTATCACACCAATTTGTTCAGCTCTTCCCAAGGAAGTTCTGAACAGTTGTGGAAAAAAATTAAGATCGATAATTGGTCATGTACCTAAACCCCTTAGCAAACTAGTAAAAGACGGAATGGAGTTAGAAGGTTCAGAGCTTTCTAATGCATTTAATGACTTTTTTGCCTCTGTCACCCCTTTGTCGAATGATAACTGTATCCCGGCTTTAACATATCATAATGAGCGCACCATTTTTTTAGACCCGGTCAGTGAAGCTGAGGTAGTTTCGTCTTTCACCAAACTCGGACAGCAAATCCCTCGATGCGTCAGGTGTACAAATCCCACCAGTTAAATGTTATCGACATAATATCACAATGCTTAGTTCCCATTTTTAATATAAGCCTTATAAACGGAGTGTTCCCACGTAAAATGCAATGTGCCAAAATAACTGTTATTCACAAGAAAGGGGACAGAAATGATTTTTCCAATTATCGACCTATTTCCATCCTGCCAGTTTTTTCTAAAAGGCTAGAGAAAATCATACTTAAACGACTCGCATCCTTCGTGGACCGATATAAGATTCTAAATCCAGTACGATACAGGTTTCCAAAGAAATAAATCAACTGAGCTTGCCGTTCTTGCACAAAAAGAATATATTCTTCGAGATTTTGAAAATCAGAACCTTGTGTTAGGTGTGCTTTTAGATTTCACAAAGGCTTTTGACAGCCTTAGTCATCAGATTCTCCTCCAGAAGCTTCATCACTACGGCATCAGTGGTAACGCCCACTCCTTAATATCATCGTACCTACGACACTGCTCACAGTATGTAGAAATTAACGGATACGCATCTTCCTCAAGGCAGGTTAATTTAGGTGTACTTCAAGGTAGCATCTTAGGCCCGTTTTTATTTCTTTTATATATTAATGACATTGCTAGCGTTGATCAGACGGTAAAGTATATTATCTACGCCGATGACACGAGCATTTTCCTCTCTGATCGCTCCTCCCATGATCTAGTAAATCATGCAAACACTACGTTTGATCTAATTCAGAAATGGTCCATACAAAATCACCTAGGTTTAAATGTAACGAAAACGAAAGCTCTGATGTTTCATCCTCGCCTTAGGAATGTCTCACATATCCGCTATTTATTAATGGTACGTCAGTTGAATACGTTCAGTCCTTCAAAACTCTTGGCATCTATTTTTCTGCTACAATGTCATGGGATGCACACACCAATTTCCTGGTTCAAAAAACTTTCACGTGCTATTGGGCTTTTGCAGCGAAACAGTGCAGTGTTTCCGGTTACCGTAAATCTACTCCTTTATAACTCGCTCTTCTCTTCCATTCTGAACTATGGTGCTCTTGTGTGGGGCACAACCACAAATGCTAGTATTATAAAACTATTCCTACGGCAAAAGCAAATTATGGGAATAACTTGTAAGACGCCCTGTTTGTCACATACAGCTGAATTGTTTGCAAAATTAGACGTCGTAAAACTTCCATCAGTTTACGAATACAGGCTTTCCTGTTACTACAAACTATCCACAAAAAACCAGGACAACGTTTTGCAAAACTTCGCCAATCTTAAAACAAACCCAGTTGCACTCTTAAACCGGTTACAACGAAAAAATGGCGTTGAAATTACAAACTTAACATTAAAAGAGCTTCATAATCTGTTTATATAAACAGCCCACAACATTGTTCATAGTCTTACACTTTTGTACAAATCCTTTCACTGTTCGCACTGGTTTATATATGTTGCCTTATTTCACCATTGTTATACTTTTTTTACATAATGTTGTTTCACCAAGCTAAAACGTTTTCACATAAGTTTCCTGTTATACTCTGCCATACCATTGTTGAACAATCTTCCAATAGCGTATTTTATTAAGTATTGTGTACCTTATTGCTCAATGTGTTTCTTTTTTTGTTCTTATGTATTTTTTCTACGCACTGTCTGTTGCTGCCGTTCTAAGGGGGGCTGTCACCTCGTCAAGCTGCACATGCAGTATGCTTTTGTGACAGCTCCTCTCTTTCTCGTTCTTTGAAAGACAAATAAACATTGAATTGAATTGAATACCCCATAAAGTGGACGGAGGGATGACCGCCGCCGTAGCTCAGTAGTAGAGTATCGGACGCGTTATTCGAAGGTCACAGGTTCGGTCCCCGCCGGCGGCAAGTTATCTTTTTCGTCCACTTTTTCTTTCTTGACACTTACATTGCAATTACCTCTAATAACATCCCCTATACTTTTCTTGGCATCATTGTCTCTTAGAATGGGCATTGGTGGACGAATGTTTCAATGGATAAAAGTCTACATAACAGGCAGGTCCTTTTTTGTGCAAACAGATGAGGGTAAAACAACTGAACATTTCACCTACTGCGGCGTACCTCAGGGAGGTGTATTAAGCCCTACATTGTTCAATGTTGCCCTCATTGGTCTGGCGGAGGTTCCACCAAAGTCGGTCTGCCTTTCCGTATACGCAGATGACATTTGCCTCTGGAGTGCTGCAGTTACTCGCCCCCCAAGTGCGCGCGCGAATACAGCGGGCAGCAACCATGACAACAGCCTACCTCCAAAAACAAGGCTTGGCTATATCAACCGAGAAGTGCGCGTTGATTGCGTTCACGCGAAAACCAATGACGCCGTACCCTGTATACATCAATGGGCAGATTGTCAAATATGCTCGGACGCATCGCTTCCTGGGCATCATAATCGACAGAAGTCTTTCGTGGAGCCCCCCATTGCGCGTACTTGAAGAAGAGACTGCTATCTATTGTGCATATATTGAAATTCATGTGCGGGAAGTCATGGGGAACCTCTGTGGGCTCCATGCTAGAGTTGTACAGGGCCCTATTTCTGGGACTGTTGCGCTACAGCTTGCCGGTATTGTCGAATGCTTGTAAAACCAACATTCGTTCATTGGAGAGTTTGCAGGGTCAGGCACTGCGTATTTGTCTAGGGCTGCCCCGATGCGCTTCTACCTATGCTACAATTTTGCTTGCCAAGGATCATCCGGTCAGGACATATACCGTTGTTGATTGCCTCAGAGCGCACATTCGACATACTTCCCGTGTCCCCGACCACCACTTGGCCCTTCTACCCTCCGAAAGACCACGGGCTACGTTTTCGGACATAATAGTCAAGCACCGACACAACATTCCATCAGGATATACGCCAGTTATGAGAAGTGCGTGTCCCTTGTGGTGCCTCGACCAGCCACAGGTGCGCCTAGAAATTCCGGGTATCAGCAAGAAGACCAACCATTCCAGAGTAGTACTACAGCAAGCGTCACTGCTATTATTACATGAAAAATACTCGGACCGAATGCAGATATACACTGATGGGTCGGTCTCGACCAACAGCTCATCAGGTGCAGCTGTAGTTCCGGCTGCAGCAATAACAATAAAATTTAAATTGTCGCATACAACGACGTCTACGGCAGCAGAGCTTGCTGCTATGAGAGCCGCTCTACAGTATATCATTCAAGAGCGTCCATGCAAGTGGGTCATATTCTGCGATTCGAAGGCAGCACTTCAGAGCTTGCAGTTTGCGATGCGGAAGAGGACTCATGAGCAATTGGTGCATGAAACAAGAATTTGTCACCATCAAGCCCAAGCAAGAGGACATGACATTATATATCAGTGGCTACCCGGACATATCGGTATTACAGGGAATCAGTTAGCCGACGATGCAGCCCGCTCAGCCCATGAAGGAACCAGTGTGGTTCCCATCCCTCTATCAAGAACTGATGCGGCAAGACAACTTTCTTTGCTGGCTCGGAATCTTACCCACATGTTTTGGTCGTCTACCAGCTTCCAAAGGTGCCACCTATATAAACTGGATCCTTCACTCAAGCTACAGCTTCCATCCCAACTCTGCCGCTCCGAGGCGACACTGTTATGCCGCCTTTGGTTGGGTGTTGCATTTACAAAGGCGTACTCGTTTCGCATCGGTATGGCGGACACCTCTACATGCGACTCCTGCGGAACTGAAG
This sequence comes from Rhipicephalus appendiculatus, assembly GCA_030522465.1. NCBI lineage: Eukaryota > Metazoa > Arthropoda > Arachnida > Ixodida > Ixodidae > Rhipicephalus > Rhipicephalus appendiculatus. The sequence continues at coordinate 1,697 of JALIZH010010415.1, read as the reverse complement.
AGACTATCGAACACGTCCTGTGCAGCTGCACTCGCTATGACGCCCAGCGATGCCTGCTCCGGATGGCTTTGAACCAACTGGACTCTAGACCATTTTCTTTACAGAAGATTCTAGGACCTTGGACGTGCGCTTCGATAGCGCAGAAAGCAACAAAAGCGCTTCTGAAGTACCTGGACTCAACAAATCTGAGCGACCGCCTGTAGACTGGATGTACTCCCCCCAAGTGTGCTCGTGATTCTGTGTATCTCTCCTTCCTTCTCTTCTTCTGTCACTCTTTTCCTCCCTTTATCCCTTCCCCCCAGTGCAGGGTAGCAAACCGGACGTGCGTCTGGTTAACCTCCTTGCCTTTCCTTGCATATCTCTCTCTCTCTCTCTCTATTGTCTCTTAGGTCTCATTAAAAGTGTGTCTAACAAAGAGAACGAACCCTTAAAATTTATATTTCTTTCCTTCGATCTAACCGTGTCACATAAGACCATCCTTCAGATAACTGCCTGCCATATGCGCCGAAAGTCGGGGAATACCTGCCGTCACGCCCGGATTGATTGAAGATGCATAATGGATTTACTTTCGAATATTGGGCTACTATAAGCTGCAGTAGAGGTGTTTATATGCGGTTTTTCTGCATATAAACACCTCTACTGATGATGGGTCTTGGCATCCATTGAATTAGGAGAAGACCAAGGTTAGTGCCTGTTGACCTCGAGCGGATGCATGACTGGTATATCATAGAGGTCGTTGCATGCGCCACGTCTGGCGCGCTGCATACAACGTGTATGGGAAAACAACCGATGTGGTGCCCGCGCAAGTGGTTTGGTTCCGTGTAAAGGATTTTTATAAAGCCTGAGCAAGAGAAAAAAAGTCGCAGTTTCGCCGCAAGGGCGAAGCAATGAATGCGATAGCAAGGAATTGGAATGTCACACGAAGAACAACAAGCAGCTCGATACTTGCAGCGCGCCGCTAAAGCACAAAGACGGACGCTCGACAAGAACGCGCAGGTATACACAGGACAAGCGTGAACAACTGTCACAGTTGTTACACCTTTGTGTTTGAGCAACGCGCTGCAAGTGTCGACAATGCAGAACGCGACGCTCTTAGACATTTATTTTTCTTTTAAACTGCGGCGCGTGGAGTGATCCCCTCTGCGTCCCCTGTCACGTGGTGGCGTCTGACCCAAGGTGCTCCCGGCGTTCTTTTTAAATGCGAAGCATTTCTTAGCGAACTTCGGCGACTTTGAGCGTATCTATCTATCTATCTATCTATCTATCTATCTATCTATCTATCTATCTATCTATCTATCTATCTATCTATCTATCTATCTATCTATCTATCTATCTATCTATCTATCTATCTATCTATCTATCTATCTATCTATCTATCTATCTATCTATCTATCTATCTATCTATCTATCTATCTATCTATCTATCTATCTATCTATCTATCTATCTATCTATCTATCTATCTATCTATCTATCTATCTATCTATCTATCTATCTATCTATCTATCTATCTATCTATCTATCTATCTATCTATCTATCTATCTATCTATCTATCTATCTATCTATCTATCTATCTATCTATCTATCTATCTATCTATCTATCTATCTATCTATCTATCTATCTATCTATCTATCCGCCTACGACTTTGTGCTCTCCTGGCTGTATCGTTAATGGAATTTATACCAAATTTGGTATGG